>CM020519.1:6062500-6460000 GCA_009823395.1 Thamnaconus septentrionalis | reverse complement strand
ATCTATCTGCAGTGTAGAAAGTTGTAAAGATAAAAAAAAAAAAAAAAATTAATGAGAATTTTTGTCCAAACTTTTGACTGGTAGCGTAATTTAGGACAATTCCCTGTCGGACACACTATTGTGTCACCCTTATTCCACTCCTTTTGTGGGTTTAAGTCAGTTTGTTAATTAAGTTGAGACATAGCAAGCTAGCATCCATATTTTGATTTGCAATAGTCCAGCTGGGGTTACGGGAGCTGTAATGGATTATATTACGTTGTCAAATATTAAGATCTATATAGGATCATCAAAGAGCTGATTTCTGTGTTTATGTGTTAACTGTAAAGAAAGTGATGTGTGATCGGGTAACGTGTCCGTTGTACCATAACTAATTGTAATCGTTTGGGTTGTTTTTTTGTTTTTTTTAAGTGAGAGCAATGCATTGCAGCTTATGAACTGACCGGAGGCACTCAGTCATATGAACACCAACAGAGCAGACTTTTTTTTTTTCTTTTTAAATGAGGCCTTTGTTCGGAGCAGCTCTCCCATTTTTCACGCCAAAGGAAGCTCATTTAAGTGTCATCATATACTGTAACTGTAAGCATTAAAACCAATAGCTTTTTTTTCAAAACCATGATTAAAATTTCTATCTCTGTTGTGACTGACAACTTTTTTTCCCCCACGCCATGTAGATGCGGCTTTGCAGGGGAAACGGGGCCCAGGTTCATAATTCCGAGCGAGATCCGGAAACCAGGACAGCAGCATGTGAGACACAACTTGGCGCCACAGCTTTTTATATTTCTTTGTTTGGCATTTGAGAAATCTTTTGAACGTTCCATGTGGTGTTTCCCTTTTCTAGGCAACCAAAGTGGTTCAGTACAATATCAACACAGAAGAGCTCTATGTCATCCTCAAAGAGTTTATCCATTTACTGTACTTCAGGTGAGTCTGCTGATGGGTTGATGTGGGTTAATGTGCATCCAGCTTCCTTTAGAAAGATCATCCATTGCATTTAGTTTAAACATTAGCAGCAGTGGCGCCGCCGGCATGAACGCGTCCCTCTTGTCCTCCCTTGTCATCAGACACCTGCTGGTGAATCCACGCGACAGAAGAGTGGTCATCATCGAGTCCATCCTCTGCCCGTCTCACTTCAGGGAGACGCTCACCAAGGTTTTCTTCAAACAGTTTGAGGTAACCAAACCAGACTGGTCAGCGTCGTATTGAATCCATACAACCTGTTGAACTGAAGTGTTTGTGTTGAGCCTTTTTAGATACGGCACGTTGTTGAAATTGGGCTTACAGTACATCAATTATGTCTCCATCTGTTGGCAGTCCAAGCAATTACACAAGAAGTGGGCGCATACTCTGACCTACTTCTAAATACTGCAGTCTGGATCTAAGAATATTTCATTTCCTGCCGTTCCCGTTTCCTAAGTTGTATTAATAAAACACTGCAGTGACCAGTTCGCTGATGTGTCACTGCCTGCGACCACAGTCTGCGTCTGTTTCTCTGTGTTCTAACAAAGTAATGTGACATTTGCCAGGTGCCCTCTGTGCTGTTCGCCCCGAGTCACCTCATGGCCATTATGACTCTGGGCATCAACTCTGCACTGGTGATGGACTGTGGCTACACAGAGACTCTGGTCCTGCCTGTATCCTTCCATTGCCATCAAGTGATTCTATTTTCTTTTTTAAATCGTTTCTCTGAAAGCGAAAAGAAAACCCCTTTGTTGCGAGCGTTGAATTTAGCTTAACTGCAGGGAACCAGGTGTACGAGTGCACTCCCATTCTGCCCGCATGGGAAGCTCTGCCTTTGGGAGGCAAGGCCATCCATAAGTAAGTAGCTCTTTATGGCCGCTAAGCGTGTCGGCGCGCTATAAAAAGTAACATGCCGCAGTCACCCATTGTCCCGGCTTGATTAACCGCGGCGCGTTTGTGTGTTTCTCTCGCAGGGAGTTGGACGGACTCCTGGTGGAGCAGTGCACTGTGGACACCGACACCACCACTGGCCAGAGTGTACCAGCTGCCATTGGTAAGTCCAGAAAATATTAGTCCAGAGGTGACTTAACGAAGAGTCTGTGACTCTTTAACTCCACCCCCTCCCACCCAGAATGCAGAGAAATGCACTAAAAATCCTGACCTGTTGTGCATTATTTATCAGGAGAACTTGTTTCTGTGTGGCCCCTTCCCTCTCTGTCTGTGAATTATACATACAATATGCACACACAGTCTATTTTAGACTTCTCTCACCACACTTTTGTTTTATTGAGAGAGCCAAGCGTGTGTTGAGTTCAGGAAAAAGTACAACTTTAATGGAGACACACAATCACATGTCAGTATTGAGACGGACTGAAAGGACAGAGGAAGCGATTCAGGCGAGAAAACAGAAAGAGGGCGAAATCCACGCAGGAGTTAAATTGCCCCAAAAAAACACTTTGCGTCCCAAATGGCTTTCGGCTTTGTTAAAAACGTGCAAGTCATTTGTTGCTGCAACAGTGGATAATGCAGCCTAACAACGAATCCACACTGCAGTGATGGAGTCAACTGATTTGTGGTCTAGAAAACATTTTTTTGTGTCTTTCTTTTATTTACAGGCAACATTCCAGAGGATATTGTGGAAGATATTAAAGGTGGGTTTGATTGACTTTTGTCACATTGATTTTTTTCACCTTTCCACAGTTGGCTTGTTTTGGGGAAACTGCTATAATTCCCCTAAACAACAGAAAAAAAACTGTTGTTTTCATTCTGAAATATTTTCAGGTAGGTCCTCAGAGAATTAAGTTATTAACTTTTAACTCCATCAACTTTGCAAATTAAAACCAGGTGATGTTGATGCAAATCAAACTCTTTTTAGACAGTTAAATGGTTTAAAATCTATCTTTAAATATTGAAATGACTGTCAAAGAAAACGGCCACTGACCTCTATGATGCAGCTGCCAGTAACACTGACTTCACTTTCGAACGATATTTGAGACGCGGCCTCTTGCATCTTTGGCTCAAGGTGTGGTTTTTGTTGTTTCTGCAGTCAGAACATGTTTTGTCAGCGACCTGCAGAGAGGCCAGAAGATCCAGGAGGCCAAGTTTAACCTGGATGGCACCGCCGAGGTAAATCAAACCGTCCTCCTTTGCCGTCAGGCTTGTTTCCCTTCGGTAAAAACTTTGCAGTTGGTTTGTTTTCACGTCCTTCTTCTGCCTCTCGTAGCGGCCGGCCTCGCCCCCAGATGTGGACTTCCCTCTGGACGGTCAGAAAATATTGCACATCAAAGGGTCAATCAGGTAACCAAAAGCCTCATGTTCTTACCGACGTCATTCACTTTAAAGTAAAGGTCCCATAATGTGCAAAATTCATCTTATTCTAGTCTTTTATAATGTTGTTATTTCTCCAAATCCTTCAGGGACTCTGTGATGGAGATCCTGTTTGAGCAGGACAATGAAGAAAAGAGTGTGGCCTCCCTCATTCTTGATGCTCTGGTGAAGGTACAGCACCATTATTCTATTTTGGAACTAATATTTTAGAATTTTAAAATGTTGCTCAGAGAAAAACCTCCTATGAATGTTTACTTTATAAAGTGTTTTACCTCTGCCACACCTCCGAAAACACAACTTTGCTCTGACTGTACACAGTAAGTAATCACAGGAACTTGTGTCCCTCGTATAGAGCCCCCTAGTGGAGATTAAATGCAGCTTTTAGAAAAAAAAATTCATCAAACCAAAGACCTTTTCCTTGAAGGGTAAAAAGTGAAATCGAATAAAATAAATAATATAATATACATTTTGAATGATAAAAATACGTAAAATCATTTAAGTATAAATAAAATAATACTGAAATACACAATAACAAGAAACAATAAACTAGTGTAAGTTTGTGCGTCTGTCAGTCTGCCGTCTCTTTGTCCCACTGCATCCCTCTGCAAACCCTCACTACCTTCAGCAGCACGAGGCCTGCAGCAGCAGCAGCAGCCCATTTCATTTTCTACCGGTGCTATCTAGAATTTAGAGTAGCGGTCTGACGCACTGTGGTTGCCGTGGCAACGCTCGGCCACCGAGATGCGTGTGTGACGCAGCTCGGAGGAGTTTCATTGCTCCACAACGGCCTTATTAATCTCAGCGTGCAGCAGCAAGCAGCACTTATTAAGCAATTAAAGAGGCGTCTGCGGCACTCGACTTCCAGTGCACTGGCATAAATATCCACAGAGGGCGCTGTTGTCACACCTGTTCTAGAGATGTTTCAGTAGACCTGTTCTGGAGTCTTTATTATTTTTATCAGCTGTACGTCATTTTCTAATAAAAAATGAAGTTGGTGGTTGTTGATTATTGTTTATTTTATCCTTCAACATTGTTTGCAAATAATAACAGTCCCATTATACATCCCTCAAAGTTACAAATCAGCTTTGCGGTCGCAGACGTCCTGCTGCCGTGGTTGATTTTCCAACAAACTCGATGTTCTCTCTGCCGACTGCGTTTCCCCGCAGTGCCCCATCGATGCCCGGAAGGTTCTGTCCGAGAACGTGGTGGTGATCGGAGGCACGGCCATGCTGCCCGGTTTCCTGCACCGACTGCTGGCCGAGATACGCCTCCTGGTGGAGAAGCCCAAGTACAGCAGCGTGCTGGCCAGCAAGAGCTTCCGAATCCACGCGCCGCCCGCCAAGCCCAACTGCACCGCCTGGCTCGGAGGTCAGAGGGGTGGGGGGGGGTGTTCGTTGGCTGAACTGGCAAAATTCTCAAGGGAGGGTTCACCCCAAAAAAAATTGATATATCACCACCCACCATTTCATTTTCTAATACACACATTGTTCTGGAATGAAGCCCAGTAGCAGCAAAGTCGAGCTTGTCGTGAGAGCTTACAGGGTTGAAACGACATTGGACTGTTGACTGTGTAGGATTTTCCCTCTCTGTGGAACCCCAGAGTGCGGATGCGCATTGCATTCACTGGATACAATTTTTTTTGGCACATTATCTCGTAATCATGAGATCAGGATCTCGAAATTATGAGATAAGGATCTCGAAATTATGAGATAAGGATCTCTTAATTGTGAAATAAAATAAAGAAAAAGGAAAACGTCTGTAAATAAGGTGAGATAAGATGAACTGCCAATTTATTTATTTTTTTTACCCAGTGAATGCAATGCGCATCCATGCCAGAGGTGGTTATGTGGACCAGCCTCTGTTCTGCTAACGGTACCCTAACATTGACGCTGCCTCTCTGCCGTGCAGGTGCCATCTTCGGGGCGCTGCAGGACATCCTGGGCAGCAGGTCGGTGTCGCGGGACTACTACAACCAGACGGGACGCATCCCCGACTGGTGCTGCCTGAGCTCCCCTCCTCCCGAGTCCCTGTACGAGGCGGGGAAGACCCCTCCCCCACTCATGAAGAGGGCCTTCTCCACAGAGAAGTAGAATCTGCGTCACTCGAAACCAATGTATTGTCGTGTACAGTTCGGTCAAAGCAACACTCTGCTAACTGGCGGTCGACGCCGACGGCTCTCCATCTTTGTCTTGGTATCACGCGGTCCTGGTCTGTGAGAGCTGACGGACAGCCGGTATGGTTTAATAGTTTTGGATCCTGTCAGGAGACGTGGAGATCAGGATTTTAGAACCGTGACGTGACGTGAACATTTTAACCAGAGCCACAGTGTTAGATCTCTTTGGTGGCCCACTCATGCTTGTCGTTCTTCACTCTAAAGACACAGATTCTCGCTGTACGTGCAGTTAAAATCAAAACAATGTTTTTCTGTCCACGTTGTGTTGAGTTATGTAATGTTTGACTGTCAATTATGGAGTTGGCATTGTTAAAGAAAAAAAATAATATTTATTTTGACCTAATTCCTGATACCTGCTGTTCTCCGACAGCGCTTTTGCTGGTAATCCAGCGGATTATAGTTGTTTTTTTGTGCTAATGCGATGGAAGTTTCCCCAGGAGGTTTGATGAAGTTGCTGAACTTCTCAAATATTCCACTACAAACGCTGTTTTTATTTTCCATTCAACAGGTGTTTGTAGAAATCTCCTCTTTGTCCTGTCAAGAGTTGCTCTCATTCTCTTGCTCTCTTTCTGTTCGCTGACCTGGAGGAAAATAAATCCATGCATTGTTGCCCTGTAATCTTTTCAACTTCCACAGTAAAATAATAAACTCTCATAATCTAAATAGGTGTGTGTGTCAAACGATGCTCTTTCAATTTTATTTTTAAGAAATCGCACATAATCTATAATCCTTTATTCCTTCCCTACACTGACAAATAGAAACTCTTGGGATCTTAATTTTATTGTGACCTCCAGTGTTTTCCCATGTTGACTGTGTGTGTGTGTGTGTGTGTGTGTGTGTGTGTGTGTGTGTGTGTGTGTGTGTGTGTGTGTGTGTGTGTGTGTGTGTGTGTGTGTGTGTGTGTGTGTGTGTGTGTGTGTGTGTGTGTGGGTGCGTCTAAGAATGGAGCTGCATCTGTTTGGCCTTTTGGGTCGCATTCATCATGCGGCGCTGCTCTGTCCGTGAGCTTGGGAACCAGTAGCATTACCCACAATGCACCTGCTGTTTAAGGCCGGTGGAAGTGTGGGAATTTGAAAAGGGGGGCGGAGAGGGGTGTGTGTGTGTGTGTTGGGGGTGGGGTGGGGGGCGCGGGGGGTGTTCAAGACGAAGAGAAACTGATCTCGGATGCCAAGACTCAAAAGAAGTGAAGACCTCCAGCCCTGGATGAAGGTAACCATGGCAACCGACAGGTTTATTTACTCTATTCATCCAGGTGTTGCATTTAACGTAGAGTAAATTCACGCGTATAGTAACATCCTGTTTGTTGTCGGTGCTCAGGGACCCACACAATAGCTGGACCAAGACATTATCAAGAATAGAGTATCGAGTTCGAGACCAAGACTAGACCAAGATTTTATACATCAAAAGAAAAATAACAACAAAACAGAAAATGACCAGTATCTTTTTTAAACTCAAGTTTGCTTCTAAATTGAACAGCAACACCTGTTTTCAGCAAGGTATCTTTTCACAATTTTCTTGAACATTTTGCTGATTTTCCAACCATTTTGAACCACTTTCAAAAAATAACAACTTTGCTTAGTGTTGGCTGAGTCTTGACCGGTCTTGATCCCCAAAAAAAAAAAAAAAAAAAAAAAAAAAAAATCCGAGACCGAGAACCTTAAAAAGTGGTCTTGAGACCAAGGCATATCTCGAGTACTACAACACTTCATTTGACAGCCGCAGGCCCCGCCCGCATGCTCCCACCTGCTGCTCCAGCTGAGGGGGAAGCCCGTCCGTCCTCCCCTGACGGGGACCGGTGGGGCTGTGGGACTGGACCGCGTGGTTCCCAGCACACAAGCAGCTGTCCGTCTGACCTCCCTCCGGCCATCAGGAAGAGAAACCACGCACCCGCCCACCTCCACAAACCCCGAAAGTGGCAACGTCACTCCATCTCGCGCGCCCGCGCGCGCGTCACCCGGGTTCCGTCCACAGATTTGTTTCACTTCTCACCGACAGACTGACCGACCGACCAGCTGGTGAAAGACGAGGACAGGAGAGACGTCAGCCGCTGATTGATTGTCGGCTCCACCATGCAGCTCTCCGCCGGACTGTCGCCGCGTCTCTTATTGGCTCTGCTGCTTCAGCTAACACCTGCGCAGGTAAGTCGGCGCCTTCAAAATAAAACACCGCTTTCAGTCCTTCCACCCTTGATGGTGTGGACATGTCAGAAGCTTGCTGTATGTATTTATTTAATTCGTACATATGTTTATGTATTTATTTAAGTCATCCTCAGGGACCCCAATTGAAGTTATTGTTAATCTAAAGACAACCGCTCTAGATCTAGCCCTATGTTTGCTGCCTCCTGTAGATGAAAAAAAAGAAAGCAAAAAGTGATTTAGTTTCTAAAAACATGGCGAGGAGGTGGGGTAAGAGGTTTCAACTTACACCTGGCAGAGGTATCAGTGCCCTTCGTGCCTTCACAGAGGGCTTATTTCTAAAAAAAAAAAAAAAAAAAAAAAAAAAAGTTCTTCAGCAAATACTTTCTTAAAAGTGGGTTTAAAAAAAAAGCAAAGGATGGGTTCCTTCTTCCCTGGGCAAGGGGCACATATTTGTATGAAAGCATTGCTAAAGTGAATTCTGCATTGTAATTTATGGCTAGCTTTGATTCTAATAGGTTCTTCAGGCTTTTTATGTCATGCCATTTTTTTTAAATGACAGCAACAGTTTAAAAAATCCTTTCTCATTTCAACCCAACAATAGCCGCTTTATGACATGGTGCACCTGGCTCATTGCTGAGGGATGAAGCCTCTTCTATGTAAAAAAAAACTCTGTAAATTGAAAAAAACAAAACAAAACAAAACCTCAGCAGATCGACCTGCTGTGGTCCAACAAAGATCCGGCTGTGTGCGATATTCCGGAGGCCGAGTTCCCAACACGGTTCCCAGAGTGAGGTGGAGGCAGCAGAGCAGTGAGGAGTCGAAAAAGACTCTGTTGAAGGCTGAAAGGGCAGGGCGAGAGCCAAGATCAACTCAGCGCTAGTGTTTCTGCTGAATTTCATGCTCACATGTCAGGAGCATTGCTGTGATGTCAACACAAACCCTGTTGTGTGGCCAGTCTTCCCTGTGCGATCCTTTGTTTGAACTGCCTTCAGTGTGTGTGACTCCTCTGCAAAAGACAGCAAACGCTACTTTTTGTTATTATTATTATTCTATAAAAACTCTCAATGCATTTTTTTTTTCTTGTGATAATAAACCTTCTAGTGTTACAACAAATTGGGAAATAGTGTGTGTGTTTTTTCTGGTGGGCTGCCTCACTGAGGTCACCGCGATGAGTTTAAGCCTGGATCCCTGTACATGCACTGCTGTCTTCATACCACAAGAGGGCAATCCTTGTCTACCTGTCTGGGAACTGTGCAGCGCCTGTAAAATGTAATTAGATTACGACAAGGCAGAACGAGTGAGGTCAAACAAACAAAAATCCAAGGAGGTGAGTTTAAATATCATTATTAAAGACTATATATAGAATATAGACAGACTGAACAGATTTTTCTCACAGAAAAGCTGGAAAATAAAAAGGTATTGATTTAACCGATTCGACTGATTTCATGTCCTGCTTTGCATTTTGACTTCACTGAACTTTTTATTTATTATATGCATGCATGTTCACAACAGATTCAAACTGAACTTCTTAAATATAATTAAACTTTTTTTATACTTATATTTATATTTCAGCTGCCACACCCACCACTGCAGCAGGGCCGACCAAAAGGTAGGAAGAGTAGAAGCATCAGCAGCTTGTACTTGGACTATTATTATTATTATTATTATTATTATTATGATATGATAATACATTGGTCATTGTCACGCAGCAATGGCTTTGCACGAGGTGTGGGCAAAGAGCATGTGCCAGCCGATGGAGCAGCTGGTGGATGTGGAGCAGGAGTACCCTGGAGAGGTGGAACACTTCTACATGCCTGCTTGCGTCCCACTTAAGAGATGCAACGGTTGCTGCGGCGACGAGAGCCTGGAATGCCGGCCAACGCTTGAGCGCAATGTCACTCTGCAGGTACGACCGGTGGGTTTCTATCCCAGCTGCGATTGGACAGGTGTCCCGCTCGGAGTTTGCAATTATGCCATAGAATCGTGCTCAGTGTTGTTGTGTCCATTCCAGTTGATACGGATTCAATATCCCATGATATCCATGGCGAAAGTGGAGCTCACGTTCGTGGAGCATCAAAAATGTGACTGCAGGTAAAAAAAAAAAAAAAAGGGAATTTCTTATTGAATTAAAGCCAACAACAGGAAAGCAACACTAACAGGCCATTCTATTGTTTTCGACCCAAGTTTAAAAGTTCAGCTGGAGCCCTTGTACATTGAGAGGTCAGTGCATGGAGCATCTTATCAAGTCTGGCTCTGGCCCGTCAATATCTTCATGCACTTTGCTCTCCTCTCCTCCACAGCAGCAGCAGCAGCAGAAGCAGCAGCAGCAGCAGCAGCAAGTCTTTGAAAAACAGATTTCGGAGGAAGAAGCACAAGAAGACACAACATGACTGTGGCAAGTGAGGGCCAATTGCACGAGCACACACACACACACACACACACACACACACAGTTGCAAGATTTGGACCGTTATTGACACATGTTTCCTCAGAATGTCTGGGCTTGTGAGGGCAAATTACATCAAGCAATAGCTGAGTATGTCATCACATACTTTGCTGGTGTCACTGTGCACTTTTCAGGCAAGAAAAAATAATCAAAATACTGCTGCACTTAAGTATTTAATAATACATTAAAAAAAATATATATATGTTGAAAGGCGTCAGGGTGATTCCAGATGTTTTCAAACGATAGCTGAATGTTAAACCAGCTGGTATCTTACCATCTTAGGTCATTCTTTGACGTAGCCAGATGTACCATTTTGTTATGTTTTTGCCACTTATCAGGCCCCAGTTGGCAATCAAAGGCTGCTCAACATCGTCAGTGTGCAAACAAAACACTTTATATTGATCCCGACTAAAACAAGTATCAAACAAAGACGAAAGTCCACTAAAACATCTTATGTAATTATGTTAAATATGTATTTCAATCGCATGCCATTAAATTACATACTGTATATATTACTAATGTGAGAAATAAAAGCCCTGGTAGAGTAAATACAGTCGGCTGCTGATACATCCCATAGATGCATCAGCAGCCGACTTTTCTGGCTTCACGCATGGTTTCACCCACATAAAACAGAGACAATGTGACTCAGTCTGAGTGCACATCGCTGCCGATAGGTCCATGTAGCACTTGCAGTGCAAGCTCAGCCCTAACCTTTAAGACTGGAGCAGACAGAGGGGAAGCCTCCAGACAGTCCAGTGAACTCTGAAGGCCAAGCTTTTCAGTTCTGCAGTGAAATCAAACCTCTCATCCAGCGGATGAGATGTCTTTTTTTTTGTCAATGAGTCTCTCTGTCGGCTGTGTCTGAATGTGGTCTTCGCTTTCCCCCCCCTCTTATAATCTCCACGGGACTCTCTCTGCCCCCTTTTCCTGCCTCTTTATCAACAAAAAAACAAAAGGAAGTTGAAATTTACAATTTATTTCAAGCTGTACTGATTCATTTCTCATGCTCGGCAGTTGCGTAAGATCTCCTGCCTGTGGTTTTAGGGAGGAGCTTTCTGGAGTCTGTGGAAATTACCCTGCCGAGGTCGTCGGGGCCGTCTCACTCTTAACCTAAAGCAAATGTGGGTAGTGAGGATGTGTAGCATTTGTGTAAAGGCCTCCACGATATGCAAAACCACGCTTTCCAAATGTCAAACACAACCGTGTGTCTGCAGCCGGAAAGCAAAGCTGTGTGCACTTTACACATATGCTGGGAACCCGTGACTATAGAAACAGTCGGAGGTTTTCCAAAACCTGACCAGATGGTTTTCCAAATGTGTCGGATTTGCTTACTCAAGGAAAATATTAGAGATTAGACATACATTAACTATTTTGTCCCAACTGGGTTTACAAAGCAAAGACTGGCTGAAAACGCTTCACAATGGAGCCTTTCAAGGTGGACCTGTGAGATTACAGACGTGGAACCGTCGTGGTCCGGCTGCATTCCAGTGACAGGGTTTATCGGCTATATTCCTATTTTTCCAAAGAGGTTTTGGGCTGGACCAGTCCGCAGATTTACTCCAGTGTGTTTTATTTTTGTGTGGTCCTGCTATGACTTCTGCCGGTGCGATGCTTTCGGCGAACTTCTCATCCCCCCAGTCGAGGCTTTGGCGAGTTCTGCTGATGAGACGTGTAGTTTGTAGCAAAGCTTATATAAGTGAGATTATTCATGGAATCAGATCAACAATGCAAAACACTGGACTTTTTGAAGCTCGGCCCACATCAAGTGCGGGCACCTAAACCTGTGTGGCCGTCGATGCTGCTGTCTGATCAAGAGCAGTGCTAATCACCACTAGCACTTAGACCCGTCCCTTTGTAAACGCCAGTGTGGGCTCCTCCATCGTTTGCGGTCGAGGGACCACACAGAGCAGCAGTTTAAGTTTCTTCAGGCGCTCCCTCAAAGTGGACGGTGCCACCGCCTGAACGTAAACTCAAGAGGAGTCAAACTTCCTACGTAAAAACCTGACGGGATAAACATCTCTTGTAATTTTTCCATCATGTCTGGACTCTTTTTTTTTAACAGGAATGTTTTAGGTTTGGGTTCTGCCTTTTGTGTGGATCTTTCTGAATTTTCACTCTGCAAAGAGCAACTGCGCCTTGTGGCCCTTTCACTTTTGTCCGTCATCTCATCTAACTTCAACTTGCAAGTGATATTAAATAGTATTAATGTTGTAGAACTGTTTTAATCTGCATCACAACTTTAGGATGTATAGTGAGAGGAAAATATCAATGCCATTAAAGTACTCTTATTATATAGTATTATCGCATCATTCAGAAACCAATTCCTCATGTTTGATATGTGGATAAGGACTTTACATTATTGTCACATATGTTATAGTAACATGTTCATTAGTTGAGGGGCATCAAACTGCACAATATTCCCAGTCGAACAAAGAGGATCTCCTGAAGAATGCATAACTAGTATATAAAAACTGACCCTAAATGTTCTTGCAGCCTGGAAGAAAGAATGCTGATATTCACTCATCACTTGACTACTTTTTTTTTGTTGTTGTCTTTTTGTCTTTTCAGGTGCTGATTTCCTTAGAAAGTAACTCCACAATGCCTGACTTGTGTCTTCTAGCGGTAGCTGAACAGGAGCAGATCTCTAAATGTATTGTCTTTGACCTCTGCTGCACTTCTTTTCCACAGTCCATTAAACGTAATCTTTCTATCTGGCACACAGCACTGTCCTATTTTAATAAATTTCACACTAATAAACGTTACTGTGGGCAAGCACTCTAATCATGAAAAATACAAATCAAAATATGGAAAACGTGTCTCCATAACAGTAAACTAACTCGCTACACTGGTGAGATTCCCACGAACGCGGCTCCTATGCTGTAGTGTGATATAGCGAATGTCTTAGTTAAAAACTTTAGAGTTAATGTTGCCAATTCGATTCAAATTAGACCTTTGCATTTTCCAGACACTTGGACAACCGCACAAAGAGTATGGAGATTTACTACGGAATAAAATTCCCTGTAGGTTTTCATACAGTACAGCTAACAAAAGTCTTAGATAATACATTCTGGGGAAGAAATGAAATCATCGGTTCATTATTTTCAAGTCAACATTCACAAAGAAAAAAATGAATGAATGAAAACAGTTGCGCCAACTCTGTTTTTCAATGACCTGTTATTTATTCCTTTCATTTACACTGATAAATCATCCATGTAGGCAACATGTGAGGCCACCGTGAGCTGCCCTGCCAGCTCCTCTGACGTTCTGCGGTAGGCACACTGGTAACAAAGCACAGGGATCCCCTGTCATCCGCTGACTTTATTGCAGCCCAGGGACATGTGAGTCAATGATGACGGTGCAAGACTGGCCAGGGTTTATAGCAAAAGCAGCATCAAAGCGGAATAAAGGTAACTTTAACAGAGGACTTTGTGTAAAGTGATAACCGGTTTGACATTCAGGACCCATATTGTGCAAAATCCACTTTACCAAAACTTTTTTTTTTTTTTTTTAAACTGGGGACCGTAAACAGAGGGCCAAGATGCTCTTTCATGGGGATATTTTGGTTGTGCGAGGCTGCTTTACTGGAACTCGAGTTAAGACAAAAAAAAAAAAAAGATGCTCTGAAATAGGAATGAGACCTTTAATTATAATGTTGACATTCTTGAGGCGATGTTGAATACAAATAAGTGGCAACTAGAAAGTGGAGGGGTGGTACTTGGTGGGGGCGGGGGGCATGTAAGTTCTTCCTCAATATACTGAAAAACATTGAAACGCTTCATTGTGTGCGGTACACAAAACCACATTCCAATAATTCCTGTCTGTTTTTACGTAGCAAAACGAGACTACAGTAAAGGGCGGCACGCGTCCACGTGAGGACGTTTTGTTCTCGTCGAGGGGACAAATGTTTTGTTTGCGCCTTTTAAACATGCGCCCAGTACGGGAGGAGAGTCTTGATCAGACAGGGGGTGGGCTGCGGGCCAACCAACCCCTCCGACGGTTATGTAACAACACCAGTACATTGCGCTCGCAAACTTCACGTCACTTGTCTTCCCCCTGCGAACATGCCTGCACTGTACCGAGCCGTACATAGCCGCACCTCCCTCCCTGCTGCTGCAGCACTGCACGGCGAACACGATGTCCTCAACTTGCCACACATTCGGCACACGGTCACGTTTTTCCAGCTGCTGGTTGCCCTCGACCAATCAGCGACGATCACAACCGATGACGTCCTCCGCTACTCCCGAGTAAAACCACGCCCCCTTCGTTCCCTACATGGCGAGCGAGTCTAGTCTTGAGTATCCTTCCGCACCCCCTTTGCGGTTCTAGGGGACTTCGGCCAGGTGAGAGGGGTTTGGGGGTTTAGGAAACTGTCTTCTTTCGGGTGTTGAGAGGTATTTTGACCGCTCGCAGCAGGAAGCAGAGGTTAGGGGGCACACATTAAAGCGCCGTGGCCTTGTGGGCGTCGACGCTACACTTCCTACGTGACTGAAGCCGGAGGGGAGGGGCGCCGAGTCTCGTGTATTGTACCGTGGAACACCGCGTTCCAAGCCGTCTAGTGGTGGCGGTGGTGTGCAACGGCATCGACAGACACGCCAAGGCGCGCATAGACACACAGAGTCGCCGAGAACCGGAGGCAGGACCGAGACTGACCCGCGGACTGGTGTCTTTCTCAGCCGTTGGACGAGGCGTGCAGAAACATCGCTCCAGCAGCAAAAAAAAAAAAAAAAAAAGTAGGTCCTCTTGAATACTTTCACAGCGTTATTTTTTGTTGTTGTTTTTTACTTGTTGAAAAGCGTTGGCTACTTCCGGTGGGCAGCTGCTCGTTAGCCTTATTGACTGAACAATGGCAGACGAGCAAAAAATGCTAGTTTCGAGCTTCTGTCATTCCGATATATTTTTTAAAATTTTCTTTTCTTTTAGTTGCAACACTGCTGTTCGCGTTACTGCTAAGTAAACTGCCGTTTTGTGTCCCCAATGTGTTTTTTTGTGAGGTTTGTTATGTCCCAGTTATCAGCATTCAGTTTCCAGTTTAGACGTCTCTGTAACTTGTGTGTGTGTGTGTGTGTGTGTGTGTGTGTGTGTGTGTTTTGTTGACGATAGAGAGCACATAAACTTCGCTTGTGGTGTTCCACGTTTGCTTGTGACAATTAAACAGCAAGAAATTTGGTCAAGCAATCGCAGTTTACAGTCTTAGCTGTAAGAATTTCAACTTCAAAACCTTTTTTCCCCGCCACTATTCCTGCTGGGGAAAAAAAGACAAAAGAAGAAGATGTAGCCTTTCATCTGCATGGCAGGTGATAGACGAGCTGACCGTATCGCTGCCTGAAAGAAATGCAAATAAAGCAAGCATCTTTTCTGGCACCAGCAGACACTACCACAAGCCAAGCGCCTCTGAGTAGTATTGCATTGGAGCAAAGGTTTCACAGTGAATCCACAAATCAAACTAGGAGCAAATATATGTGGATCATAAGGACCAAAAAAAAAAGCATGTGTGTGTTTGTATTTTTAGGCTGTAAATGAATTCCTGTAATTGCAGGAAAGTGGCGTGAACTGTAGTTAGATGCGGCGTCAGTAATATCACCCTGCACCGTAATGCAACGTGTCATTAACATGAAATAAGCTGTTGTTGTACTAGGTGTTCTTTGGTTTCCAGCTCGGGGTTTTCTAGTTGAGAGGAGACCGAGGACACAGATCCCGCAGAAGGACGGAGATGAGCAGCAAGAGGAAGGCGGAGATCCACTCCAGGGGCCCCAACAGGCCACGCACCATGAAGTCTGGAGGCTCCCAGGTGGATTCGGAGAGAGACTCTGGATTCTCAGGTGGGGCTCGGCTCGCATCACCTGTCCAGTGCATTTTTGTGATGGTATTACGTTATAGGCAAGTTTGTTTGTACAGCACGAGTCAGCACGAGGTCATTCAAAGTGCTTTAATAAACATTGAAAGCCGCAAAACGGTAATAAAATACAATATAATAAAATAAAATGGAGATAAAAAGGAAATAGAATACAGTATAGCAAGTAAGTAGAATTTTAATCTCCGAGCGCTGACAGTTTGAGCAGACCTTCCACATTATTACTGAATGCTGCCCCACCTTGCTTGGTTCTTGTTCTTTGGACACACAACAAACCAGTTCCAGATGACCTCAGGGGTCTGGACGCTTCGTAAGGAACTAGTAGATCCAGCATATAGGCCATTCAGTGCTTTGTAGACCAGCGGTAAGGTTCTAAAAATCTATCCTCTGACTCACAGGAAGCCAGTGTAGCGATTTAACGACTGGTGTAATGTTATAATAATATATTATCTAATAATTGTATGATGCGTGTGCTTGCGGTCGGCAGACGCGAGCTCCGAACACATGAGCACCATGGACACCACAGACTCGGAGGACTCGCCCCGCCCGCTGGTGCAGCAGGGTGCGCAGGCCTCCCAGCTGGCGGTGGTGGGGGGCTCCTACCCCAACCTGTCGTCCATGATCATCATGAACAACGTCCTCCTCAAACAGGTACAAGACTGCCACACTCAACCCGACTGTCAATGTGTTGTTGATCAGGATACAGCAGAGGTTATTTCTTGAGGTTTCACTGCAACAGTGTGTTTCCCGTCGCAGTTTATTAACATTCTGATAGAAAGCTGAGACTGACGCAAATGGCTGGAATGTCAGCCAGGACCAGGTCAAAATCCAATGTAGTCGCTGAGGGCATTTTGACCTTATTGCTGAGCAGGTTATTGCAGATTTTATGGCTGCTGCTGCATATTTTCACCACAGCAACATGCTGCTGATCTGTTTTTTTTGTAAATGCCGTGGAAAAACTAGTTTTTCCTACCACAAGTAAATAAATTCCACATAATTTAGCACGCTTAGTGTGAAGCTGAAACAGTGCTCTCTTGCTGTTGCTGCCATTCTGATAAGAAGACACGGTGGGAGGCCCATTGGTGTCTTTAGCCTTCCATATTTAAACCAGGAGCAGTCTACTGCATTGTAAATGGTTCACAAATCAACATTTTTCATATATGGATGTATTCTTAAGAACCTCCCTATTTCTTGTGTTTAAAATTTTGTTAGTATTTTATTCAGTGTTGCTGGGTTTTTTTTATTGTGTTCTTCTGAGAGAATTGAAAAAGTCCCACAAAATCTTCCAAAAATAGGGAAGTCTCTCCGACGCACTGCCTCTCAAATCTCTTAATTATGACTTTCTTGCCCTTATAGTCTGGGGATAATCCTCCTCCTCTGAAGCCCTGGGGGTTTAGCCCCGCTGTCGAGATGGTTCAACCTGTGGTTCAGCAGCCCCAGGTGGTCTTCCTCCAGCCGGTGGTGTCCCGACAAGCTTCCAACGAGGCCTCATCCAGGCACAGACGCACCAAGAATTATCTTCCAATCCTCAAGTCTTACCCCAAGATCGCCCCACATC
This sequence comes from Thamnaconus septentrionalis, assembly GCA_009823395.1. Taxonomy (NCBI): domain Eukaryota; kingdom Metazoa; phylum Chordata; class Actinopteri; order Tetraodontiformes; family Monacanthidae; genus Thamnaconus; species Thamnaconus septentrionalis. The sequence goes on along the minus strand of CM020519.1, from coordinate 6,442,550 downwards.
CCGGAGACAGCTCCGGCTCCTCGGGGAGAGGCACCGCTTCCTCCTCCTCCTCCTGCTCCTCTTCTTCTTCCTCTTCCACGTCCTCCATCACCTCATCGGGGTCGGAAAGAGGCGCATCCAGTCAGCGGGAGCTCTGCCTGAAAGAGAAGCGTCACAGGCGTCAGAGCGGCGGGGCGGTCTACCTGAGCTCCGCTCCTCGAGGCGTCCCCACGTCTCCCAGCGCCGCGTCCCCGCCGCTGCAGAGCCGACTGTCAGCCCGACCCGCAGAGGGGAGCGCCGGCAGCAGCAGCGCCGGCAGCAGCAGCGCCGGCAGCCCGTCAGCGAGGGCCTTCGTCCGCCGGCAGCCAGCCGGAGCTGCCGGTCTCACGGCTCCGCCTTCAAGAGCGAAACGGTCGGCGTCCCGGCGCCGGCGACCCCGAAGGGCGTAGGCCTGCAGTCGCCCGAGTCGCCCGAGCCGGGCGACAGCGACAGCGACGCCAGGAGGAAGCGCTTCTGCAACACCTACAACATCCTGAGCAAGTCGGGCCTGCTGGACATTGCGCTGCGGACCAAGGAGCTCCACCGGATGAACCGCCGCACCCAGACGGACCTGGAGCGGCTCAGAGAGCACACCGACCTCTTCCTGCAGGCCCTGCTGAACGGGGACAACAACATCTGCGTCAAGCTGCAGGCCCATCTGAAGCAGGAGGAGGGCAAGGAGAAGGACGAGGAGAAAGCTGCTGGCCAGGCCGGCTTAAAGGCAGATTAGATTTAGACCGGAGCCGGACTGTAAATCCTGCTGGCGGGGGGGGTGCGAGGTTGCAGGGTGGGGTTGGGTTGGGTTGGGGGTGGGGTTGGCTGGGGCTTTTTCCGGGGTGCCAGATGGACCGAAAGTAATGCGCTCCACAATACACATCCAGACACTCTCAGACGGCACGCTGTGACCTACATTGTGGCGAGTGGCTGCCCTCAGGCCCTGACGCACCAACCCCACCCCAAAGATCTGGATCAGACCAACAAACAAAAAAAGAGCTCTGGCTGACTCAAGTCTCATGTGTGGCATGTCCTCATTGTGACCCGGCGGGTGGCAGCTGGCAGCCCGACCCCCACGCAAGCACGCAAGCACGCAAGCACGCACGCGACATTCTGCACCTTTGCGACAAAATGATTTGTGCAGAGTCAGCAGTGTGAGTTTGGAAGAACCATGCGAGGAAAAGCACCTTCTGCTATTAGAACCTTGTTAGAGATCTCGTAGTTTAAACACTCTCTTGGTCCATCGTCCAGGTCTTCAGTGGGAGCAGCTTGGTGCTGTTCATTATTCCAACAAAAAGATCTGCAGGTCACCTAAATAAAAAGCCCTCTGTTTTATAGCCTCCAGCTAAATGCTGGGTTGTAGCTTCCTGCTGGGCTTCCACGTGTCGGAACACGACAAGCTCGGAGCCAGACTCCACTCCTGCTTATCAGTAAACATGTTGTGACCGACTCCGGCTCCGATCAATCTGTCTGTGCTTGGTTTGTCGGTGATCTAACGAGGCCTCAAACCACAGCTCGCCGCTCCACCTGCTGGTCGAGCCTGAAGGGGGAGCTCTTCCACTGGGACTTACTTGTGCTGTTATGCAGAGATCTTCTATATTTCAACAGTAGTTTGGAAGCTTTTGTCAGATTTCCAGCTTCCTACAGACACCTGCTGACAAGACGTCCTCCTAACGTCCTGACCTGGGAAAGCTGTGATGTCACAAGGGGCAGTTTTCCAGTGCTGAAATATGATGGATGGACTTTTCTCCTCTCTGAGGTATCCAGTGACATGTTATAACATTGTAGTCATTTTTTATATATATGTAATTGCGAACCCTTAAATTTGAACTTTTATTTTGAAAGTGCATGCCAAAGGCATCAGCACACGATTCATTTTCCTCCAGAGTGTCTTTCATCAAAGCTGGGTGGCATTTGTAGTTTTCCCATCATCCCCTCGTGTTGGTCTCGCAGACATCCAGCGCGAAAGCTCGTCTGAAATTCAATTCAATTATTTAATGCTGCAGACGGGAATAATTTATCATGGATTTATGGCACGTTAGGGCAAATATTCCTTCCCCCAGTCACACTGGAGAACAACCCAGGGCTTCTTGACAGTTTGCAAACATTCGCCTCAAGTGTCTTTTTTTCCCCCTTTAAAAAAAAAAAATTTTCTCTCTGCGTTTTTACGACTTGATGTGCAAGATTGAGCGCAGTTTGGAGTCGAGCATTCCCGTCAGGTCCACGGCAGCTATATATTTCAGTGCGGACTGGCAAGAAAGTAAAAGCTCCAGACAGCCTTTGAGAGTTTTTCTCCTCATCAATCATTAATGTCTGTCGGCGACTCTGCGCGATGGTGTCTTCTGCTGTTTCCGCTAGGGTTTTTTTTTTAATTCATATAAAAGTGAGGTGGCAACTCGAGTGCAACCAGTTTTCTGTTGGAATTTAACTTTTTGAGTTTGTGTCTGCACTGCTCTTTGACATCGCTGTTGGTCTGATAAGCTTGCCAGTTTGTTTAAGAAAAAACAAAAAAACAAAAAGTGTCGCAACTGATGGCCTTAGTATCCAAACCCAGCGTGATCGGAAATTTTGAATTTTCACCAAATCGTTCAAAGAGCAACTCTGGGCGAGGAGGACACGTCGGCAGCTACGGTAGCTCATCTGAGGCAAACTGCAAAGGCCTTTCATTGTCTTTTTTTAATTTAACGTCGTTGTTGTTGAAAGTTCATTTGTGCGTCTGCTTGAGCAAAATATTGATGCATTGCGCAACAATTCATAACTTATGCACGTAACGATATCCAGCGTGGTTTGCGATGTGGAAATTGTCCGAAATGTTGGGAACGTCTTAAGGAATGACAGAGTCTAGTTTGAGTCCAGTTTGATGTCTGTCGGCCAGTCGTTCATTAAATGACGTCATTGCACTTGGCCACGACTTGTATTATCTTAGACTTTTGGTTTGTTGAGCTGAGAGTCTGCGGCGACTGCTCTGTAGGGCCACGCTAATGGAACACATATCCAAAGACCAGTCAATCATTTTATTTATACACGAACCATACCGTGGGTCATTTTTTGTTTTTTGTATGTTCACAATGAATGTTTGTGTAATTCAGCATTGAAAATTTGAGCCCCCCGGCGTGTAAGATTTAGCGGCATCTAGTGGTCGTACTGAAAATGAAGAAATGTGAAGGTGTTTACGATGGGGTTTCCATCCGCGGCCATTCAGCTTTCAAACCATCACAGTTAGACCGCTCGGCTGAATCATCCAGGTGTCGACCCTGGTATTCTAACGTTGCCTGTCTTCTTGTGTCGCATTTTATTTGGTTATGGCAGCTTTGATAGTCTGCTGTATCAATATGCTTGTTGTTTTTTTTTTTTTGTTTTTTTACAAAGCTAAAGCAAACATTTTATCCCCCTTCCTGCCTTTAGAGCCCTTCAGTTATTGCACACTGGGCCTTTTTTTTAAAAGTAAAGTGTTTTCATGTCTCCTCACCAAGTGTCGTACTTGTACAACGAATTTTAAACAAAAGCTACAACTAAAACACATTTGACCATAACGTCACGTCTGTTTTCAACACTACTGTTGTTACTACTGTGGTTGCAGTCTGCAAGAACATCTTGCGCACATGACGGCTACAGCGGCCGCTGCGTTGTGTCCAACGTCTGAGTCCTTCATAAAGGCCTTATCAAGACACTGGGCATGTTCAGTTTAAACTTGACAACAAATGTCTTACGTGTGCAAATCCCAATCAGTCCACCATCAAGTAGAAATGTTGACTGTAGTTCATGAAAATAAAAATGGTTCAATGGATATTTAAAAGGATGGTACTGAACCAAATGAAATGTTTTTTTTATTATTATTTTTATACTTATTTAATAATTCTTGTTTTTCATTTGTTCCATATTTTTTGTCGCTGAATCATTCTAAGGTCAGGACCCAGCGGGACCCAGTGTAATGTGACATGCCGCCGTCATGTGACTCTCCACGTTAATCGATTACATCACATTTCTCATCGTCTTACATTAAATTAACATGGATGGTATTGTGACGCTTCTGTGATATCAATCAAACATCAGTGAACTGTGAACTTTTTTTGCAATTTGTTATGGGGCTTTTTTTTGTGGACATTTTAAAGTTTGACTAAATGTTTGCTTAATAAATGTCATTCCAAAGAATTTGTACTTGTTTTGTGTGATGTCATTTGAGTCATTTTAAGAGAGAAGCGTGACTTCCAGCGTGTCGAATCGCTGCTTAAATTACAGAAGCACATTGCTGTCACACTAGAAAAAAAAGAGATTTCATTATTATTATTATTATTATTATTATTATTATTATTATTATTATCATCATCATCATCATTAGTAGTAGTAGTAGTAGTATTGTGGCGGCATTGCTTCTCTATATTATATACACGGCCAATACTTTTTTTTGTAACTTATATTGAATATACATTAAATCCAGGGGGCACCGATTGCGTATTTTAAATTTGGCCATTTAAGTTTGTGTCGCTCCAATACCATACTTTACCACAAGATGGCATCCAACGATACAGTATCCTGCCACACAGAACCCGGAAGTGTGTTAATATTGTCCATTCGGCGACTCCGTAGCGCAAAGCTCCCTACTACTGTTTTGGTTTGGGGGTCACTTATTCAGTTGTTTCGCCGTTACGAACAGTCCCACTGAAGAGGTAAATACATAAACGGCGTGTGTCCGGAGGTTTTAGTACATCTATTAAAAAGGAAAGCGTTACCAACAGCGAGCAGGCGGTGGTGTTTTAGTCGCAACCATCCTGGAGCTCCGGTGGCTAGTTTGTCAACTGCTAATCCTGCTAGCTAAGTTGAAAACGCAGTCCGTCATTGGTCTGTTTTTGTCTTCCACCAAAACGCTTCGCACTGACCCGGGTTATTTTCATCTTTACCCTGTTAGAAAAAGCGGCTGTAAAGGTCGCAAAATTCGCGAATCTTCTACTTGGTCTTCGGTAATGTGTCGCCTTGGCCGTTTGTTTACTACAGATTGCTTTGCGGTGTGTTACTCCAAGATGCCCCACAACAGCCGCGTCTTATGACCGAGAGGGACTTGGCGTAAATTAGGTCTACTTTGAGGTGAGTATTACGTCCAGTTAAATATGTAGATATTTGCACTAGAGTTGCATTCTCTCTGTGATGGATGACTGTTGCTCCTGCAGGTGCTGCACAGGGTGACCCATGCTTTCTGATGAGCTGGACTCCAAACCCGAGGTCTGTCTTTGCCATCACTTTTTTATTCACGTCTGACTGCACTTGCACTGAAACTGAACGCCCATATTGTTTTGCTCCCCTCCCTCCCTCCTCCGCAGCTGCTGGTGCAGTTTGTGCAGAACGCCTCCATCCCGTTGGTGCAGGGTCTCGAGGACTCGGACTCCAAACACTCCTGTTTGCCGCTGCTGGCTCCCACCGAGAGCTCGTTGTGCAGCCCGCTGGAGCTCACAGGTGCCTGGCTGTTCACCTCCAAACTAGTGTTGGAGTACTCGAGATTGGTCTTGGTCTCTAGACCACTTTTTAAGGATCTTCGGACTCGAGATTTTTGATCAAGACCGGTGAAGACTCAGCTGACAGATAATAATGGAAAAGAATGTGTGACACCCAGAGTGACACACCCCTTAATCATAGTTAATTCATTTTTTAATTTTTGAAGCAAAGTTGTTTTTTGAAAATGGTTCAAAATATTTGGCAAAGCAGCAACATGTAAAAGAAAACGATTCACGCTTTTTATTGAGGGGCATTTTTCTATTTCAGCGTTTAAACCTAAAATTGCCCCCAGATGGAGGCCTCAGCCACGACCAGGAGGGCTCTCACTCCCTGTCGGAGTTCAGCGGCGTGTCGGAGCGCAGCCCCCTGGGGGGCGTCCACTCACACGCTCACCCGCGGGCCTCGCCCAGCCCCCCCGCCATCCTGCACGACCTGCAGCAGTCCGACAGCTCCTCCTACGTCCTTTTGAACCTCGCCAAAGGTAAACGCGTGCTTGTTTTTTTTTAAGCGCACAAATTTTATAAAATGGCTAATCGTTAGCGGTCGGTTTGACGCTCACCGTAACTCTTCCGTTGGATCGGTCAGTTAAGGTCGGGGGAACCTTCATCCGAGCCCAAACTTGTGTCTGAACTTTATTTCTTCTGCGATTCATTTTCATTCTTCACCGGCACGAAATGAAGCGACGCGTTTTCACTGAGAAAGGGGCGTAAAAAAAAGGTCGGGAGAGAGAATCTTTGGCAGCCTCGTGTTCTCGGTTCAACAGCCTCCCTTTGGTGTGAGAGCCAAAAGATTAATTTTGCGCTGTCGACCTGCACCTTTTGTGCGCTCTGACTCGGTGAGCAGTGTGAAAGATAGCAGACTTTTTTTTTCTTTCAGGGTGCATGGGATGAATTTCTCTCTCGCGCTACATTGAATTCCGTTCCTGAGAAACGGGCTGTTTTTCTCCGTCGGCACTTTTTTCTGTATCTACCAGCCTGCACCCCCCCGGGACCATCCCGTCCTGCCAGAATGAAGCCATAATGTTAAAATCAAATGTGCTCAGCACAATAGATGGGGGGTGAAGAGGGCCATGAAATTCAAATGCTGCAGGATAACGCACCCCATTTCTTTTGTTTTATGGTCATTTCTTTTTTCATTTCACCCTGCCCGCAGGCATCACGGCCTCCTCCGACTCGCTGATCTTCGCGGCAGATGGCGCCGGCGAGGGCGACGACGAGGGCGTCTCGTCGGGGGACTACGGCATGGACGGCAGCGCCCCCTGGTACCTGCGGGTGCAGGAGCTGGCGCACGACAGCCTGATCGCGGCCACGCGGGCGCAGATCGCCAGGGACGCCAAAGCAAACCAGGACGCCCGGGCCGCCGGCGTCAGCAACGGTAAGCCGGCTCCGCCCCCTTCGCACAAATTTGACCGTGGGTGTGCCTGTGAGTGCGAGTAGTTTGCCTTTGTTTGTCTCTATAGCTGCGTTTCCATTACTCCTAGAATTGCGCAAAACTTAAATCTCGCAATTATGAGGAACAAAATGTGGGTCCTGAGACTCCACCAGTTGAGAAGCAGTGCTGTGGATGGTGCAGGGGTCACCAACACGGTGCCGGCGAGCCCCCCCAAGGACCACACGGGTCGCCCGCAGGCCTGTTCTAAAAATAACCCAACTCATTGTGCGGCATCTGAAATTCAGTTTCATCCAACTTTGTTAAGTCGTTGTTGACGATTGTTGAGAACTCATTAACCTGACCATTGTCTTCACATAGATCCGCATCATTAATAATCATATATAGCTCAAGGCTAACTGGGAAAATGTGTTATTTCTGGAGAGAGCAGCAAACTGGTTGCCCTTCGCATGACTCAGTAGCCATAAAGTAGCTCTCAGGTGCAAAAAGAGCCATTTCACAACCATCATGTGGAGATAAAGCGCAACCAAGAAAAAAAAATAAAACCTGTGAAGCGGCAACCAGCAGCTTTTATTGAGGAAGCATCAGCTGATCTACTTTCAGGCGATCAAAGGCAGAGAGGCGAGAATCGAGGTCGGCGGAGATGAAAAACGCTGCGTAATCGGCACCGACTGGAAACTCTGTTCCGGCGCTTCGCATCACAAGTCTCTCAATCAAAGTGGATTTGTTGGTCTGCCTGCCTTCTGTCAGCGCCGGGGGGGGCCAGAAGGGGGGAGTAGAGGGTTACGAGCACCGTGGCCGCCGCGGAAGATAGATGGATAGACGGATTAGCTAGCGCACGGCCCTGGACAGGAAGACAGGAAGGGAAACAGGCCGATCAGAAGCGCACAGCTACAGGACCCGGGCTGTTCCAGTTTTCTGATGTTTGTTTTGCGTGGCGGTCCCTAGAGGAGCAATGCTGCGTGATTCATCATAAAAAAAAGAAAAGACTCTCTAGTTCTCTGCAAAACAAGGGCGTTCATAGACAGGCTGGAGACACAGATTATTGTTAGAAGACCACTCATAAAAGAGAGTTTAATCCTTCAGAAATAAAAGTAGAAACAAATAGAATAGAATAGACAGAGTACTTTATTGTCTGTCCCAGATGGTGGCAGAAATTCTTCTTCGACAGGGCTCACAAACGTATTCACATATTCCCATCAAGACACATTTACATGAGAAAATGAATAAATACATAAATACAAAAAAAGTCCACGCCTTTCGGCTTAGCTCCTCCCTCACCACGACAGATCGGTACAGCGGCCGCATCACTGCAGACGCTGCACCGATCTGCCTGTCGATCTCGCACTCCGTCTTTCCCTCACTTGTGAACAAGGTGAAAAAAAATTCACAAATTTTCTCAATAATAATAACAATAATAATAATAATGATAATAATAATAATAAGCACACTTCAGGTAACTCTCAAACTAAAGGTCAGATTCCGTAAGTATGATGGTAATGACCCTCCTGTGAATCAAATTCCCAAATGAAAGGACTTGAAATGAGTTCTGCAGTGTTTTGGAACGACGCTGAAGTTGCCACATTCGCCGCGGTGTTTCTTAGGTTTCGATTCCATTAGGGTTAGGGTTTCGGGGTTCCTCACGTGCTAGAAGCCCCAAAATTGGCGTGGTCGCTTCTTGGGGGATCCTGACGTCAAAGCAAGTGGCCCCACGTCTCTAGGACAAAGTTGACTTTTGACCCCCATAGACTTGTATGGCATTAGGGTTACTGCTGAAATTAGGGTTAGGGTTAGGGTTACTGCTGAAATTAGGGTTAGGGTTTCAGGGTTCCTCGCTAGAAGCCCCAAATTTGGCGTGGGCGCTTCTTGATGGATCCTGATGACAAAGCAAGTGGCCCCATGTCTCTAGGACAAAGTTGACTTTTGACCCCATAGACTTGTATGGCATTAGGGTTAACGATAAGGCTGAAATTAGGGTTAGGGTTAGGGTTACTGCTGAAATTAGGGTTAGGGTTTGGGGTTCCTCACGCTAGAAGCCCCAAATTGGCGTGGGCGCTTCTTGATGGATCCTGATGACAAAGCAAGTGGCCCCATGTCTCTAGGACAAAGTTGACTTTTGACCCCCATAGACTTGTATGGCATTAGGGTTAGCGATAAGGCTGAAATTAGGGTTAGGGTTAGGGTTACTGCTGAAATTAGGGTTAGGGTTTTGGGGTTCCTCACGTGCTAGAAGCCCCAAATTCGGCGTGGGCGCTTCTTGATGGATCCTGATGACAAAGCAAGTGGCCCCATGTCTCTAGGACAAAGTTGACTTTTGACCCCCATAGACTTGTATGGCATTAGGGTTAGCGATAAGGCTGGAGTTAGGGTTAGGGTTAGGTTAAGGCTGAAATTAGGGTCAACTACTCCAGTTGACAACTTTGCCATTGGTAGTCCCCCCAAAAGGCCAAAAATGATTTCCCGTGAAATATGTCAACTGATTATAAAATGCTTTACAATGATACCTCACATGTCAATTTCTACTGTATAATTTTGGAAAAAAATTCACCTCAACATAGACATAATAATTTGCTGAATTTTATATGTTGAAAAGTGTTGTGATAAGCACAGCCATCTAGCGGTCAAATTGCGGATTTTTTTTGAAGGTGGAATCGAAACCTAAGAAGTACCGCGGTGAATGTGGTGCCAACTTCAGCGTCGTTGTTTTGGACGAGTCGTCTCGCCACATTCGCTCCGCCGCCGTGATCACAAGCAGCAGCCATCAGCTCCGAGTCGGAAAAATAAATCTTCTTAATATTTCCCCTCCCCCAAAAACTTCTGCGCCGTCATGTTGAAGCCCCTTCAACGTCGGCGCCTCCAGTTGCCAAAATAATGTGTCGGCCCGTCGCTCAGCTAGCCAGCTAGCGGCTAGCCGAGCCATAATCCCCTCCCTTCGCTCTCGGCGCCGCCCCGATTTAATCAGCCATCAGAGGAAGCAGGCAAGACGCTCCCCGCCCCCTTCCCCGCCTCCCTGCGCTGTAACTCCCCTCCACGGGCCGTCCGCTCAGGTGGAGGTGGGAGCCTCCGCAGCGTCTCTGATCTTTGGACTCAGTCTGAGCTGAAGCGCAGGAGGAGGCCGAAGGTTTAAAGAAACTGACAGTGATGTTGAAGTGTGAGCTCCACTTTTTTCAGATTCTTCTTCTGCAGCCCAGACTGCAGCAGCAGCAGCAGCGCTGTGTGATCATAAACCCCAAACACTCTCGAAAACAGCACATTTAGCCCCCTGTTTGCAGCCTCCTGCTATCACAGATGCTTTGATGGAGCTTGATGGAACAGTCTGGTGGTAGTAAAGCAGCCTCGGTCGTCACTGGGGTTTTGTTTCCTCGGGCCCTCTTCCACTGTGCGCACCGTAAACATGGTGTCAAGTGGTTTGTGTGTGGATTGCGACATTTGTGCACACGCATGAAGTGTTTTGACACAAGCGATAAGAATCCCAGTTCCCTTTTCAGTCAGCCAGATCACTCGGCTCAACTCACCCCAAGAGCTTTTCATTTTTACTGCAGGTCACAGTCGTCCTGTCAGCTGTTTGAAAGCCGTTTATTTTTGTTTTGCAATCTATGGGGAAAATGCTTTTGTCGGGCCCATGGGATTTTTTTGCTGCAGTACCTCGAGTGGCCACTGGGGGAAAATCGACGCGCCACCATATTGCCAGTCCGGTATCCAGTTCTTACAATACATCCATGCTGCAGACACAGTGTCCCCAGGCAAAAGATACAAACCTTATCTGAGCTACTGGACGCTTTACCCAATCTGTTCTGGTTAGCGTGACCCCAGTTTACGACATATATCGCTCAGCCTGACCTCATTTTGGTGTGGATCGCCACGTAGCCTGCACACACGGAGGCAAACAGGAAATGTCCAGTTGTCGCAGGTCACATGGTTCAACAATCATTTCCCCACCACAGCTTCTCTCGTGAATGTGTTGCGCCGCGGTGAGACCTGACCGAGCTCCGCCCAGAGTGATGTCCGACCCCCCCGCTGAGACACCTTTAGCGGCTGTCGGCTAATAGGTGCACGGCCGCCCAGCAAGGGCCCCCCCCCCCGAAGCTAAATTGGCCCTGTTTAAGACGTGGAGCGCGGGCAGCCTGAGCCGGCGGGACGGCGCTGATTGCATTCAGCTGCAGGCTGGTTTTTCCGCTGGCTGATCAGCGGCTCTCGGCCCGACCCGATGATTAGCCTGCAACGCAGCCAGGGGGGCTCCAGGGGCCCGCCGGGCCGTCTGGTTCGCCTCTCAATTGTTTTTCTTTTCTTTTTTTTTTAGCGCTAACTCTCTCACTCTCTCGCTCCCGGTTGCCTAGGTGAACACACACACGGCCAGTTGACGGAGGGGGACAAGCCGCCCTCGCCGCCGCCACTGCCGCTCCTGCCCACGCCAACGCTGCCAACGCCACCGCCGCCGTCGACGGCTCGCAGCAGCCGCCCGCTGGCCAAGCAGATCCTGCGCTGCTCCTTCGAGGGCTGCTGCCGCACGTTCACGTGGCCGGCTCACCTCAAGTATCACCTCAAGACGCACAGGTAACACTTGCAACTGCAACATCCTGGCTCCCCAACATGAGAAAGATGCATCTGCTGGAAGTCTGATCAGAATTCTGCAGTCGCGGCACGACTTCTGTGTCTTAATTGCGCACAAAAGCACATTGAGTGTTGTTTTATTTGAAGGAAACGCAATGGAAAAAGGAACGCACATTCAGGCATGGGCAAACTATGGCCCGGGGGCCAAATGCGGCCCGCTAAGCTTTTTAATCCGGCTCGCAGAACTTGAAGAAATTATATTAATAGTCAGTAAGTCATAAAATAGCTGAGTTTCATCCATTTTTCAGTGTTTAAAGAGTGATTTCAATAAAGAGCTAAACACCGCAGGGCTTCTCCATATCCCATGATTTATTTTGAGGCAGGTCACCAAAACACTCCATCCATCTGCTGCTGCTCCGGCCCCCTCAGTCACATTTTAGAACCCACTGTGGCCCCACCAGTCAAATAGTCCCCCCTCGCCCCCCGGTCGAATTACAACCAATCTGAAATATTAACTGCGACTTCATCAGATTACAAAAAGATAAATCACCATTAAATGTAATGATAATGCAAATGACTCCAAGGTGTGTTGCCTTGGAAGACATCAGCCTAATTACTGAGCGGAAAATCTGTCTAGCAGGTTGTTAAATTCTCTCCGTGGTGCTTATTACAGTCGGCTGGATGGATGTTTTCCACCTCCGAGCGCGAGAGACTCTGTTTGTTGGCTGCTTTGTCATCAACCTGTGGGGGAAAAAAACCCACAGAAAAACATCACAAATAAACCCAGAACAATCTGTTGCTGACGGGATTGCTCTTTTGGTTCAGGTTTTTATTTTTCATCCTGGACTCCAGTGTCGCATCCTCACTTAATTATGAAGCAAAAAAAAAAAAAAAAAAACACGCTATGGTGGAGAAACAGCATATTTAGCACTCTGTTTACAACCTCCCACTGAAACAGGTGTTTTTTGCACCTTCCACTTGTTTGGAAGGGGAGGGAACAAAAAACCCCAATGCGGGTTTTTCTCATTTCTGCAGCAAAGTTGAAAGTAGTTTGTGCAGCGACGGCCGTGAATGGCTCACGAACATCTCGCCTCTCGGCAGGAACGACCGGATGTTCCGGTGCGGCGCCGAGGGCTGCGGCAAGAGCTTCTACGTGCTGCAGCGGCTGCAGGTTCACATGAGGACCCACAACGGCGAGAAGCCCTTCATCTGCACTGAGAAGAACTGCGGCAAGAAGTTCACCACGGCGGGGAACCTGAAGAACCACGGGAGGATACACACAGGTGGGCCACGACTCCAGGAATCGGCGCCACAGCTCGATTCAGCAAAAACATTTTTGGGTCAAATTTCGAGCCGTCACTGATTTGAACAAGATGACGGGAGAGGCCGACACGCTTCCTAAAACTAACACAGAAATCAAAGAAACATTTTTTCCCAGCCAGCTCAAGCCGGTCAACATTTTTGGGTTTTTTTTCTTTATTGTGTCGCTTCGTCCTCATGTGTTCTGTGGTGACGTTTGAGGTGGTTGCATAAATTTGTTTCCTTGCAGTGCAGCGATGAAGCCAAAACACTGTACTAAAAACTGTGCACGTAACGTTCTTTCGACTTTCGTCATCTTCTCTGAAACCGAAAAACTTCCCAACCACGGAATGTTTTGTTCTCACCATGGACTCTGACGCCTTTTCCTTGGAAATTCCTTTTGTTGGCTGTTCAGGTATTTCTTTTAAAGCGTTACACGCATTCACAAAGAGGATTAGGGCCAGAAGAAGAAAAAAAATATTACAGGAAGGAGATTTTTTTTTTTTATGTTCCATTTCGAGTTTTAAGTTGAAATTTCGTGAATAAAGTCGAACGGACATTTCGACTTTAATCATGAAATTTTGACGTTATTCTCGAAATTTCAACTTTATTTATGTAATTTCATTTTAATCTCGAAATTTCAACTTTATTCTCGAAATGGAAACTACGATGCTTTTCACACAGTAGGTACTTTATCCCACCTGCTACCTGATTGGCTGTTCTTCACCATGTGGTGCATTGTTGTGTTGTCCTTTGCCTTCGAGTGAGAAAATTGGGAGCGCTTGTTTTCTTTGCAGCTGTCGTCCCGAATGAAAATGTTGCGGGAGACATTAGGAGCCCTGATTTTCTTGCAGCTGAAAAAATGTGACAGAATCGACAATGTTGTAGAAATGAAATCGCTGTCAGTCGCAATTTTTTTAAACGATAAATCGTGTATTTCAGACTTCCACCAAGTTCCACGTCAGATCAGCGCCGTGACCCCATGCATTACATGCAGCTCCTGGGTCGACAATTCAGACGCATTTTGTAGCCCATTTTTTTTGCCCCTTCAACGTCTCAACGCATAAGGAACTGCAGCTTTTGTGCGCCGTCGTGTTATCCACTTAGTCAGATAAAAAGAGAAAGAGATGAGATTCTTTCCAAGCATCGGCGTCAAAGTGGGTCAGCCGTCACCGTCGGGCTGCGCCAACAAAGGAGACGAGACGCTCCGCTTTTTATTTTAATGTCTCTTAAATCAATTTCAACATATTCTGCAATAATTAGTTCTCGGCGCTAAGTCCTTCCATTGTGGTGCTGAACAATATGTCTGTGTCTTTGTGTGTCTGTGTGTGTGTGTGTGTGTGTGTGTGTGTGTGTGTGTGTGTGTGTGTGTGTGGCCACTTCCAGGAGAGAAGCCTTTCCTGTGCGAGGCAGATGGCTGTGGGCGATCCTTCGCCGAGTATTCCAGTCTGCGGAAACACATGCTGGTGCATTCTGGTGAGTGGGAACCCAGTTCTGCAGCTGCATTGCTCACTCAGCTGAGCCTCCTTTTCAGTTTTTATTTTTTTCGGGCAACTCCCTCTCCTCAGGGTGGTATGAAAGAGGATTAGGGCCAGAAGAAGAAAAGAAATTACAGGAAGGAGATTTTTTTCCAATTCGAGTTTTAAGCTGAAATTTTGTGGATGGCTTGTGCACAGAGCCTTTATTAACTTTATTCTCAATATTTCGACTTTATTTGCGTTAACTTTAATCTCGAAATTGTGACTTTATTCCCAGAATTTCAATTTCAAATATGAAATTTTAACTTTCTTAACAAAATTTCCACTTAATTCTTGAAATTTTGACTTTATCCTCAAAATTTCAACTTTTATTCACAAATTTTTGACTTTTTACATAAACTTTCAACTTTATTCTGGAAATGGAAAAAAATTATTTCTTAACACATTTTTTTCTCTTCTTGTGGCCGTAATTCTCTGCCGTAGGACGGTGACGGGGATTAGTGCGCCGCAGATTTCCTTTTATATCACGATTTTGCCTGGCAGTGACGCTTCCTTTCTCAGTTCCGAGGGGAATTACATGATGGATGCTGCATCTCTCCATCTGTCTGTCATTCCCCTGCAGGCGAGAAGCCTCACCACTGCGGGATCTGTGGGAAGACCTTCTCCCAATCCGGCAGCCGCAACGTCCACATGAGGAAGAGGCACGGGGACGAGGGGCTCGGTGGAGAAAGCAGGGAAACAGGTCTCGTCCTCTTTCTCCTCCTCCTCTTTCTCCTCTTCTTCTTCTTTTCCTTTATCCGCCTCCAGCAACATCACAGTGCCGTCGGTGGTTCTGCTAAGCTTCTCTTTACGTGGCTGTGAGTGGCGGCCCGCCTGTTTGAAAAATGCGCATGCCTGGTGTGAGTTACTTTTAGGAATACTTCCTGAATAATTAAGAGCCTCGGCTGCTTGAAAAATTTATCGTTCCAGTTTTTTCTTCTTCTTTTTTCTGTCTTCGGGGTAAGAAGCTGAATTGTTTTAGAGCGCACGTCTTTGGAAAACTGCTGAGGCAGGGAAATGAAGGGTTCTGGAAGGGTTCTGGGTGCGTTTTTTCTTGCCATGCAATCAGGTCGGGTTGGAAAGTTCAGGATGGCATCTCACAAACCTCACTAATTATTGAGATGAATGAGAGTGAACGTGCTTCTATGGGACGTTGAGCCCCTGCAGGGACACACTCTGGCTAGTGGAAAAGTGCTTCACATAGCAACATATGGACTGATTATGGCCAATAATCCAAAAGCATTTCCATGGCTTTTGGTGGGAAAAACATGAGATGGGACAGCGACCCCTGTGGTCCCTCTCGTCTCCACTGTGTTGCTCTGAGTCTGAGTCAGATTTGGGCAAATCTAAGTGATGACTTTTTTCCGATTTTTTTCTTTTTTTTACTTTTTGTTTCATTATAAGCTACCATAGGGAAGTCATTCCTGTGAGTTTTGGGCAAACCAAATGATTGACCTTCTGCGCTTCTGTTTGCTCTCACAGGAGAGGCGCTGACCCATAGCAGCCTGCTGGAGGCCGACGGCGACAACATGACCACGTCGGTGGAGCCCATGAACCTTCATCACGCCATGCTGAGATCTCAAGGTAACCAACTTCCTGACAGTGCGACACTTTTGTCACAGTAGCTGTGTTTCCGTGAGTTTTTTTTTGCAAAATAGTGCAATTGCGATTTTCAGGTGTTTCCATTGAATGGTGCGAAACGCATAAGCCGTAATTCTCATAAAATCTCGTCTTTTTTTACGTTTTGCATTTTTGGCTATTTTCACTTGAAGCGAACTGGTCATGTGACCCGTACGTCACGTCCGTTGACGTGTAAATGCAACAAAAGTGTTTCCATGACACTTTTGCAATAAAGCTCTATATGGATAAGTCTGAGAAACCACCTCATGAGAGCATAAAAACCTTTTAGTGATATTTGAGAGATTTTTCAAAGTTTAGGTGTTTGCATTACCAATTTTTTATCGCGATATTTAGGTTTTGCACAATTCTAAGGGCAACGGACGCGCAGCTATTGACGGTGCTTCATCCGGTCGTGTTCTTCACCTCCCGCAGGCTCCACGGACCCGGTGGTCGTCCTCTCGCAGCCTCACCAGCTGGTGGCGCTGACGTCCGAAGGCCACACGTACGGAGAGGATGTGGTGACGCTGCTGTAGCCCGGCGCCGCCACAGCGCCAACTGGTCGCATTTCGGTTCAAGCAGCATCACAGTGGACTTTGAAATATTGACAAGTCAAACACAGACTGCTTCCAGCGATCAACACTGGGTTTTTTATTTTAGGTTCAAAACTGCAAAAAAAACAACAACATTTTTTTCCAAAGAAATGCTGAAATGGGTTGAAAGTTGTTGAGTTGCGAAAGGTTGTGATGTGAGACACCGGTGTGAACAGTTTGAAATGCAGTGACGACATTCTCTGACAAAAAAAAATTGCATAAATTATATATTTTAAGAGTTGAGTCAGTTTGTACCAAACACGTAACGTCCTCACTGCTACTAACAGTTGCAGATTCCACATTGTACATCTTAAATATATTTAGTTGAGTTTTTTGTGATGTCACTTAGGGGCTGAAACACACTTTCTGGAAAGTGGAGCAAGGCAAAAGAAATAAAGGATGGATTTTACCCATTTTTGGGGAACAAATGTTACATAAACACGCTGGTAAAGTGAATTTTGCACACTGTCACCCTTAATATTATTATTATGCACCCACATGCAACCGCAGCACTCCACCACTTCATTGCTTCATCTTGGGGTAAAGAGCTCAAATTTTCTTCTAAACATTTCAATAATTTAAAGACTTGGGAGGAGTTCGCTCTTTGAGGTCAGCTGACCCTAACGACTTCAGACCATGATGCTTTGTTCCTCAGTGTATCCTCAGGTGGTGGAAGAAGTCCAACGCGGCGCCCAAAGCCCAGCTCGACTCCACGTTGTTCACTTTCTTGGTCAGCTAGGAGGGAGAAAACGAACACAAGAACACCAAATTCAATATAATGGTTTGTTTTTTCTGTATGAAAATACTATTAAAAAAGTCTCAAACATTAAGATGAATTTTGATTGTGGTTTCTTTTTGACCAACATGCCATGATCCTATCTGAAACTCAGGCAGGGTGAAAGATAGCTGAGCTCGTTTGCCACTGATTTTCAACTTAAAGGTTTTTGACTTCTTTTTTTTAATATTCAGACATGTTGAGATTTTGCACTAAATCACTCCGTCTTATGCTAAGCTATGATAGCACAATGGTTTCTGGGATTTTTGGGCTGATTAAAGAATTTTTTTGTGCCAGTCTGAAAATTGACAAAAAACGACATACTATAAATAGTATGTCGTTTTTGTAATTTTCTCATTTTCAGACATGTTGAGATTTCGCATTGTACCACTCCGTCTCATGCTAAACTTCTCTGAGTTTCGGCCTGATTTAAGTTTTTTTTTTGTCCTTGGGGAAAAAAAACAACATATAACACTATTTAAAAAAAACACTGCACTATAGTAGGTCGTTTTTGTCACTTTTCAGACATGTTGAGATTTTGCACTGAACCGCTCCATCTCGTGCTAAACTATGACAGGATGGACATTTTGGTGAGACTTTAGCTGATTAAAGTACTTTTTTGAAATGTTTTAGTCCTAGAATTCCTCACAATCTGAGTTCAAAAAATAAAATGTTTAGACCCAGACATGGCCCTGTCACAAGCGTCAGCAGGGGTCGGCGGGCGTTGAGAGAGCCTCTTGATCGCTGCTTGCAGCTTTAATTTGTTTTTTTTAGAACTGCATTTTTATGCCCTGAAGCACGTCGATGTTTTTAATCATATTCACCAGACGTTCATCTTTCACTCCGAGTTTAGAGCTAATGACTCAGAACACTGAGGGCACTAAACTTTAAATGAGCCGTCAAAAACAAAACAAAACAACCCTCCTCCTAATCCGTCTCTCATTATTGTGCTGCGTGACGAGGTATCACCTGCAGCTCCGTGCTCTCCTTGAAGCCGAAGCCGTCCTTGAGCAGGCAGGTGATGTAGGTCAGGTCCATGCACAGGAAGGGGCTGCTGGGCGGCGTCTTGGACATCTTGTTGCACACTGCGGCACAGAATAGAATGATGCTCGAGGTTGACGAGGGGTCAGAGGTCAAGCAGCCACGGGGAACCGCGGAGATGTGACGCCCACGTCCCGGCTCACCTTCTTTGGCTCTCCTCTTGAAGTCTCGCACCGCCAGCGTCCACTCCTGCGCCCCGTCTGCAGAGGGAACCGCAGTTTTCAAAACACTTTATTGAAGCAGAGGTGTCAAAAGCATTTTGCATTCTGTACTTCAGTAAAAGTACACAAACGGCATATAGTTCAAATGGCTCCACTTCAAACAACAACTACGATAAACACCTGGAATTTGTGGAAAAGTAACAAGCATGTTTTTCTGGTTCGAGGAGCAGAAAGTCCACATATTTGTGAATAAATGTAGGGAGTAAAAGTAAAAGAAAACTCAAGTAAAGTACAAATACTTGAGAAAATCTGTTTCAGTACTGTAACAAGGTATTTGTACTTTGTTACTTTCCAAAGCTGATAATAGTGCAGCTGCCCGTTCAGTTTTGGGCCTGGCAGGAGGAGCTGTTTTCTCCAGCAGCAGCAGCAGCTCCAGTCGGCCTAATCTAGTGAGACAGATGACTCACACCGTCCTGCCGCACTGTCTCACGCAGGAACGGGGGTGGGGGGGTTGATCCAGTCGGAGGTGTGTAATTATGTCAGGGGTGGCGAGTGTGTGAGTGTTTACTCACCGATAAGGCCGGCATCCACCGCTCTGTCATAGTAATAGGAGAACGCATAGAAGACGCTGTCGCCTTTGAGGCCGAGGGGCTGATGAATAATCCCTTTCACCACCTTAAGCACCTCCTGATAACAGGCCTTGTATCCAGTGGTACCTGCGCACGGAGACGGGCAGCGGTGGGAAAAAAAAAAAAAAAAAAATGCTGCTGCTCAGGGACGCCGCAAACAGCATCTCGACACCATGCATAATTCAGCAGAGTGCGTCTGGATCGGGGATGCACCGATACAAAACGAGCAGAGTATGAGTACACATTATAGTGTAATTAATGTGTAATTACACTATAATGTGTAATTACACATTATAGAATTAATTTGATTTTATTTATTTTTCCACAGATGTTCTGTTAAGTTTGGCAGACTGGATTAAGAAGCTTAACTGGCCGCATATGGCCCCAGGGCCGAAGTTTGACAAGTTTCACTGCAGTACAAACACAAATTTAACAAAACTGTGATATGCGGCCAACTGGTATCGGTGTTGTGGTACAAGCACTGAAGTTGAATGACAAGAACTCCTACCGTTGGGGTCGCCGCTCACTTGATAGGTCAGACCCCCGAAGCTCCACTTGTCCTGGAATTTCTTTGGCAGGCAGGAACTTTTGAAAACCCTCCACTCCAAAGCTGCAGGAGCCGAAACACAACCGACAAACCATTAGCTCTGGGCGGCCTGTGGGAAACACTGCTCCCCCCTGCAGCGCTGCTCCATACCTTCTGCTCTCAGTGCTCCCAGCGCAGCCAGCCGGGCTGCCATCAGTCCATTGCCGAGGTAGCTGGAAGGAAGGTCAGAAAAAACAGAGATTCACCTCATAGGAGGACAAAATATATCATGGGATATGGAGAAAAAGTGTTTTAAAATGAAAAAGAATAAAAACAGCTACAAAAAAATATGAATTGGAAGCCTGACGGTATTTTGCTTTTCGAATTGCATGAGTAGGTGTTTCCAAACTTTTGACAGGTAGTGTGTAAACTAAGTCAATGAAAAGTAGGAATACTTTATGGCTTTGTTTCATTTTTTTTTTTTTACCTGTAAGTGTACAACTCAAATGTTGTGTTGAAGATGTCAAATCTGGTGACGTAATCAGCGACTGGGACTCTCACAAGAGTTTCCTACAGTGGACACAAACAGATGAGACTTAGTCACAGTCAAAAAAAGACAGACTTGGTCAGAAGAAAAACAGGAAGTGGAGTGAACATTAAAAACCAGCGGACCTTGAGCTTGGGCAGAAATGTGATCTGCGTGGATCCTCCTCCCAGGTCCAGGATCCCCACCGTCTTCTTAGTCTGCGCTTTCCTCAGGTGACCTGAGCAACGTTTTGCAGTTTAATCCAGGCAGCCATCACGGAGAAAAAAAGCAAACTGCCTTGGCTTTGGTTAAAGTCTTTTAAAAGTGCTTTTCTGAAGAACAACTCAATCCAAATGTAAGAAGGAAAAAAAAACCCTCAAACGCCCGATCTGAGCTTTAAAGCAAGACAAGTCAAAAGCTGTGCATGCGCACGTTCAAGTGCGTGTGTTGGAAGCAAACTCCGTCAGGTAAAGCTGGATGCGGAGCGGCCCGCCTCAGGAAGCTCGTCGTCGTGATAACGAGCGGAATTATTCAGTTTTTCCAAACTCACCCGTCAGAAAATTGACAGATATCCAAGCCAGGATTCCTGCAGCCAGAGAGATTTACCAAGCAAAGAAACAGAAAATATTCATTTCAGGCTCAATTTAGAAAAACAAAAAACATGTTGACAAATGACTCAGAGGTTACATCACATACGTGCACATGTAAAAACATGTGCTGCCATATGTGCATGCGTGAGGAGAGAAAAAAACAAGAGTCAAAGTGCTGACAAATTACACAGTGACACCGGAGGGCAAAAACATATTTTCACCCAAAGTAATTACAGCCTCGTGCGGTCACGTCGGGGGGGAGAGAACCGAGTGTGATGGTAAAAAAATGAATTGGACGGCGGCGCTAATCTGCTGCAGTTTACGCAGTAAACAACAACGCAGCGGCGGCAAACTGAAAGTAGGCCAGATGGATCTTTGATGCCACCTACAAAGCCAAGGAGGAGACGACGCCGACGGGGGCAGCAGCAACTGACGAGTGTCTTTTAGCTGGGGGGGAGGAGGAGGGGAGGAGGTGGGGGGATGGGGGTAGATGTTACCTTCTTTTGTGCCATTCATTATGCTGACACCATCATCTGGGACCAGAAACGGAGACTCTTCAAACACATGTTGAACCTGCGCAGAGGAGGAGAAGAAAGCAGGGGAGAAGATTAGAGGAGGAGGAGGAAGAGGAGGAGAGAGAGGAAGAGGAGGAGGAGGAGGAGAGAGTGGAGGAGGAGAGAGAGGAAGAGGAGGAGGAGGAGGAGGAGGAGGGAGAGGAGGAGAGAGAGGAAGAGGAGGAGGCGGAGGAGAGAGTGGAGGAGGAGAGAGAGGAAGAGGAGGAGGAGGAGGAGGAGGGAGAGGAAGAGCAGGAGGAGGAGGAGGCAGGAGAGAGAGGAGGAGGAGAGAGAGGAAGAGGAGGAGGAGGAGGAGGGGGAGGGAGAGGAGGAGGGCGAGGAGGGCGAGGAAGAGGAGGAGGAGAAGGAGGAGGAGGAGGCGGGAGAGGAAGAGGAGGAGGAGGAGGAGGGAGAGGAGGAGGAGGGCGAGGAAGAGGAGGAGGAGGGAGAGGAAGAGGAGGAGGAGGAGGGAGAGGGGGAGGAAGAGGAGACGGAGGAAAAGGAGGAAGAAGACGGGGTGGTGGAGGAAGAGGAGGAGGTGGAGAAGGGAGAGGAGGGGGACGTGGAAGAGGAGGTGAAAGAGGAAGAAGAGGCGGTGGAGGAGGAGGAGGAGGAAGGGGAAGTGGAAGAGGAGGTGGAGGAGGAAGAGAAGGAGAAGGGGGGAGTGGATGAGGAGGAGGAGGCGGAGGTGGAGGAGGAGGAGGAGGAAGTGGAGAGGGGCGCACAAATCACAGAGAAAGGAGTGAGATTGAGGAAGATGGAGGGCGAGCAGGGAAGTGGCCCCTGATGTTCTCTACTGTCGCTGAGGCTCATTCAGGGCTGAACTCCACTTGAAGGGATTAATTAATTCCCTCGGGGAGCAGCTTAATAAAGTATCGCTTATCTGCTGAGGTGCCCCAGAACCATCCATTACCATCTAATCCCCCCCCCCAACCACCACCACTACCACCACCACCACCACCACCACCACCACCACCACCACCCTATTGGTGGCGCGACTCTTTCACACTGCCGCTCTGATAACGGCGCAGTGTGCACTGCACTGTCACTGTGCCACCTGATGAAAGGCTCCCAGTGTTCCTGGACCGGTTTCCCCGAGCTGCACAGGATGAGCTTCACACTCAAAGAACCCGGTTTGTGATCATAACCAGATAAGGAAACAGCAGATAGCAGCTTCCTGCTCAAACTGAGAGAGGGGGGGGCAATGACTGTGGTGAAAGAGCTCAACATCTCTGAAATTTGTCCAGTTTACAATTTCAGCTAATTTTTTTTTTTTTTTACAATTTAGAAATTGAGAAACAGAAAGGTCTGAGTTGCACTTCCAGTAGAGAGTCAAATGGAAGCACCTGGTCCAGGAGAGCCTGGGCTTTCTCGGCAGGAAGCAGCCGGAGTCCAGCTGTGGCTCGGAGCACCACCGGGGTTCTCTTCCACTGCAGACGAGGCACCGCTTGCTTGGCAACCTTCAGCAGCATCCACACCGTGTGTCCAGCCTGTAGGGGGAGGGAGGAAAAGAAAGGAGTCAGAAGAAACATTCAGGGATCTAAGATAGATAGATAGAAAGATAGACAGATAGATAGATAGATAGATAGATAGACATATAGATAGAAAGATAAATAGATAGATAGACAGATAGATAGATAAATAGATAGATAGACATATAGATAGATAGACATATAGCTAGATAGATAGATAGATAGATAGACAGATAGATAGATAGATAGATAGATAGACAGATAGACAGATAGATAGAAAGATAAATAGATAGATAGACAGATAGATAGATAGATAGATGGCTAGATAGATAGATAACATGTATAAACAGAAGATGCCACAGTGCGATGACACATTAACAGAATGGCGGTGCAAATGTAACAAGAAAATAAATGACAATAATAAGAAAGTGCAGCAGGTGATTGCCAGTGCCCTACAGGAGGAGGTCCAGGTTGAGCTACTTTAGCTAGTGTGAGCCAGAAGTGACCCAGGCCGCCCAGAGGGGGGCGTGGGGTGGGGGGGGGGCTGCTGACTCGGCAAAACAACAGCGACGGTGGATTACACGCTTTGATTCACCGTAATGCAAATTACACATTTTGCAAGTTGACCTTCTGCGGGCGAAACGGCAATTATGTCTGCTGCAGTCTGCTGAACGTCTGACCGAGGCTCCCGGCGCAAGCACGAGCAGCCGAGAGGAAAACTTCACGCTCGGCTTTGCGCGTCACGCTTCCCGCAGCGGCGATGTCATCCAAGCCGCCTTGTGAAGTTCACGTTAAACTAATTCATTTAGATGTTTTCCAGTGATAATTAAATAAATGAATGAGAAAATAAGCTGCATAAATAAATGAATAAATGATGCAGTCCCTGCCGTCCAAGACAGTTTGCAGCTGTGAGGCCTCTCTCTCTCTCTTTCTCTCTCTCTCTCTCTCTCTCTCTCTCTCTCTCTCTCTCTCTCCCCCCCACCTCCGAACATTAAGCTGGAGTTACAACAAACCCCTTTCGACTGTCAAGACGCTTTTAATTCAGAAAATATAAAAATAAAGCGCTCATTTTTTGTTGTGCTTTCTTGCACATTGGTTGCATTTCATCACACGAGATGTTAACTATAATATCCTTCACATTGCCCTGCCAAAATCAGCCAGTCTTCACGTTACGCAACCAATCAGGGTCCTTCTAGCAGCAACAGGAGTGGGAAGCAGAAGCCGATCCAGCACTTGTTCCATCAGTCAATTGGCCAGAATTTTGAATTAAGGGGAAAATACAAAGAGCGGCGCTGAAGGATTTTATCATTGGAAAACATGCTTTCACCTGTGCTCCATGTGAACCTTGACCTCCCAGGACAGACGTCACTAACAAACACAAATGAGGTCCTTGGTTTCCTCGGCTTACTTTCACTGAGTGTGTGAATGTGGATCCCTGTGGAAGGCAGCTACTGGCAGGAGTAATGAGTGGGATTTGCAACTCAATGTAGCAGATTTAACTAGAAAGATGAATTCACTAATTTTTATTTTTGAAATTTAGGCGAGAGATAAAGTTAACGCAATTGCTTCTGGTGGCAAATAAAAAGACCATTACCAGGAGACGGCGAGCTCAGACCCCACCTACTGTAGATGACTGAGTTGGAACCATTCCAGAGATATTTAGGACAGAAAAATTGATCTTCCAACTAAGAATCCAACGAGACAAATTTGACCAAATCTGGAATTTATCGGATTTTATTTATAACCCCCATTTTTTCCTTTCAATTTACTGATTTCATTTCTGTATGGTTACTATGTATGTTTTTTTGCGGTAGCAACAGCAGGCGACTGTCAGGTTCTTATTTGTTTGTTCACTGTTCTGGTGAACTGTTTGACTCACTCATAACTCAGGTTGTACTTGTAGCACTGAGTATCCAATACATCTAACTGATGCAGGCTTGAGGAGGAGGAAGTTTGCTGTTTAAAATCTTTGATCTCTATTACCAATTTGCTTGTCTGTTTTAAATAAAGATACAATTTCAAAAAAGAAAAGAAAAAGAAAGATGAATTCACCATTTCAGGAGAGTCTGCATAGGCTGACAATCCAGGTTTCACCGAGTGGAACATCTCGTTGTCCAAAACTGGCAGCTCTGCTGTGGAAAGAAGAAGAAGAAAAAAAAAATCAAGTGCCCGCCCACGACAAACACGCAGCAGCTATTAAAAGCATTAGTGCAGCCAAATCTTCTTAGCGTACATATTCAGGGGGGAAAAAAATCCCCTTACTTACGATGAAGCATGTTGACTTGAATCTGTCTAAATAGGATTATGACTCGGAGAAAGTTAATAAAAAAAGAAGAAGCGAGTGTGACCTCTGTGCCCTGGAGTGAAAGCACACAGTGGGGGAGTCTGCACAAGCAACTGGCAGCGAGGAAATGGGCTTAGAAATCATTTTAAAAGGGGCTGGGCTACAGCTGCTCGTTATCACTGTTGCTGTGCAAAGTGAGAGTCTCTTCGAGGTCGCGGAGATGCCAGCATGAGGACACTGTGATGCAGGGCTGTCCAACTCTAACACACAGTGGAGCCGACATGGAAAACATGGACAAAGTCGCAGGCTGACGTTGATATTTACTGATAAAATCTTCCTCCAGATAGAACAGTGAACCTTTTTATATGGACCCAAACAGGTTCTGCTTCAACCTGAATGTGGAACAAGCAAAGCTTAATACTATACAATCAATAACTTCATATTGCACACGTGCAAAATTGAATTGAAAATTTATAATCAAAATAAATAAAATGTAAACAAAAATTGTTTGCCTCTTTTTTATTTGCAGCCTTCTGATTTAAATTTCAGAAGTAACCATGACAATTTCCCAAAACAAAGCCAAGAGGCCGATAGCCCTGAATGGTTGTTTGTTGTTGTGTTTGTGTTTAAGCTTTTTGTTACGCCTCCCGCATGGCAGAAGGATGAATAGTGTGACCACAATGAGCCTCTTTAAGTCCTCAGAGTTCCTTTCAAGTGGTAAAGTCACAGGAGGACGGGAAGGACGCTTCCATAAGGTTTTCCTTTTCACTTCTTTTGCGTCGGAGCCGTCAGCCGTCAATGCTGTCTTCAGAATTAAATTAAAAATGGACATTTGGTGCAGTTCAATTTTAATTTACTTAGGATAGCCCCTCGTAGCCCCTCGAGGGATCTCGTTTTCAAGGAGGTCACATAACAAAGACACACAAAACACACACATTTCACAACCCATTACGGTCAAAAAGTTTGCCCAGCCCTGGTTTAGGAATGAAGACGGTTGAAGGTTCCATACATGAGACAGTGGTGAGTTCTGAATGGAAACATTAAGACAAGCCTGCACTGTGAGTTATTGAGAATATTGAGGGGGTTGAGGATAGAATCAGAAGTGTTTTGGTAGACAGTATCAGCGTAATCGACTGAACTGAACTGACTTGACATGAAAAAAAAACACTTGATAGATCGGTAAAGAGAAACCAGTAAGCCATTAACTCTTTCACAAATATAATCAATATGTAGTTTGAAGGTGAGCTTGGGGTCCAACCAAAGCCCGAGGTATTTAAACACATTGGTTTTCCGCCACGTTAACAGGACAAAAGAGAGATTAGAAGAAAACCGTGAGGTGCAGCTCACCCGAGTCAGCGTGGATGAAGGTGTAGACGTGGATGCGCGTGCCGGTGCTGCCTGCGTCAAACATCACGCCGTAGAAGATGCGGCTGTGGTTGGCCGGCCGGCTCAGGCTGGGGAGAACCCCCTCCATGCCGCCCACCAAACCCAGGAGAGGGTGGCCCACCTCGGCCCGGCTCGGCCCGGCCAGCAGGGTGGTCAGGAGGAGCAGGGGAGACCACGCAGCCGGGCGGAGAGCACCATGGTCGCCGCTCTGGAGGATCAGCGTGAACAAAATAACTGCTGTTGTGTTTTGTCACTCGGCGGCGTGACAAAACAAGAGGAGAGTTGCCGAGCAAGCAGTTAGAGCTCCAGCTGTGGCCACGCCCCGTCACCGCCACCAAGCAGCCAACCAGAGGGACGACCACGACCACGACCTCTCCACCTGCTGGAACAACCCCGCTGACGGACGGTTCAGAGAGATCTACGCCTAAAGATGCTGAAAATAGTTCCTTTCATCTCCTGCAATGTTTTGCACCACCTCCACATTGCATCCTAGAACTGAAAATAAAAAGCAACTCAATCCGTGGAAAAGGATTAAAGGCTTACAAGGACGTGGATCTGTACAGATTCTTTAACGCTCTTTATTTTTATAAAAAAAAAAATATATATATGAAATAATATTATGTACAATAATAATAGCTCCAAACCCATGTGTAATTGTATTATAACACTGGGAAAAATAGAGTTGTCTCATGTACTGCAGTGTCATGTCTGGAGAAATATAAACCACACCTCGTTCCTGGAAGTGGGTGCTTCCCCAATTCACTGTCACCATTTCAATATTTGTATTGCTAATGTCAATGAGAGACTCCAAGGCCAAAGAAATGTATCTGTAATATAAGATATGATTTAAAATAGCAGTAAATAGCAGTAAAACTATCAAATGCAGTGCTTTGTTTTTGGTCAATCTTAAATTGAAGAATTATTACTCTTGGGCAGCTGATGACTCAGAGACGCCGCAGTAGACTTAAGTATTCCGACATGTTCAAGTGTAGTATCTGAAACATTACATATATTAAGAGTCTTTGTATAACGGCTGCTGCCTGAAAAACCACCACACAAAGCACAACGCAAACTCGGCGGCGGCCAAAGTCACGTGACTAGCAGCGTTTGCGTTTCGTCACCCTCGGCGTGAGTGACAGCGACAGCTAATGACGTGAATTTCTGTAAACTTTGCAAATGATAAATAAAGTTTTGAGGGAAAACTAATGATATCACGTCACAACCATGAATAGCTAGCATGAGTGCTACATAGGCGACAACTAGCTACCTAGCCAGCCGGTGAAGTTTGGCAGACGGTAACTCAGCCCAAATGTCAACTCGCGGGCTGGTTAAGACGCAGACAAATCGGGCGTTGTTTCCGGACAATGGCCGGAAACAACAATTAGAATCTATAAGTCACCACTGGTAGAACTATTCATTCACTCAATAATACACGTACACAGACTGTGCTCACCATGTTGCACCGCTCCTAGCTCGCCTACTATCGTGTACTGTTATGCTCGCACGGCTGACTTCGTGTGACGTCATCACAACACGCTGCCGAAAGTGTGCCAAAAAAGTGCATCATTGGAGAAAATTGGATGGTAGTCATTTGAATACATTTAGAATATTAGCAAGCTAGATTTTAAAATTTAGAAAATTTAACATTTTAGTTTTTTTTTAAGTTCTCAAGACATTTTTTCAAACAGCAGTTTGCGCATAAAATGCAAATAAAAATGTCCTATATTAAGCCAACCAATCAAATTGCTTGGCTGCGCAAGGAGGATGACAATATAAAATACATTGTATTAAATGTTCCGTACTAAAAACGTTTCACAATTAGCCGGCTCTATTCTGCAGATGAACACATTCCGTCATGCCACTATCTATGATGTCACAAAGGGCACCAACGCCTCACTGGTGTCCATCCCAGATTAGTGATCTCAGTTTTAGCGGTAAACTGCTACATAACATTTAAGCTGTAAACAATGGGTTGAAAACATTTTTCTTCCGTCCACTGGCATCTGGAACAAAAAAAAGAGATCTGTAAACTTGAGTACTATGCGGCTTTCGAGTTGTTTACACCCACAGGTTTCAAATAGGCATCATAACAGGCCGACAGAACAACAACCACATGTAAAAGTCAGGGTTACATGAGCCAATTTTCTTTTTTTTTTATTCACACAGTGAACTACATACTCAAACAGTCGTCGTCACTAACATTCAGCCATGACCTAAGAGCTTTGTTGGGGCACAAATGTTGAAGCAGCTCAAATGCTTTCAACAAATAAAAATAATTAGTCTTGCACATTCGCAACCGCAGCACAACTAACAAGCCGTTATCACAGGAATTTCTTTTGCGACGTGGAGATCAGAAGCCACATGGAGTGCGGCATTTCAGCTTCATCACACTAGTACAAAATTATATACACTGGTATCGAAATCACCTGATTATTTAACCCATCACTGCTCGAGTATAAATGACACGCCGTGAGATACAGTGGACAACTGTGGTGTGGAAAACTGAAAAAACAGAGATGACAGAAAATGGGCGTGTCTTTGCCTTAATGCACATGCTCCATTTATGTCAAGACAACAACAACAACCTCTCAGAACAAAACAAAAAAAAACAACAACAGCACAAACAGACAATACTGGTGGAAACCTATTTCTGCTTTACTGGCAGAAGCCCAGATAAACTGGACACATACATATAACACCAGTGTTCTGGCAAGACAGAGACATGGATGGATGAGTGACTAAAGTTCGGAAAAAAACATAAAGTTCGGACACAAACCAGACATCTGGGTACAAAACACAACACTGTACACACTCACACTACCCATTCATTTTATCAACAGTTCATGTCAGTTTGCCAAACCAGCTGCTATTTGCATTGTATGTGTGCTTGAGTAACAACATCGTCCTGGAGTTCAACCGATAGCTAACAAGGTCATTTCTAAGTGCGAATGCTTCTGAAAGGAACCGCGGGGACGGGACGGCGCCTCCCTCAGCTCCTTCTGTCAGGTCTCATCTTAAGGCGTGTGAGAAGTTGTGGGCGGGGGGAGGGGGAGGAGGAGGAGGGGGGGGGGGTCGCACGCCGGACGTGCAGCAACGTTAGCGGCCCATGGTCGGCATGGTGACGGCGGGGCTGGTCACCGTGGCGTCCTCGGCCTTCCACTGTGACGTGACGGTCTTGATCTGAGTGTAGAACTGGATGCCCTGGTGGCGGCGAAAGAGAACTGCGGCGTCAGCTTACAGTTTATTGCAAAAATAAACGCGATATTTCTAAAATTTCGACAAAGCACGGTTGCGATTGGCGGGTGTTTCCATTGAATGGTGCATAAGCCGTAATTCACGTAAAATTTTGCGGGATGAGATTTTACAAGAATTACAATCGCTTTTGTTTGTTTGCTGTCTTGCTGTCTTGCAAAGCTGTTTGCTTTGATTACTTGTAAAAAATAATTCCGTGTCTTCCTCCGTTCAAACATAACGTGCCGTTTTTACTTGAAGTGAACTGGTCATGTGACCCAGCAAAACCTTTTAGCCATATTTGAGAGGTTTTTCCAAGTTTAGGCATTCTCATAACTCATCTCTCTTCATTGACTTTTGAGTAGCTCTCCTCAGTGGCCTCCTAAGTTACCATTTTTTTTTTTTTTTTTTAATATCTATTAACTTTTATTGTGAAGCATTTTGGTGCAGCTTTGCCGTTTGTAAACGTGCAGGATAAATAAAAAATGACCTGACTTGCAGCTGCTTTTACCTGCTTTCCGTAGAAGTTGGTGTCTCCTCTGAAGGAACCTCTGGAGCCGGTGAAGGAGAACATGGGGAGGGGCACCGGGATGGGAACGTTGACTCCAATCTGGAGTGCAGCATTGACATCAATTAGTAAAAAACACACAAAGTGACAACAGCAGGAGTACAAATAAAGCCCCCCACATTTTTTTTTAAATAACAATTTCTACATTGTTCTACAAGACCGGTGACAGGACCCCTTTTTATCCATCTTCACACCATATTTTTCATGCCAGACTGCAGTGAAGCAGCCTCACGTGCTTAGTGATAATAATCAAAATATCTGCTTCTGCTAAAAATGCTTTGCTGTATTTTGCAAGTTCAGCTTGAGATGAAAAACGAGGATGTCTTCGAGGCTTGCACAGACGCCGGCCTGCGTCTCACTAGCCCTGCTTTTCCAAGATTAGCAACAGCAAGCACCAATGCATTTATTTATTTATTTATCAACATCATCATACTGCTGTTCTTGTGATTGTGTAATTGACTGCGTTTGATTGGCGTGTAATCACATCCTATGGGTTCTTAGTCACGCTCAGTGGTCATGCAATTCTCTTTTCCACCACCAGCTGCAATTTACACATTAGATCTCCACTATTGACTAGGTAAACAGTTGGGTGCAACCGAGTTTGGAATGAAAACAGTGCTGTGTTCAGGTTTACGCTGATAACAATGGTTACATTACAGAACAGCTCCAAGCTTTTTTTGGGGGGCAGATTCTGCTGATTTTTGCAAACACCTGATGCATCACCTCAGCTTTTCTCTTTTATCCCTCATGATCACTTTGCTCCGTCTTAGGTCGCCAACAGTGAAGCTCCTTGCATCCCTTTAAATTTTCCTCATTGATGATACATGCTTTTTAAAGCCCCTTACCTGGCCAACATCCACTTCGTGCGTGTATTTGCGCGCCGTTGCACCGTTGGAGGTGAAGATGGCGGTGCCGTTGCCGTAGGGGTTTCTGTTGACTAAGGAAATGGCCTGGTCGAGATCGTCTGCCTGCAGGACGATGAGCACCGGTCCAAAGATCTCCTCTCTGTAGCACGTCATGTCAGGCTAGAGAACACAAAACGGAGCGGCGCGTGTTCAAAACACCTGGTTAATGCTTAGCAACACCTGTCGTCCAATATTTCTTTAAGTCTCAGCAGCCATAACACAAACTGCGAAACCCCCGGGGGAAGATACACAGCCTTAGATTGTGGCTTATAAGTCGCGTATAAGCCGTGACGGTTAAATATTTTGGATGGGCGAAAAAAAAAAAAAATCTGTTCCATACGCTCTAAATCTAGAGTAGCAAAACTTCACGCTTAAGAGTCAAAGCACTTTATCAGCTTAGCAGACCTGGAAATACATCCCATTTTCCTGGGGACATAGCTGAGCTATAGAGCAGATACACATAATAAAAAATACACTTGACATGATGAATTTTAAGGTAAACTTTGCGGCAAACTGGATGAATGTAGAGTGAATAAAAATGACACGAGGTCTGGCAAAATGGCATTAACATGTTAAATGAAAAGAAATACTGGATGTAAATACACGACTACATGAACGATGAAGACAGCGAATAAAAAAAAAGTTTTTTTCCTCCATCAAAATAATGTTTAAAGATTTCAGTTGACTTCACATCTCACCGTGACATTGGTCAGGATTGTAGGCCCCACAAAGTTTCCATTCTCGTAGCCTTTGACGTTCACGCTCCTCCCGTCCAACAGCAGCTTGGCACCTTCGTCCACGCCGCTCTGGATCAGAGACTCCACCCGAACCTTGGCCTCCGGGGAGATCAGGGGCCCCACGTCTGCGCCGGGCTGATCGCCTACAAGGACAGGCCACAGTTTATTCAAACACATCGGAAAAAATTAAATAAAGTTAGAAATAATAATAATAATGATAATGAAGTTACCTGCATTCACACGCAGAGACTTGGAGCGCTCCACCAGCTCCGGCAGCCACTCCTGGGACTCGCCGACGAATATGGCCGTGGAGAGCGCCATGCAGCGCTGGCCGGCCGCCCCGAAGGCGGCGCCCACCAGCTGGTTGATGGTGTTCTCCTTGTTGGCGTCGGGCATCACCACGCCGTGGTTCTTGGCTCCCTGAAGTGAGGAAATGTGGGACACCACTCAGCGGGGGATTCTCTCCACTCACACATTAAACACAGGCAGCGCACTTTGCTAATCACATCAGCGTGATTGGCAGCTGCAGCTCCGAGGCCGTCGTCTTGGCAACGGCGCTGGAAAATGTGTGTGATATTATTTTTTTTCGAGACTGAAGTGAGTATATTTTTATTTTTCCTACTCTGCCTCGTCTGCATTCTGGTGGTGGGGGGGTGCTGGAGTCTATCCCAACCCCTGTCAGTCTGAGGGCAAAGTGAGTATATTATGTTCAGCAAATGTCAAAGAGGATCATTAAGCCCAAACTGAAATGTCACTCATTTGCTAATCACCACCGTTTATGGCGTTTCGAGTCACATTTGCAAGTCTCTGGAGTTCTGGATGAAGCCAGACGAGCAGTAAGTTAAGTTCCTCCTCCGCTGTTTCTTTATTTTTTTCTAAATGTTCATGGCTTCAGTCGTGTTTGCATTGGGTGGAAATGTGTGGAGCAGAAAACTGAAAACTCCACCGACACGGTGGTGGGTGAAAAATGTGTGAAATGTAAATTTCGGGGTGAACCGTCGAGATGCGCTGGCGCAGGAGCAGGCGCGTACCATGTTGGATTGCACCCTCTTGCCGTTCTTGGAACCCCGCTCGTAGATGTACTCGCCGGCAGAATTGGAGCCCACGAAGCTGATGGCTTGGATGGCTGGATGGTCGCAGATGAAGTTCACCGCTACACAAACAGACAAAAAAATAATAATATTTTCCTGCAACCAATATTCAAATGTTTCCACTGTTGACGGTGAAATCCTCTGAATATTTCTCATTTAAAGGTTTCCCATTGGGCAGTGTCTCTCAAAGTGGGTGGTGGGGCTTAGTCATATATAGTCAATATACAGGGTGTAATATAGCACCGTCTCATGCAGCATTTTGCATGCACCCTACTTGAAAACAATACACACAGACACACACTCACCTGCGTGTTGGCCGTGGATAATGTTTACAGTGCCATCTGGTGCGCCGGCGTCCTGCAGCATTTTGGCGAGCAGCATGGTGCATCCTGGGACGCGCTCGGAGGGCTTCATCAGGTAGGTGTTGCCGCACACCATGCCGATGGGGAACATCCACAGGGGGATCATGGCGGGGAAGTTGAAGGGGGCGATGCCGGCGCACACGCCGATGGGCAGGCGGTAGGTGAAGGTGTCCATGTCCTTGGTGATGGAAGGCAGCGTCTCCCCGAGCATGAGGGAGGTGATGCCGCACGCGTGCTCGACCACCTCTGGGAGGAGAGAGAGAGAGGATGAAGAGGAGAACAATGAGCAGGAGGGGCAAAAAAAAAAAAAAAAAAAAGGCACCTAGGAATTTCTAAACAATAGGCACAGAGCAGATGATGATTCGCTCCACGCTGTGAGGAATCTCCCAAGCTGCCGCTGCACCTGCAGATGCCGTCCTTCTCACTGGCGGATAGGTTTTTTTAGGTTAGCGTGCCAGCAGAGCGCAAGGCATCCCAAATGACTGGGAGCGCGACCAAGTTGACTGCTAGCGTCTCATAATAAGCAAAATATAGACTTTATTTCCAAGTTTGCTGGAGTCCCTTCATTTCTCAGCGTGGCTGCAAACGATGCGAGCCTGCCAAAGCACACACACACACACACACACACACACACACACACACACACACACACACACACACACACACACACACACACACACACACACACACACACACACACACACACACACACACACACACACACACACACACACACACACACACACACACACACACACACACTCTGTAGCGGCATAATTATTATTTATTTATTTTTATAGCAGAGGACTACAAGCAGATCCTGAAAAGCATAAAACCAAACTTGGCAAACACTTTTGTAGGGTCAAATTATCTTCTATTACACCCACTTATTTTCAGATCGTTATCACTCTTGTCGGGCTCGGGTAGCGCATGAGACGGGATTAATTATCCCCCCAAAAATACATATGAACACACAAACACTTGAGTGACAATCTACAATGTAAATAGTCATGAAAATGCAAGAAAAGCCATTAATTCAGAATGATGCGTCCAAACTTGTATGTATTTATAATGTATCAAGTCTTTTACTCACGTAGTCCCCTGAAAACATCTCCCTCTGCATCAGCCAGAGTCTTGCCCTGCTCCAATGTGATTATTTTGGCCAGCTCTTTCTGAAAAAGGAGAAAAAAAACCAAAACAGAACAATGATTCAAAATGCCAGCAAGGGAATAAAACGCTGATGCATATCTAACTGGAAGCAGAAGAAGAAGAGCAGACAAGATAAAAGAAAATGGACACTGGGGATTTTTTTTCCTCCTTACAATGTTGTCCTTGATGAGCTGCTGGTAGCGCAGGAAGATCTGCTGGCGGCTGAGGACGGAGGTCTCGGACCAGGACTGGAAGGCTCTGGAGCAGGAGTTCACCGCTGCCAGCATCTCCTCCTGGGTAGCTTTGGGTACACGTCCCACCACCTCATTAGTAGCCTGCGGAGCAAGAAACAGCCCGAATCAGACATGATGACCGAGAGAAATGTATGGGCGGGGAGGGAATCATTACCGCACTTGGGAGTTATTAATATTAATGAGCAAATGATTGTTTTTTTCCCCTTCATTTTTCAGGTTTGATATGTGATAAAAGAAGACGGCTCGGTTTTTTCTTTTCCATGCATGTCATTAATATTGAATATTGGCCTGCCAATGGCTTCGACTTCAAAAGCTTCACAGTTTCGTGGATGGAGTGGAAGATTAAAAAAAAAAACATTTGTCGCAGTAAAGAATGAGGTCTTCTATCGTTAACTGCGAAAAATGGAGACATGTGTTCCATAGGTGGTTCGCTATGATGTCTCTGGCAAACAGAATATATGGAAAATCACACAACCACACTGAATCGACTACCCACTTTAAGTAAAAAAATAAAAATAAAACACTGAAACGGTTACTTAAAATATAAAACAAAAGAGTTCCTGAATGAGGTCGACAGACATCAGGTTCTGACATATAACATAAAAGTGAACCGGAGCCTCTCCAAAAGGTCAAGGACGGCTCACGTAACCTCGATACTCACTGGGTTGTGAATGTCGATCCACTCGGTCGTGTTGGACTCCACAAACTTGCCATCAATGAACAGCTTGGTGGTGGGCTGAGGGGACCATAGAGGTATATGATTAAACCCGCATGGTTACAGTGCAGTTTCCTAAAACCACCCAGCCAGTCACCCCCGACCCCTCCACCACATCCAGACTGTTTAAACAAATATTAAATATTTGCTCTGTCAACATTGTTGCTAGTTCATCTTATTGAATTTACAAATAAAAAAAAATAAAAATGGAAGCCTTCTGGTTTGAATTGATTTAACTTTTTTTGGTCCAAAAATAAAAATAAATAAAAAGTTTTACGTATAACACACATTTTCTGACGCTTGCAAATTTAAGGAATTCAAAACTGCTGCAACAGATTTAAACTGAGACCAACGTCTCTTAACACCACATCGCGCTCGTCTCTGCGCCACAGTTACCACTTGTGTGCCTCTGCACGGCGATAGATTCCTTCAAACATCTGCGTCTGTGCCGGCTCATATTACACTGAACAGCTGACAGCGCTTCAGCGCAGCAATCACCTGGTTTGTTATGAGTTTAAATCAAGTCCTTTGACAGGACGCCAGAGGTTCAAATATATAGGTTGCTGTAATGGAGATATAAATTCAGAGACTCCCCCAAAATGACAGGAGCAGGTATGCATGACAGCCAGCTAAGTGTTATCTTATTCCATATACATTTATTCACAGCACATGAGGTTGTCAGCAGACACACAAGATGTTGCCAGAAGTTAGAAACGGTGTGAAATCGCAACAAATGTTTTTATTGCTACAAATGCAATTATTTCATACAAGGGTGCAGCCATGTCTGAGGGATTGCTTTAGTTTAGCAGCTCAGCAAATTTTAAGATGAACTGTGCATCTAAAACTTCAGCACATCACTGTGCAGCTTCTGATGAGTTATGCAGTACAAGGCCTCTCTCTCTCTCTCTCTCTTGTGGCACCTGCTACATCGTGTCCTGCTGAACCAGTTTCTCCAGTGAAAATGCTTCATGCAACTGGAATAGTCAAAAAGGTCTTCCTGTTCACACTTGTTTAAATCTCAGCCAAGCATAGATTATTTTCATATACAGGAGGTTTCAACCCACCAGTAGCTTATTTTCTATTTGCAACTAAAGAGTCATGGTTAATGGAAATACACTGAGTGTCTATGACTTTTTTTCATTAAAAAAAAAAGATGATTTTACTTTTACAATTGAAATAAAAAATCTTTTTCAACAACTCAACCATGCATCACATAATCGTTCACCATTTGTAATTTCTTAAAAGGCAGAAACAATGATGTTAAGTCGGACAAAAACAGTTCCAGGATCAGAATTTGAAGCCGATGCCAACAAGCAGATGAGAGAACTAGTCCTCGGAGAACGTTTTGAGACCTTATGACGCCGAGTTTCACAAGACATTGTTTATTGTACTTTTAAATTTCAATTGCAGATGGAATTTGAGTAGAAGGTCTTACCACAGAGGAGGCGGAGTAACAGCGAGCCAGCTGGAGGGGGACCTGCAGGGGGTTGGAAAGCCAGTCAGTAGTCGAACTCAAATCACTCATCGAGCGACAGTCTTCTTACGACAACCAGCTAAATTGAAATGCAACGTCCCTGAACAGTTTCGCAAAAATGCGTACAAAACACAACATCCCGCGCCGACTCGAATTGAACAGCACACAAACAGTGTAAAGTTTACACAGACGGAGAGTCGGCCAACGTGTTGGCTAGCCAAGGACTCTAGCTAGCTAGCACGGCAGCTCGCAGAGTTACGTAAGCGTCAAACAAAGTCATGTGGCAGCTTAAAGATGCCAATGCATTGACATTTGCAAAAGGGAAAAAACTGTTTGTTTGTTTTACCCTCTTGCCCAGAACCGAGCGGAGAATTGCTGCCATTTTGGGGGTGAAACGCGGTTGACTGCTAACTCCTTCGGAAGCCCTTCAACCCTGGACACGAGACTCTGGAGCCCACCGACTGTTATGCACAGCGCGCGGATGAATACCCACACTGCGCATGTGTACGATCTACAAGACATCTGCGCCGCGGATGTCAACTTGGCGCGCGGGCGCATATGCTTTCTTCATCCGCGCGGGTTTGAGCGCGGCTAGTTCCTCCTGGGGAGGGAGGGCGGGGCGTAACCAGTGCTCGGGGCCAATCGGGGAGTGTAATTACTCAACCGCCCTCAAATAGGCGAAGCCGATTGGCTGAGAGCATG
Organism: Thamnaconus septentrionalis; assembly: GCA_009823395.1. Classification (NCBI taxonomy): domain Eukaryota; kingdom Metazoa; phylum Chordata; class Actinopteri; order Tetraodontiformes; family Monacanthidae; genus Thamnaconus; species Thamnaconus septentrionalis. Next base: position 6,404,953 of record CM020519.1, on the reverse strand, counting down.
TGACGTCGCGGGCGGCCGCTTTCATGAGTGGAGCAGAGCGCCTTTGATGTGAACGACGCAATGCACACATATATATATGCGCGCCGGTGAGGGCGCGCTTCCATGGCAACTTAGTCAAAGTCTTGGACAACATGGAGTTCTTGCTGTGGAGTTGTGAGGATGTTGCGAGCTGGATAGCGTCGCTGGGATTTCCATATTACAGGGTACGTTTGCCACGAACTATCAGAGAGCTCACCAGCAGGTCGACTGATAAAACGCCTCTGAAGAAGAAGGAAGAAGAAGAAGAAGAAGAAGAAGAAGAAGGCTGGAGGAATTTGCATAATTACTGCAACAAAACAGTGCCAAGAAGGAAAATTATGTTCGTAAAAAAGACAGAAATAAAATTTAAAAAAAAATATATTTATTGACTAAGAAAGATAAAAAAAAAGATATTTACATTATATAGACAGTCAGATTATTTTACAAGTTATGTACATAATATTGGCAAATAAATAATTGTTTTATTTTTTTCCTCTTTCAACAGTTTGTCGCTCAGATGTCAGTCTTTTTCTGTGTTGCAGGAGTGTTTCACAGAGAACCTCGTCAATGGAAGGAAGCTCATCTACGTTAATTGCGTTTACCTGCCAAGACTTGGCATCACTAATTTTAAAGACATACAGGTACCCAGGAGAGACTCTTATAATAATAATCAAATTATGTCATTTTATTTTAATGGTGTAACCTTTTCATTATTTGATTTGTTTTTGTCTGATTGTTCATTATTCAAAAATTAAAGCAGAATGTAAATATAAGAATTACTTGTGGCAGCGCCAGCACGCGGTCATCTCTCCAGCTGTATGCCAAACATGCCTTGACACACCACCAACACCTTGCCAAATCAAACACACATCCTATTTAGATCCTGAAAAGCCCCCCGACTGCGTGACATCCAATTAAAGCGACGTGTTATAACCCAGTGACTCTGCCAGAAAACGGAAATCGCTTTAGCTTTATGCAAATGGTTTCGCTGGGGTCCAATCACTTTTCTTATCTCTATAAGCGAGGTGAGAATTGCTCTTTTTTTCCCCGCTTTACGACTGTAGTGTTATAACACACATGCTGAGAGTGTGCAGAGACGTTTCTAGAAGCCTCAGAGGCCTCTGGCAGGAGGTGCATATAGGCTCCAGTGCCACAAACTATTCATCAGCCCCCTCAAACTCGTGCTGAATAGCTTAATCCACACCTCATGTTGATAAAGTCTTTATTTCCATCTTTTTTATCGGTTAAATTGTGCAGCGTAGCGATTTTTCTGAAGATCCTTCGAGAAAAAAACGAGTTGTGGATTCCTCATCGCTCATTTTCTTGTTCGTGGCTATCGAAACTAAACAGTTGTGTATTAATGATTCCAGGGGATCAATGATCCCGTCTGTGGGAAGGTGGGGGAGGGGGAGGAGGAGGGCGGCATGGTTTTCTTACTCCATTGCAACACCACCAACTGTGTCGGGGGCTTATTTGATTTCCTAATGGATTAGCCTTGAAGTAGCTTCTTTTAACTTCATCCCCTCCACAATATCATTATCTCCGCTCCCTCTATAACGCCTTCTCCCAGTGGGACTGGCATTTTAAATAAAGATTAGAAGATATAGAGGAAGATGGGAAGTGGGGAAAAAAATAAAAATAAATATATATATATATATTTTAATATATATATATATCTACGTACTTAATTAAGTGACTCAAGCGTGCTGCGCACCCCTGCAGGTCATCTCTGCGCATGTGCGCAAGCTGCTGGGCATCACAAACACCCCGAGGAAGCGCAGCATCGCCGACCCCTCGCAGGAGACGCTGGCTCTGTTCTTGGAGATCAAGAGTCGCACAGGTGCGTGGGTGGACGGCCTCACCTACCAGCAGTTCCAGAAAGACGTTGGTCAGTGAGCGGGAGACTCGTTGGACACCTTTCATTTGCATTAAAAGGGAGTCATGTGCAAAACTGACGCGTGTCCGATTTGCGTCTTTTTTTTAAAAATCAGGGCGACTTTGATGAGACGTGCGCATCACAGCAGGTGCACGCAGGACTTGGCATTAACACCGGCGACTTTGGCTCGCGGCCTGCTGAAAAGTCACTTCTGTCGCAGGCAGGGGCTCCTGTGCGGGCAGCCAGCGCTGTGTTCAAAGATGAATTGAGGTGCTGCCCACTGATCTGAAAGCGACACCTCTTCATATCTGTGACTTTGTTCCCGCGCGTGCACGCACACACAGTACACCCGTGTAAAAAAAAAAACCCACATCTTTAACGGCCTCTGCTATTTCTTTTTCTGGATAACTAAACCACTGGCCCATATTGATCCGCAGTGGATGTAACTGGATGGAGCTATCGATTGAAGGGAGAAATCCTCCAGGGGTAACTCCGCAGATGACAACAAACACCTTTTTCAGAGTGGCAGAGAAGGGGGCCACGGGCAGAGCGTGTAGGTCATTGTTCCGAGGAATTAAAAGCGCCGAGTTGCCGAGGGGCGTCTCGGGGAACGTGAGGGGCCTCGCGGATGCATGCGTATAGGATTACCTTGCTAACTTGCACAAAAGCGGGCGATCATTACGCCCAGACAGTGATGGGTCGAGTGCCAGGCAGACCCCCGGGAAGCTCTGGATTTCACTTTCAGCCAGCTCGACACTTTCCTGTCCATAATCTATGGCCATACACGCAAGAAATATTGAGCTACACAGGCCACTATATTTGGATTTATATCCACGCCAGATGTGCCGAGCACCAAGAATTGATGCAGGGCCGGAGCTGCTTGGTGGCCGCTGGTGGCCATGGCCACCCCACAGCAGGGGGGATAAGTTGGCAGAAGGTTGCACACTTCCACACCACAGCATCTCAAATCATATCTTCGCTGACTGATGTGCTTGTCTTTTTCGTTTTTAAATGTGTTTCTGACTTCATTAACCTGGAGTCTTCCTGGAAAGAAGACACTTAAAGATAGAAATTTAATGTAACCCAAGCCATATAACCCTTGGACAGTATAGGATCAAACTGATATAGGTTTATTATCAATATTAACATTGCTGAAGATTTTCTGTTCTCTAATTCATAGAAATTGCGACACTGAAAACATGAATACAAACAGCTACAGTAACAATAAGAATATAATAATAACAAAAAAAAATCATGATCATCGTATTTCAGGGATCGCTCCGAGGAAACATTTGCGACTACTGCTTTAAACTACTGCATTTTTCACAGGTCAATGAGTCATTCAATCCGAGCCAAGGAGCTTCCGAATTCGAGAATTGTGTGACAGCCCCCCTGCTGACACAGCCCTTATATCTAATGTAATTGCTAATTTAATCCATAAACTCTGAACCTGATCAACACTAATAACCACCGAAGAACGAAACACTGATTCTTATCTGCGCTCATCTCAACAGAGATGACCGGCTGCGTTTTTGTGCAGTGAGTGAGTTGAGTGTACATGAATAAATGATGATGCCTCGCCTGTGAGACATGAGCTGGGAGCCACTGCATCTGTCTGTGCACACAAATGGTCTCTGTGCAGCAGCTCGCAGCGCGCTGATTACCATTCCGAGCACAGCAGCAGCGGCGGCGGCGGCAGCAGCAGCAGCAGCAGCAGCAGCAGCAGCAACAGCAGCCCTTCCTGTTCAGAAATGGAGCCGGGTTGGCGCTTGACGCCAGTCCGGGGGGCAAGAGAAGGCAGGTAGAGGGAGCAAGGTGCAAAGAGAGAGAGAGAGAGAGAGAGAGAGAGAGAGAGAGAGAGAGAGAGAGAGAGAGAGAGGAGGTGGCAGTGAAAGAGGAGGAGGAGGTAGTGGTAGTGGAGGAAGGTGGAGGTGGTGGTGGAGGAGGAGGGCGCGCAGGATGGCAGCAAACCTCTCCGTCAATCTGGATTAACTCGGCGCTGAGCCCCCTGCGTCGCCAGCCAAAGCCCGTGGAAAGCGATACGAACATCTGGCCGGATTCGGCAGCGGCAGCGGCAGCAGCAGCAGCAGCAGCAGCAGCAGCAGCAGCAGCAGCAGATATTAAAGCGGAGCGTCGCTCTGCAAAAAGGCGTTTTCTCCACCCGGGCGGATGCGCAGTTGAAGAGGCGATCAGTTGCAGCCACACCGGGACTCTGCTGCAGGTTGCATATTTCTCCCCCTCCGCAACCATTCTTTTTTTTTCTTCTACAGGGGGGTTGAGCCGACCCCCCTCTCCTCCTAATACGTCTCTCTCCGGGTCGGGATGCTCGCCGACGAGGAGTCGCCCTTTATCTGTTTACCGCTGGATTTCTTGAAGGGCACCGCCGGTTTCGCAGGCCGTCACATGTTTTAGGAGCCCGAGTCGCGTGCTTTCGGGACACCTGAATTGCCTCCAAGGCGCACCGTCCCATTGCTTTCTTTCTTCTTCTTCTTCTTCTTTTTTTTTTTTTGTCTCTAAAGGGGAGACGCAGACTCTCAGGATGCTGTCAGCCCCCCTGGGAGGACATCAGCGCGGGCACTCACTGCCTTGATTCGGCTTCATGTCCCATCTGCAAGGTAAGAAAAAACACAACAATTGAATATTTCACATGGGCTGCTATTGGTGGGAAGTGTGTGTCATGCATCCCTCTCAACTCTGTGTGTGCATGCGCGTGCACGTGAGAAGGGGTGTCTATCAAGAAGACACCTTTTTTTGCACTTGAAGTACTTTCACATTGTCTCCTGTGACAAGGGGCAGTGGCTGTTGGTGTGTGTGTGTGTGTGTGGGGGGGGGGGCACAAACATACAAAAACAACCCACCAACGACCACAGCACTGCAAGGTCAGAAAAAAAGGCTGCTCAAATGCCAAGAAGCGCCATCAGATTGCAATTTTTATTTTTAGTACCGGCCGCGCTGCCTTTTCTCTTCCCTCCTCTCCCACCTCTCCCTCCTCTCCTCCCTCCCTCGCTCCTCCCCTCCCTCCTTCCCCCACAGGTGAAAAAAAAAAAAAAGCCAGGATGACAGTAAAAATGTGGCCACGGTTCAGTCGTCATGGCAGGGATGACTTCTCATCGTGCTCTCATCCTCCACCATGCACGAGGGTGTGAGATGTTTAGACTTTATTTTTTGTTGGTGCGTGCACAGATGGGGTTGTGTAATAGGCGTCCTTGTCGAGCCCGTATCTGACACGCAAAATGACACGCTGTGGAGTCTAAACGAGCCCAGAGGTGCCAAAGTTGATCATGGTTGTGTGTGTGTGTGTGTGTGTGTGTGTGTGTGTGTGTGTGTGTGTGTGGGCAGAGGAGTGGGGGGGGGATCATGTTGCCAGGTGACTGATGAAGACAGGTGAATAATAAACGGGGCCGGCGATTGTTGGAAAAGAAGGGCTTCGTCGCCGTCGCCCGTCTTGCATGTCGAGCGTTGGTTATCACGCGTCTGATTATCCACGAGGGCCCACGGCACCATTGTAACTGCTACACCAGTGATGGAGAAAAGGGAAGAAGAAGGAGAAGAAGAAGAAACGGCTGGCCCACGCCTCATTTTTCTCCCTGGCTTGCCTTGTTAATGCGCTCGGCGGCCTTCGCCTTGCGCCGCTTGCTGCCGCTCATTTATTTATTTATTCATTTATTTTGGATCAGAGTGCGCGGTGCGCTGGTTCCTGAACGCCGAGGCTGCAGAGCCACTCCACATCCGCTGACCCAATTTTTAACCCTCTACACACACACACGCACACACACATACGCATACCCACCCCAAAAAAAGGAGGGGTGGGGGGGTTCTTCGGATTCTTGCTTTCAGAATCTTCAAACGATCCGACAGCTGCAAACTTGGACACCCTCTGAACCGGGACGCACCTGCCCGGTCCGCAAACCAGTACACGTGCGGCAGCCTGAGAATTCTTCTTTTTTGTTGGTCTGGTTTTGTTTTGTTACACAACGCCTACACACTGTAGGATCTGATGCATTATTTAGCTGGTTTGTTGCCCGTGTGATGTAGCTAAGGCAGAAGGCCGAGGGGTCTGCGAGTGATGGGAAAAGAAATCAATGCGCGCGCCGATCGCGCATTCCACATTTCTGCCGTCGTCTCCGCTCTCCTCCCTCCCAACTAAAAAAAATAAAAAATAAAACAGCCTCATTGATGTGAAAATATTCCCACACGGAGAAAGGTAAAATTGCTTATCCTTAAGACCCCCCCCCCCTCTCCGAACCCCAGAGTGCTCATGGGAATTGGCATATTTGAAAGTCTACAGACCTGCGGGGCCCCAGCGCCGTGTGGAATATTCTCAGGAGGAGGAGGTATTGATATTCAGGGGTGGTGTTCGCACACCCTGCGCCCCTCTGCCGAAGTAAATCCCTGGTCATAAGCCCCTCACATCAGGGCACATCTCCACTGAGCAGGAATTAAAATCCAAAGTCAGTGATCGGCATTGAAATTTGACCTCTTCACCCCCCACCCCCCACCCCCCGCTCTCGAACCTGAGGACAATCTTTTCTTTTTCATCTTTTCCTTTCTACATTTACTTCTAGTGATGCGTTCGCGTTCCGCTCAGGTTAATCAGCATCTTTGGATTTTTTTTTTCTCTCCTGTGATAGCGCGTGAAGGAAAACATTTGGCATTACAAGGGCGAGTTGTAAATGCTGATGAACAGCACTTCTATTGATGCAGCAAGGGTCTGCTTAGTATGCTCTCCTGCTGGCGCCCGCACACACACACACACATACACACACACACACACACACACACGCACTCGCAGCGCACGCGTGGGCACATTACCACAAGCTGCTCTTGTGCGTGGAAAATAAATTGAAGCGCGCAAGAGCGCCGCATCAAGCAATTTGGGCTTTTTTTTTATTACGCGCAAAATGGGAAAAACTGTAATTATTCAGTCTCGTGCAAAACGGCGAGCGGTGGACGAGGATCAGCTGAGTGTGGCGCGTCTCTTTGCTTTCACCGCAACAGGGTCGTAACGAGTCGGCCCCGGGCCGGCGACCAAATTGTCGAGATGAAGCCCCCCCCAACCCACCCTTAACATCACTCCGGGGGGGCTCTTTGCGCTAAATATTATTAGGTGATCTGAAAATGAGCTGCAGATTAGATCCCGGCGTAATGAGAAAAAAAGAAAAAAGGAAAAAAAAAACAAAAAAAAAACCGAGATTGTCTGTGTTGCCATGGCATCCAGGGGCTATCACGTCCTAACGGTGGCGTTACTGTAGGCGACGGACGGGTGTCGCCGTGCATACCGACGTGCACAAACACAGATGTTGCCGGCGAGGCCGCTGGTCCGTGACGGCGTCGCTGTTTGGTCAGGATGTTTGGATGCAGCGGCAGCGGCGGCGGCGAAAGCCCTTGTAGCGGGATTTTCCTGCAGCTCCCTGAAATAAAAGATCAACTTGCGCAGGCAGGCCAGCCGAGGTGCTCGTCTGTGTTGCAACGCAGCTTCACCTCCTCGACTCGCCTGCCGGCCGTTTTGCGGCCCTAAAGTCTGGCTGGATTTGTTTTTTTTTGTATTTTGTTTTTTTCTAGTGATGTCCGATATTTACTTTTTTACCGATATCCAATATCCCCATATTGTCCAACTCAAACTTTCCGATACCGATATCAACCGATATCAACTACTACCTATGGCTAATTTGTATTGTGATGTCCCACTGGATGCAGAGATAATTATAAATGTAACAACTTCAAGGTTTTCCAAATAAAAACAAACATTCTGAATAATAGTAGTCGTCAGTTACGAACAAGCTATTTTGTTAGCAGCTAGCCACCACTGAAAGCACTCTGCTGTTATGCTTCGATGTGGTTTGATGACATCATCAAGTGTAGTAGAGACGAGTAAAAAGTAAAGTATTGTTATTTTCTATTTAGTAATACCTGGAAATTCGAGTAATTCATTCTTTGGCATGACTACTAAATTGGGGAGAAATTTTAAAAAAGTCACATTTTTATAATATTTTTTCCAGATACCGATATTTTTTGATATTAATTTTTAATGCCTTTATCGGCCGATATTATCGGACTTCCCTAGCTTTTTCTTTTTAATACCCCGACAGCAAACCAGGTGAGCGACTTCCCCGAGACGACCTGCATGTAAAGGCAAAGGGAGCAGACGTTCTCTCATTAACTTGTCCTCCGCTGGGCTGCTCTCCCTGATTCCCTGCCCAGACGTGGATTGCCGAGGCTTTCCAACATGAGCTGCGGCATAAGTTGGACCATCTGAAAACATATCCCGTCCCCAACCGACACCCGCCCACCAACCCCCCATGACCTCACCGGCCAGATTGCCATGCGTCGTGCTGCATGAGGCTATTTTCTGGCTGCCCCAGGGAGAGCGTTGATATCCTCTTCTGCTGCTGCACACTGATGCCGCTGCTGCTGCTGCAACATGAATGTCTCCCTGTGTGTTGCTGTGGCGGGGTGGAGGGGGTGGAGGAGGAGGTGGCGGCGGCGGCGGCTGTGTTGTGCTGTGAGGAGCCTCTATTAGGCACAAATCCACCCACTGGTGCGTCCGTGTGGGCGTGTGCTGTCAGTCTGCTCGCTGCTCGAGGCGGAGAAGGGCCCCCGCTCAGAGGTAGTAAACGAACATTTGATTGACTAAGAAGTCAGATTACGGCCGATGCGTCAGCTGACGGCCCTTTTTTTTTCCTCCCCTGTTTATTTGCAGCCTTCCCCCCCTCCCTCCCTCCCTCCCCTCGGTCTGCCTCGGTCTAATAAACTGCTCCAGCCGCTGCGCGAGACGCCCGCGTGTCTCGGGGGCGTGACATCTTAAAGACGAAGCGTGTGATTGATGAAAGCATTGATGGATTATCTACTTATTTGCCCGTTGCACCTGATGAGTGCAACCTGTTATGCAAATCTCGGCGCAACGCCCCGTAATTAAATGCAAATTAAGGCGGACGAGGTGCTCTAAAGGCCGAGGCCTTGGACGCAAACCGGCCAGGAGCTGTTTTGTGTTTCCCTCACGAAGTGAGTGAGCGAGTTCTGCAGGGATTTCTGCTGCTGCTGCTGCTGCTGCTGCTGCTGCTGCTGCTGCTGCTGCGACCGCTCTCTTCACGTTCGGCTGATTTGTCAGCACCTACCAAGCCCCCGAAAAAAGAAGCGGGGAGGAAAAAAAAACCCTTCCATTTCCAACGGAGTGAATCAATATCACGTCTTGGAGTCTGGAAGTAGCAGGTCCTCCGTGCCTCGCTGCACATCCACGGGCTGCTGTGCCATTTAGAGCGGGAGCAGGAGGTGGTTGGCACAGCAGTGTGAGCGTGCACTCGCCTTCACCTCCACTTTTGTTCTCCAGGCACTGCACGTTTTTTTTCCTGCCCCCCTGGAACACCCCTCAGAGTAGTTCCGCGCCGCCTTCCATCCAGTCGACGTGTAATTACGACTCGGCCGGTCCAGTTTTTCCCTCCTGCGCTTACGAGGCCTCCCTGTGAGACATCGCTGGGCTGTGCCTTCTAGAAATGGGTCGAGAGCGACAGTGATGCATTGCTGCCTGATCAGCAGTATGAAAATGTCACACCCCATTGTGCTCCTTTCGATGATAGCGTTCCTTCCTTACGGCCACCGGGGGGCCATTTTAGGGCAGCGTCCCCCTCGGCCTCCTTGTCGAGCGGTTGTTACATTTCACTCAGCTGCTTGGTAGCGAAAAAAAAGCCAAAACACAATAACAAAAAAACCCATCAACCTCCGAGCAATAAAAACATTCCATGCCGCTCCCATTGAGTGTAATATAATAATTCAGAGTCTGACTGCCGAGATTAGCAAGCTGAGTCGCTGCAGCTAACCCGTGCAACAAAATGCACGTTCGTATCGGCCATCAGGCCTTTTGAATGAGGCTTTAGAATTTTTTTTCCCCCTTCGAGCTTTTCAATACGCTCTGACAATCAAAGGCATTTCCCGCAGACCATAATCATAAATCAGCCATTCTCTTCAGTATTTAAAGGTTAGCCTTTGGGTTTTTCGCTCTATTTGCGGTAATGGATCTATTGCTCCCCGCGCTTAAATAGATTGCTGCTCTTTTGTGTTGCTGTAATGAGACACCAAAGAGGCCGCAGCGTTTGCATATTCAAGCAAAGCGACGGCGAATTTCAATTACAAGGACGTAAAAAAAAAAAAAAGAAAACCGTCGGCGCCACCGTTAGCGGCGGGCGCCGCGCTGCTAAGGGGCCGTGATCTCATCTCCGGTGCCTTAGTTTTTATGACATGTTACATCTCCGGCAAGGTTTCGGGATTCATCAGGCGGATCCCTCCTTATCCCCACCCGCCTCTCCCCCACCCCCGCATCTCGGTTTTGTCATAAGAAAGAGCAGCGGCGGAGATAGCCGAGAGCAAATCAATAGCGAAGCAGAGCACATCCTCACTGAGGCAGCGACGGGCCCAATCAACCCTTCCTACCGCCGATATGATCCTGGTGGGGTTATCGCTCTATCAGTCTGATGAGCACCACGACTCCGGACTTTTATCCCTCCGTTCCCGTACACAAACATGAAAGTTCCGGCCTGTTGATCACGTGAAAAAGGCTGAATGCCTCAAAAAAAGCACCAGAAATCACCCAGGATCAGGCCTGTCTGACTGTTCGACCATTACGGGTGATTCATGAGTTTCAATCTTTGATTACAGGTGCGTTTTGTTGTTGTTTGCTCAGGGATCGATGCTGCTGGGTTAAGGGGTAGGCCGTCTAGATCGCTCACAAAAAAACAGAAGAACCCTTTGAGTGACGGCACGCCGAGGGGAGATGAACGACTAAATGTCTGATGAAGATGATAAGAGTTCCGTGACAAATCTCATTCTTGCTCTCTGACTGCCTAATGAATGATTCCTCTCCTTGTCTTTCTTCTTTTGCTTTGTTTCTTTTCTCATTAGGCGTGTCATCTTGACTCGGAAAATTGAAAAAAAAGACGGCCAAATGGAGTTCCTCCTGCTTTATGTGATACTCCTGAGTGTGGCGGTGAAGGCCCACAAGGTTCAGATCTGCCCCAAGCGCTGCGTCTGCCAGATGTTGAACCCCAACCTGGCCACGCTGTGCGACAAGAAGGGGCTCCTCTTCGTGCCGCCCAACATCGACCGGCACACGGTGGAGATGCGCCTCGGCGACAACTTTGTCACCAGCGTCAAGCGCAAGGACTTTGCCAACATGACCAAGCTGGTGGACCTGACGCTCTCCAGGAACACCATCGGCTCCATCACGCCGCACGCCTTCAAGGACCTGGAGAACCTGCGGGCCCTCCACCTGGACAGCAACCGGCTGACGCGCATCACCAATGACACCTTCAGCGGCATGTCCAAGCTGCACCACCTCATCCTCAACAACAACCAGCTCACCTACATCCAAGGCGGCGCCTTCAACGACCTGACGGCGCTGGAGGAGCTGGACCTGTCCTACAACAACCTGGAGAGCGCCCCCTGGGTGGCCATCCAGCGCATGTCTAACCTGCACACGCTCAACCTGGACCACAACATGCTCAGCTACATCCCCGAGGGGACCTTCTCTGGCCTGCAGAAGCTCAAGAGGCTGGATGTGACGTCCAACAAGCTGCAGAAGCTCCCGCCCGACCCCGTCTTCCAACGGGCGGGCGTGCTGGCCACCTCGGGCATCATGGGGCCGTCGTCGTTCGCGCTCAGCTTCGGGGGGAACCCGCTGAGGTGCAACTGCGAGCTGCTGTGGCTGCGGCGGCTGCTGAGGGAAGACGACCTGGAGACGTGCGCCTCGCCGCAGCACCTCGCCGGTCGGTACTTCTGGACCGTTTCCGAGGAGGAGTTCCTGTGCGAGCCCCCCCTGATCACCAGGCACTCTCAGGTACAGACCCCCATCACTTCACCCACCCCACCCAGACGAAGTTCCTGGAAGACTGGAAGGCTACGCCGCACATCTCATTCCACCTGGCTCGTTCCGAGGTGGCACTCTGCGCTCTCTCTGTCAAAGCAAATATTAGCTTTTGCGAGCCCCAAGGAGCCTTGTGAGACTTGCGGGGACTCTTGCGCGCAGCTCAAATAACTTACATTGCAAAACATATAGGAGTTACCGCACATAATGGAGCTGCGTTCTGTCTGAGGAGCGTTCCGATAAAGACTTCACCGGCGTTCCCAGCTTAAGTAAAGCCGTCTGCGGATTTATGATGGATTCACAGCAAATTTGTTAATAAACACTGAAAGCGTGCTGCGATTTAGCCCTTGATTTATGCATCCAAACAAAAATTATCTGATCACGCTCTTGCCAAACAACCGCCGCAGCTATGTCGTCTCATTTGCATTCAGCACAGAAGCACTTTGCATAATTGCAAAGAAAACCCGACCGCGCTCGCATACCGCACTTGTCACACCGATAATCCCGTCATCAGCGCAAGACTGTTGCAATGTCACCATGAGGGTCGCGCTCTTTTATATTTAGCTTCGTTATCCACGCGATCCTCATTACCGCCTTGGTTCATCACTTCATCGCGGCTACTTCCTGCCGCGTTTGACCTCTTCGCTGCACGTTTTTTTCCCCTCAGGAGCTGAAAGTTCTGGAGGGTCAGAGCGTGACCCTGCGCTGTAAGGCCCGCGGGGACCCCGACCCCATCATCCACTGGATCGCCCCCGACGGACGCCTTATGTCCAACTCCTCCAGGGCCGCGGTCCACACAGACGGCACGCTGGACATCCTCATCAGCACTGTGAAGGACTCTGGTCCGTTAACGCCTCGTCAGCTCCACTTTTTATCCCCCCGCCAGTCTGGCAAAATCAGTTGTTTCCTCATGCACGTTAAGAATGTCTGGCCGTTTGTCCACGATGCAAGATACATTTTTGATCATTGAAAGCCCCATGCGGCGTCTATTTCACACATCATTTATTTTATTTTAGTAGAGTATCCGCGCACATTTAATTGTGGATGAAAAAACTAACTGTTTAGAGCCTCCCACAAAAAAGCTTGGCTGTGACTTCCTGCTGGTATGTTTTGTAGTTTGCATGTTTTTAAAAGGGGATGAAAATTGCCTTTGAAGCCAGAAGGGGAGCCGCGTAGCTCAGCAGACATCACAGAGAGCTGTGAAAAAACAAGGATGGAGCGAAGGATGAAGTGGGCAGTCGTAGTAGTATTAGTAGTAGTAGGTAGTGTGAGGGAACATTAGTGAAGACAATTTGTGCACAATATCGGTGCTGCTCAAGAGTTAGTGCTCATCTGCTGCTTTTATTTACAACACGGTCCAGTCTGAGGCTGAAATAATTTTTTGACACAGCATTTGTAGCTTCCCTAGTCGGCAGCCAATTAGATCGTCCTAATGGACACAGTTAGCCTTTCGCCAAACAAAACAAAACCCACTTCCCTGACATGCTGTCATACATTGTTTACTCGTTCTTTTTAGCTCGCAATTACAAAAATGAAAAAAAAAACCTCCCAGTTTTCACTGTGAGGTTTTCAGTTGCATGATGATTTGCCTCAGCGAGGAACATGAATAAACAGAGTGGGGAAGAATTAATTAGCTCAAAGCAGAGCCGAGCTCCTGGCCACTAACTGATATTTATCAAACACAGGCTTAGCATCAGGTTCTATCTTTACCTTCTTGCCAGGAGAGGAAAGATTGAATTGCTTCAGAGCCTCGCGATTACCGATAGATCATTCTTTTATGGCAAGTTTAATAAGAATTGTTTTATTAAACATTCGCCGTCGGCAGAGTTAGATCTGTATTTATGACACTTAATTGATTAATGTCCTTCTCTCCCTGGTAACAATCAGCCCGTTATGCGTTCCAGGCAAATTCACTTGCGTGGCCTCCAACCCAGCGGGCGAGGCCCAACAGACGGTGGACCTGGCCATCACCAAACTCCCTCATTTCACAAATAACACTGTGGCAGAGAGGGAGCCCGACCCGGGCTCGTCGGATATCGCCACCGTGACCAAAACAGGAGCGGAGGCGGGAGGCCTGCCCCTGGGGAACGCCAAGACCGGCCAGGAGAAGAAAGTGGTGGTGGTGGAGGCCACGTCCACCTCGGCACTGGTCAAGTTCAACTTCCAGAGGAACATCCCCGGAATACGGATGTACCAGATCCAGTACAATGGCACCTACGACGATTCGCTGGTTTACAGGTAAAAAAGAAGGTGTAATCTGTTGTTGTTTCCACTAAGATATTAAATTGTTCGTGCACACTCGGCGTACAGGCCATTTGTTTGCATCACGCTCAAATTTGTCAGCCTGCTCCTCGTCCTCGAGAGCTTCTTTTCTATTCAAATGAGAAACGAATGAGCTGTATTGACTGCGGCACTTCATAAGCAGTGACTACGTAATGTGTAATTACAAAGCCTACCAAGTCACTACTTTAAAAAGGAACAATTTTCTGCCATCGAGGTAGACTTTGCTGCGAGAGGCAGAATTTATTACTTACTTTATTACTTTCATTTTACGTTCATTTGCAAATGTCAAGTGTTGCGTAAGAACAATTGTAGCCATCTTGATACATTAGCATAGCACAAATTGTGTTAGTACACAATTTAGTGCAACTGAACCTTGCGTTCGCCAGTGTTTCAAGCTCATGAGCTAACCGATGACATGTCACGACGCGCTTCACCATAAGAATGTTTGTCGCTGTAAATTTTGTCCAACAATTCTCCCATGTTTTCTCTTATTTCAAATTCAAATTTCAAATTCTTTATTTTTAAAAAAGGAACAAAGCACACTAATCAACATTTCCATGAGAAAGTAAATATACCTGAGTTAGCTGAAGGCTAATTTCCATCGGTAGTCCCTTTGCAAGGTGTATACACTTATAATAGATGTACTTCCAGGCTCTTATTTGGACAAAAAGCAAAGGAGAAGCACTGGAAATGTAATATTAGTCAGAGCAGATTATTTTTTATGCAATTTGTATGTCTGGAGGTACCTTTAAGGCAGTGGTTCTCAAACTTTCTCTGTCACACCGCACCTTGAAGGAAGAAAATTTTTCAGCCGTGAACCTGCAAGTGGCCCCATGTCTCTAGGACAAAGTTGACTTTTGACCCCATAGACTTGCATGGCATTAGGGTTAGCGATAAGGCTGGAATTAGGGTTAGGGTTAGGGTCACTGCTGGAATTAGGGTTTCAGGGTTTCGGGGTTCCTCATGGGCTAGAAGCCCCAAATTTGACGTGGCTGTGTCTTGAGGGATCCCGATGAACCTGCAAGTGGCCCCATGTCTCTAGGACAAAGTTGACTTTTGACCCCATAGACTTGCATGGCATTAGGGCAGTGGTTCTCAAACTTTCTCTGTCACGCCCCACCTTCGTGGAAGAAAATCTTTCATGCCCTCCTCCCCCAAAAGCCAAAATGGTGACAAAATAGGCCTTTTCAAATTCACTGAAACAACATAAATGTGCAAATAATGTTTTACCTTTGGCACACCACTTTTTGTGATATCAAAACCAACATTCTTTTTTTTTTATCATGAACATTCATTTCACTTTTCTCTTCATTCATGAAATCATTTATTTTGTACAAATAAACAATTTTACCAAATCACTCATTGTGACATCAAATCCTGAACATTACTTTTTAAACAAGAATACTCTTTTCATTTTTCTGCTGTGCAAATAACTTATTTTGGCAAACCACGTTTGTAACGTCCACCATCCTGGCTTCCCTGTGAAACAACACAGCTTTATGTTGTGCTCCCATTTCCTCACAAAGTGCAGAGAATAGCCGCGCTTTCAGGGGTCTTGTTTTGATGAAATTGACCACATCAACAACATCAGTCATGCGACAACATCACATTTTCTACCTGCCACACGGGATGACATTGAGCGTTGCGTGCGCTACGGCACACGACGACATGTCTTAATTACCCTGGCGGAGGTCCGGGTCTTTTTACGAATGTGCTTTACATCCCTGAGGTGTTGGAACAGAATGTATTCGACAAACAGCTCTCCATCTTGTTTTTTTTTTTCCCAGCTCCTTCACACAGACAGACTCCCCTCCCCCACTACCCCCCCTGCAGGCCCCTGGCATAATGCAGCATTTTTCCTTTTTTTTTTTATACTTCCTTTTTTTTGGTGGCACAAGTCGACTGAGCCAAATACTGCCGTCGGGTTTTGAATCAATACTTTTTTTTTGCGCAATTACACAAAGACTCAACTGTGATAGGGTTCCCTGCCGCGACCGATTCAAATGCCGATTGAAGCGACGTCCGCAGCACCTGCCACACGGGATGACTTTGAGCGTGGCGTACGCTAAGTCATAATATCGTGCCAGTCGCGGCGTAGATCACGTACTGATGCAAAGGTGTTTGATTACGTTCTATCAGCGCTCGAAAACTGTTCATTGTCCTCTGCCACCCACTTTGAGAAACACTGCTTTAAGTTGAAAAAAGGATTCTAAATAACCCTGTGTAATCGCAGGTACAGGATTTAAGCTATATCAAACTGATGCAAGCAAAATTGGAATCTATTTTCATATACGACTACCTACCTTTTCCACTTTAAATGGCTTAAAGCCTGTTGAAGGTTGTTGGGATAAGGGTTCGACAATCCAATCAAACATTCCAAATGACTGCACTTTGTCTGACCTCGTACCCTTTTGTGCATAATCTCCCCCATCATAGTGTGCTGTGTTCACAAGGTGCAGTTTCCTTGACAAATGTCCAATCAACGGAATCAGAGGGGACTGTCGGAATTTCAATCAAAAGCATTTCACACGGCCATCTGAGGCGCCGCTGCCGCACCTTCTTTTATGTTTACCCTCTCAGAATCCATTTTTTTCCCTGCGATGTCAGACACTTGTGTCGCAGAATGCAACAAATCAATGTCACGTTCGCCGTTCGACATGCAGAAGCCACTAGAGCCGATAAACGTTGGGGCCAGCGTCGCTGTAATCGCAACGTTATGAACGCGCTGACAGACGGCAGCAGACGTTTTATCACCCGTGACGCAGGCGAGAATAAATCAAATGTCGTGACAGATTACGTCCTGGCAGGTCCTAAATGGCCTCCTGAGGGTTAAGTGATCGCCACGTTGCCAAAAAAAAACAAATGAAAAAAAACAATAAGCGGGATAATCTGATTCCTGTCTGTCTCATTTAAGCCGAGCCTAATCTATGTCGGGAAGTCGTAAAGCAACTCTCTTGTTCTCTCTCGTCAGGATGATACCGCCGAGCAGCCAGAGCATCACGGTCAACAACCTGGCGGCCGGCACCAACTACGACCTGTGCGTGCTGGCCATCTACGACGACCAGGTGACGGCGCTGACCGCCACCAGGGTGGTGGGCTGCATCCACTTCGCCACCGAGCCGCAGTACCTGCGCTGCCACTTCATGCAGTCCCAGTTCCTGGGCGGAACCATCGTGGTGATCATCGGCGGCATCATCGTGGCCTCGGTGCTGGCCTTCATCATCTTCCTCATCGTGCGCTACCGGGTGTGCAACCAGGGTGACGTGGATAAGGTCAGTTTTTTTTCAAGATCAACCGTTTTTATTTGATTTTTCCACCAAAAATGAAAAACATTACACAACAGGCATCTCCTTAAAGGGGAATTACGCTCACATTCATTGTGTCCACAGTTTTGAAAAGTCCAAGAGACACAGTAAATATAGTAATTATCCGAAGTCCATAGAATAGAAAAAGCAGATATATATACATACATATACATATATGCACATACTGTATATACACATACATACACACACATATATGTATACATATATACACATACATATATACTGTATATATACAGATATATTTTTATATACATATATATACATAATATATGTATATATATATATATATATATATATATATATACATATATATATATATACACACACACATATATATACATACATATATATGTATACATACATTACATACATATATATGTATGTATATATCAGTTAAACCAGTGACATACTGACAAATCATGTGGATGTTGGTTTTTTTCCCCTCTTTTTCTGAATAACGGCACTTTGATAACGCCGGCTCGTCGTTTTTATTCCCCCTCCTCTCGCGTCTCGCCAGGCTCTGGAAATGGGCGACATCCGCTCGCTGAGCAGCGACGGGCAGCTGGGCTGCGGGATCCCCAAGTCTCTCTCCAAGCAGATCCTGCGGCCGGAGAAGAACGACAAGGAGGGGCTCCGAGTGGGCCTCCCGCCCCCGGAACCCACCAAGCAGCGGATGCCAACGGCGACAGCCACCGCCGCCGCCACCACCGCCAACGCCGCCGCCACCAAACCATGCGTCCCCGACTGCACCGTGTCCACGTCGGCCGCCAGCCACAGCTGGCACCCGGCCTCGCCGGGCGCTCCCAGGCCCAAGCGCTCGGAGGGTCGGCGGCCGGAGGGTCAGACGTCGGCCGTGGAGCTGGACAACATGAACCGGAATAATTCCTCCGAGGTGAAGATGAAGAGCGCCGCCCCCCTCGCCGTTCCCCTCGCCGCTCCCCTCGCCGTACCCCCCAACAAATGGACCAACGTGGCCCCCCGGGCCCCCGCCAGGCCCCACCACGTGTCGAAACACTACATGACTGTGCCCGCAGGGGGCGTGAGGGTGCACCGCAGGCACTCGATCAACGCGGACTCGTACAGCGAGCGCTGCTACCTGGCGCCCCGGCCCAAGAGCGGCGGCGGCGGCGGTGGCCTGCGCTCCAAGCGGAGCATGTCGATGAGCGGCGAGCTGCCGCAGCTGGGGGGCGCCACAAACATTCAGCGGGCCAGGGACAAACTCTCCAGGTCCGAGTGGCTGCTAGAGAGCACTTTATGATTTCGGAGGAGTTTTTCTTTCTCCCGCAGTTTTTCTCAGAAGGGACTTGTGGCTCTTTGCGAAGAAAACGAGGATTTTGCTGCTTTTTTTTTTTTTTTTGCCTTTTTCCTCCGCTCTCTACAGACGGATCTGTCGACTCCTCTGACATTATTTGAGGGTGAAGGCAGACGCACAGGGTCACGGGAGATGGGACTTCTTCTTCTTCTTTTTTTTTTTAAATCTTATAATCTATCAAGAGTCTTGTTTATAAAGACCGACTCTAAAGGAAAGGCACAACAAATATATAAAGACCAAAAAATGAACAAAAAAAAAAAAATCAGACTCTCATGTATACAAAAAAAATGTTGAGTTGTGTGAGATGTTGTAAATCTCAATGCAACTGTTAAGTGTTCCTGTGTTATTGAATGCAGTAAGCTGGACATTCTGTACAAAGACAGACAAGCACACACTTACACGCACACACACACCTGCACAAACTGGGGTTGGGGGTGTGGGGTTATTATACTCACAGTCTTAAATGTCTGTGAGTTAAAGTGATCTAATCTCTGTAGACTCACGACTCGTCTCCAGCCCGGCAGACACACGACGACATGTCTTAATTACCCTGGCGGAGGTCCGGAGAGGGGGGGGCACGGGGGTTTACGAATGTGCTTTACATCCCTGAGGTGTTGGAACAGAATGTATTCGACAAACAGCTCTCCATCTTGGTTTTTTTTCCCCCAGCTCCTTCACACAGACAGACTCCCCTCCCTCACTACCCCCCCTGCAGGCCCCTGGCATAATGCAGCATTTTTTCCCTTTTTTTTTTATACTTCCTTTTTTTTGGTGGCACAAGTCGACTGAGCCAAATACTGCCGTCGGGTTTTGAATCAATACGTTTTGTTTTTTTGCGCAATTACACAAAGACTCAACTGTGATAGGGTTCCCTGCCGCGACCGATTCAATGCCGATTGAAGCGACGTCCGCAGCACGACAGGTGCGGGACGCGATCTGACCCAAAAAAGTGCCGACGCGACGGAAGGGAATGACGAGGAACGGTTAATTTCCATTTATTCTTTGTTTTCTTTTTCCTCTTTCCGCCGACGTTCAATGGCGTCACGCCGACGACAGCCACTGTAAATTAACTTGTCAACGTGAGGGAGGTGCTAATTACAGGAGGAAAGGAAGGAAGAGGAGGATGAAGGATGTCAGCTCTTGATTTTTTGCTGTTGTTTCTGTTTGATGTTTACCAGTATAAATAAATCGGTGATTAAAAAAGAGAAAAAAAAGGAGAAGGACCCACTCAGACTTACCTGATTGTCGGCGGTGCTTTGTTACACTAAGCGTCTTTCTTTTTTTTTGCCACAGCATGAATTAGTAAACAGGCCCATTCTGTCGGACGCGGGATGAAAAAAACGGCAGATGCAACCGAGCCGCTGCGCAGTGGTCATCGAATACGAGGTCTCGCCGGCGCCTGCGGCAACTCGACTCCCTTATCTCAGCGAGAGGTGGACCTCTGACGGACCTCTGACGGACCTCCTGCGCCGAGGCCCTGGTGTTTGCTCAGGGGGACCAGGGGAAAGGATGAAAGCAGGGCCCGTGGGCCCTATCCGACTGCGCCTCATGCGAACGGGGGAGGGCGCCGCTGCAGAGACCCCCCCTCTACCCTGCACATCGGCCCCTCCCATGCCTCCTGCAGCAGAGAAACAGGCGGTGCAGAGTTGAAGCAGCCTCCATTCGACATGAAAAGCAATACGCAGACTGGCTGCCTGATTGATTTTCATACAGGAGGCACCGTCGTCTGTGACTCCGCAGCCAAGCATCAAGGGATGCGGCGTCTCGGGTCTGGGAGAACGCAGAGCACGCCACGTGTAAAGACACAAATTAATATGCTGTCACCCCAAACAGGCGTCTTTTCAAGGCCTTTTGTTCCTCATTTCCTGCTCATTACCAGCTGCTTAAAATGCCGAGGAGCCGGGACCTGAACCTCGGTGAGCGTCTTTTGGTGGGAGCCGGAGGTGCGCGTGCGCGTGCGGGTGCGTGTTTGTGTGTGTTAATAATAGATGCAGGGGAGAGAGAGAGAGAAGGAGGAGGAGGAGGAAGAGAGAATAGTAGACGGAAATTTTTAGAAACAAATACATCGAGGAGGATGAGAGGACGGGGGTGAAAAAAAGGAAAGAAAAGCCAGGCGGAGGGAGTGAGAGGCGCTGCGGGGCGAGGCGGTGCAGACAAGAGAGGAGAGGAGGGCGAGAAACAGAGCGAGGAGACGGAGGAGACGGAGGAGGGAAGAGCATCGTCTCTGGAAGCTGGACGCGATGCCTCGGGCTCCTCTGACTGCTGAGCAGCTCCACTAAAGGGATGAGAGAGAGAGGTGGTGGTAGAGATGGGGGGTACTGGACCTCGGCTGGAGGTCAGGCAGACAGCAGCGTGTGGTGTGGAGTCAGCGCCCCCCGAGGGCAGATCGCAGACTCCTCCTGCTCGCCGACGGCTGCACAAGGCCTGACCCGCATTTCCGTCTGCCGTCCTGGACCTCCCACCCTCCACCTCTCTCCTCCACCTCCACCACCCCTCCACTCTACAGTGCCTTGCATCACTCTGACTCAGCAAGGCCTGTCGTTTCTTTCCCCTAACAAACCTGGCCAGCCAGGCTGACCCACCGGAGGACTCACCCTCAATTCACACCGAAAGCGTCTGCGGCGCCATCGCGGCTCAGCAGCAGACGGGAGCAATAAAAGTCAGTGTGCAGGTTCACACCAGACGCCTTTCAGAAGCGTCCCAGAAGCGTGAAACCAACCTACTGCTTTGGAAAAATATGCAGCTGTTCTATTTTTTCACACTTCGCGTGGTAGAAACACGGTGGATCCGGTTGATTTTCATCATAATATACAATGTGCTGGAATTTGTTTTTATATTTGCTGGGTTTTTACTGTGAAACGTCAACGTGACGTATCGGCTTCAACACTCTTCAGTTCGGCTGTGAAATAACGAAGCAGATTTCACTTTAAATCTGAAACTATGATGAACAAAATGCAGGTAAACTTTAAATACCTGCATTTTGAATGATACCAGCAGTTTGGTTTATTATCTTTTTGTTTCTTTTCTTTTACTTTCACTTCTTTTCTGTCACTTTCACTGTTGTTTTCTTTAAATACATGCAAAACTACCTGGGATGTTGCGCAATCTTGCAATCCTGCAGACCGCAGATGCACCTCAGACGCTATAGGTGTGAATTGGGGCCGAGGCCCGCGGCGGTCCGACCCGACCCGGCTGACGCAGACAGACAGGCATCAGTGTCCAATCAGTTGGCCGGTCGGAGGCTTCCAGATGAGCTACCTCTCTTCTCTCTCTCCTCCGCTGATTAAATTTATTTTCTGCTGCCACCTCTAATGGGCTTTTCATTCCCTTTGTGCGAGTGTCGATCGCCTCTGACAGAGTCCCTTTTTTCTGTCTTTTTCCTTTTTTATTCCTCCCTCCAACAAGCGGCGGAGCACTTAAACCATCCGAGGCCACAAGTGCTCGCTTTTAATGACAATTACGATGAGGAAAGGGAAAAAAAAAGACCTTGTTAATGTATCAGCGTGTCCAATTTGCGGTCAATTGTTTCGCTCGGTCACTGAAACCTCGTTTAAAACCGGAGGACATCAGAGTCTGGGAGAAGAGCCGCACGCGTTCCCCCTAATGGGAAAAAAAGGGGGGCGTGAGTCACTTCAACAAGTGTGTTAGCACCTTCTGCTCTCCGCGCCGAGGCTACAGCGTTTCATTATCTCGGCGCAGCAGGCCGCCTTAGTCAGAGTCACACATGAGACATTGTCCCCCTGGCAAGTGTTATCAGAGGAGTACATGGAAAGAGAGAAGAGAATAGAGAGAGAGAGAGAGAGCGCCGGAGGGGAGCTGTGTAAAATATGTGCAGCCAATTCAAGAAGACTATGCATTATTGAGAGGAGTAAATAGGTGCGGGGCAGAACATCGCGCATCATTAATACTGGCTGTATTTACCGTTTCTGAGGGAAGTGTCAGTCTGAGGGAAGAAAAACAAAGAAGCGAGAGAAGGCATAATGGAAACGGTCAGATCTCTGAACTCAACACTTCCTTTTGCTTGCTCTCCGCCAACTGTTGTCACCCGTCACGGCTGTGGCTTTTGCTGCCGAGCCGTAACAAGGACGCCGGTCACTCACGCAGAGATATGCTGCGCTGCCGCTGTGCCTCCTGGCTCGGCCGTCCAATAGGGAGGTTTGTTTGTCATTACCCAAGATTTTTGAGTCAAGCAGGCGGAGTTTGCGCAAAGCCGAGAGAAGAGAGGGGAATAACAAAAAAAATGTTCAAATGGGGGGTGTGGGACTGTGGATGTTTTATACCAGACTTGTACCGTTTTATGAGAATTGGTACCAGACTGCCAATATGGCTGCGCTACGATGTTTTCCACTGGCCACTTGAGGTACTGCACCCAAAAAGCATTTTCCTCAAAAATAAAGCCCTGTAAAAACGGTTCACAGGACGCCTCCTAACTGGAACACGGTTCATAATGAATCTTTCTATTGTCAATTTTTAAGTCATTTTTAAATCTTCCTAAATTTTTTTTATAAAGGTCAGAAAATCGGCAGCGAAGACTTTATTCCCAGCATGGCGCCACAGCTTCGTACGTGCTTTGTCTTGGCTCGTTCTGATTGGCTGATGTGCTCTGCTGCATCACGTGATCTAGGTATGATGGGAAGTGGCCCCGAAACCAAAAACTTTTGGGTTTCTGCGCTGGGTGAGCAGCTCCATTGAAATGAATGGGCCGCCATATTAGACGCTCAGGGGCTGATTGATGGGGGAAAAAAAGCTTTTTGGGATAATTGCCAGTCTGGAATCCAGTTATCATACCTCCATGAATTGCACCGGTCTGGAACCAAAATCACCTCCTAATTGAGGAACTTCTCCTCTTCCTCCTCTGACTCTGCCTCATCACCGGCTCTTGTGATGGACGGTAAAGAGGCAGCCTGACGCTTCACACCCAGACATACCGGGCACCGTTAGGAACCATCTTGTTCCCATTTGCCTGATCGCTGCTATCAGTCGTTCCAGCGATTTGCTTTCTCGTCTCCCTGATGTTTGATGGAACTCACAAACTCATTCGACTCCATTCGGCCGTCGTCGGCATCTTCGGGGTGCCTCTCCCGGAACGGAGCGACACCAGAGTCGTCCTTCCAGTCGGCACAGACTGCCTGCCTGTCAGCCGGCTGCTGGTGGTGGGACACGGGGGAGCGTCTGCGGTAGGTTGCGAGGTTTAAGCCTCTTTAAGGATCCCATTCACACCGACTTGCTAAAAGTGCTTATGCTAATCTCGTTATCGCTTTGGGATTTTTTCGGGTAATGGAGGATCGGGAGCTGCCGGAGGTTGTGGGCCATGTTTTTTTTTTTTCTTGTAATTTTTTCTCTTCTCTCCTTCCCCCGCTGCCCCTGTGTTAAACCGCCGTCGCGCCGCAGCCCGCTGAGTGGCTCTCAGACCGTTTCATGTCACTGCCAGCGTTTTCGCTCGCCGTTTTGCCGAAATGCGATCTGCCCCCGCGTGCGCCCGCGCAGACATCTGCACGGATGTAACCAGCAGCTCACAGCAGGACTGTGAACTGTACGCGTTTCCCCACGTGCTAATCTTATTTATTGCTCAAAGAGTGATCTCATCTTAAGTGCGCTTGTTAAGTCGAGATCCAACACCGCCGCGTCACATTAAACAGGAATTTCATGCTAATTGGGCCCATAAAGTGCACGAGCGAGCACACGTGGGGATAAGGATGGAGAGCAGTGGCGGCGCGGCCCTCGCGGCAAACGTTTGATCAGCGCTCGCTGACGGCGTCGAGGCGCTGCCGGTGAAAAAAATTGGGAATGTCAGGTAGCTCTTCAGCAAACAAGGCAATCTGATGTCTTTTTGATGTGACAGCGGGCCACGTTTGGCAGCGCGGGACCCAGAGGGCTGATCACATCTCGGGCGCCGTGGTCCGCTCGGCCGAAATTTGAATTGTAGATTGTGCGACGGCGGCGACGGCACTCTTTGGAATAGAGATCACCTTCAGCGGCCCAGCGCGGACGTGACCGGGATTCCCGACGCAAAAAAGGGCTGGTTTCAAGTAAAGGTCAATTTGCAATCCTTCAGAGTGTGACAGACACGGCAAAGACCGTTTGCGATCCCATTCAACCATCAGCTGCCAAAAATCAGCAAGAGAACGATGCAACTGTACAAATCCAGAAAAGTCCCAAACTCAGCCTTGCGAGAACGGGCACGACAGAACAAACCTGGCAACCTGGAGGGGCCATTCACACTGCCAACTGGGACGGGGAGAGCTGAGCGACGCCGGATTTTCTGGAGACAAAAAGAAACGAGCTTCCGACCGAAATAAAACTCTCACGTCGTCAAAGCGGCGTCCACCAATGGATAGTTTTTCCCCCGTTGATTAATAGCGTCTCTCCTGCAAGGCCAAATCCAGAGCGCATTACCCAGGGGAGGTGGGGGGGCAGGCACGTAGGGCTCCGCAGCTTCGCAGCAGCGATATCTAATGCATAACGATATCAGACATGACAGCGTATTCTGTAAGCCGTGTGATTAGCTGGAGATAAGTCAGTGTGGTGCGATACTAGAATATGGAGGGTGATGGCGGCAGAGAAAGTTCACGCGTCTGCTCATTTGATCCGACAAGCCGCACGGATTTAATTCACACATCCGTCCTAGGAAGTAAAACAAAAAAAAAAACAACTTTAAAAAGATTCATCTGTCTGATCTAAAGCCAACAGTTCAGATGTTTTTACATCCAGACATTAAAGGATTGACGAAAGCTGAAAGCTGGGCATACACTCAATTAAAGATACAGTGGGAGAAGAAAAATATGCAAGAGCAGTAACTCAACTCATATATCGCAGTCTTTGTACTTCTTTCTCTTTAATCCCTTTTGGTTTTCCACCGTTTTCTCATTTATTTTCCAAGTCCAAAATGAATTAGCCTCCGATAGGTGCAGAATTAAATACACCCATTTAATAGCAATAAACTTCAAATTGCATCGAAAATGGTGTGCCATTATAACTAATGCTGGAGAACACCAACAAATCACATTTGGGAATGTGATGTTAGGCGTTTTCATGCCAGATAAATGACCTCAGCGACTAATCTATTCCCAGCCTCTGCAAAACCACTGAAGTCGAAACCATCCAAATACAACCAAGAGTCTATAATAATATCTAAATATACCCAGCGATGAATCTTTTGAATCTTTCAACTAGTTGGATTATCTATTAATAATATAAATATAAATGTTCCTATCAGAAGCAGTTTGAATTGATTGATAATTAGCAAGAAACATCGAAGCCCGGAAGCCACTTAACGGGTCGCTGACTGACTCCATCAGTTTTTGGATCAACTCCGATCAGACATGACAGGTCTTACGGCACATAAATTACCACACTGATGCGGCGGCGGTCTGAGATATGAATCGACCGGCTGCTGCGGCAGCGACGAGGAGATGATGATCCGAACGCCGTGGCCTGACGTGAGAATCACGCGGCCGCTCTCTTCCTCTCACTTCCCGACCCCTGGAATCTCCGCACAGCCTACTTCTGCAGCTAATTATGGCCGTGTTGATGAATCCCCCCGTCCCCCGACCCGCCCTCTCAATTTCCTTGACAGACGGGACCGGTGGGAAGAAGAAGGAGAAGGAGAAGAAGAAGACGGTGCACTCAAACACGGGGAGGCTGAGAGTGATGAGAGGGAACCACAAATCTATATATAGGTGGAGGCAGAACCGGCAGAGAAGGAGAGATGATGAGGGGGAGCAGAGGTGAGGCGGAGGGTATGAAGCCTCCGAACACCGAAAGCCAATTTACAGGCTGCTCCGCTCAATTTTCAGGGGGGGGTGAAGCGCTTGAGTAAATAGAGGTAGAAATAATAAAAAAAAAATAGAGGCAGTCTTGACATTTAAAGCAATCAAAGAGCGGCTTCATGGCGATAAAGAGGCTTGTGTGTGTGTGTGTGTGTGTGTGTGTGAAGTTCGAGAAAGCCTCTATATGGATGCTGACAGGGTGGAGCGTTGCGCTCCAACGTCTGCAGCGGCACTCCTGGTATTCAGGGGGATAGCGTTGCTGCTGCTGCTGCTTCCCTCTCTTTCTCTCTCTCTCTCTCTCTCTCAGTCTCTCTCTCTCCCTCCCCTCTGTTACCTTGGCAACATATTTTCTGCATGGAAATAGCATCTCTCACCATGCCCACCGCAGGAAAAAAGTGGGGAGGGAGGTTAAAAAAAAGGAGGAGGAGACACTGCGAGAGGGTTTGTCCAGAACATATTAAAGTTCAGAGATTTACAAAATTTGCATCAAAAGAAAAAAAGGGGACAAGCGATTTCTCGACGGAGTAGCTCAGTGCGACGGCCGATCTGAAATTGCTGGGGGAGATTTTTTTTCCCGAGCCGTTAACTGCCTCTCAGCGGGAGACAAATCTACATATTAGCCTGCAAAAGTGCTACAAACAGGCATCCTGTTAGATTGCTGCTGTTACTGCAGGCGGGGAGAAAGGAAGAGAGATTCTAGCAGTGGTGCCATTGTAACAGGGGAAAAAAGGTAGTGTTGGTGGTTGGGGCTGAGATGTGTAAGGATTTGCTGATTTACTCCCCGTTTCACAGATGAAAGGCCTTATGTGCAGCGACTCTCAGGATGTGGCTGTTTGAGGCCGCCCGGTACGCCTCGGAATGATGATAAAAAACCTGTGTTTGCTCTCAGCCGAGAGGAAGAGGGATGCGAGGAGGAGGAAGAGGAGAAAAAACAGAATGTAACGAAAGAGTGAGAGAGAGAAAGTCCAGGGTGACGAGATTGCGCGCTTGATGGCAGCGAGTGAGATCCAGGTAAACACGCGGCGCGGGATTACTAATGGGAGGAAGACAAGTGGAAAAGGTTGGAGAAGAAAGGAAGAGAGGAAGAAAGGAAGCAGAAAGAAAAGAAAGAAAAGACCCCCACACACACAAGTGTCTCGACTCCTGGGAGGGAGCGAGAGAGGAGCCGTAATGAAATAAGCATCTGAAAGAGAGCAGGTGTTTGAGGCTTGACAGACTTCGGCTGCATAACAAGTAGTCGCGTTTACTCCCCCCTGCCTTTTGTCAATCAAAAAACAAGCAGGCCTGTGAATAACTGCAGGGGAGGAGGGAGGAGGGTAAAGAGGAAGGACATCCCCAAGTGGAATCAAGCCGGAATCAGATCAATTCAAATCCTGGAGTCTGTGACAGAGGGCGGGCTAACACTTCACTCAGGGCAGAGTTGGTGTCAGGTGGAGGGAAAAAAAACGGGCCAGTGGTTGTGAATTTAAAAGGGCCAGAGTGAAACGTTGACATTCCCTCTCAAATTTTTACAGTGTTGTACATCGTATCATTATTGTTGTTCATATGGTTTTGGTTGCTTTTTACTCACTTTTCTCCGTTTCTTGGGTTCTCGGTCACCTTAATGCAGGGGTGAGCAAACTTTTTGACTGGTGGGGCCACAATGGGCTCTAAAATTCAGCAGAGGGGCCGCAGCTATTTTATGACTTTGTGACTATTAATATCATGTGTTCAAGTTTGGTTGGGCCGGTTTGAAAAGCTTAACGGGCCACATGTGGCCCCCAGGTCATAGTTTGCCCATGTCTGCCTTATTGGTATGACAGGACGAATGTCAGGAAAAAAAGTAACATTGCATGTTAAACCAAATAGTCCTGACTTTCCCCACAGAAGAAAGAAAAACTGCAGGATGACACACGGAGAACTTTTGGTTTCACATTTGGCAACAATATCTCTCTTTTTTCACAAAGCATAAATAATGTAAGCCCCTCCCCCCCAGTACAAATGAAAAGCAGCCTGACCTCACGGCCTGAAATGAAGAATTGTGTAAAACAATAGGCACTTGCATACAGATAAAATGCAGATGGCCGTGTAGGAACGAGACCATATGGCACCATCATGTTTCTGCAGCAGCAGATGTAAATCAAGGTTCAGTCATTTTATCGAGACATTACGGATGGTATGAGAAATCAGGATCAACATCAATCCAGCAGTTTGATTGGAATGCAGTAAATAAGAAGATGTTTCATGGTTTGCAGCGTGTTTTCGTACCGTTTCACGCGGCAAACTCTCACTCACTGCGTCCTTTCCAACGGGGAAAATAAAAAAGATCAGATTTCAGGCGTGAATAGTTGGGTCTCTTGTTGAGCAGCGGGCACCAGGAGCTCCAATCATTCCTTAAGGCACAACAGCTTGGTGAGACGGATCAGCTCCGTTGCTAATGAGAGGGCACCTGGATAAAGTCATTTGGGTTTAGTGCCAGAAGGGGGCAGTAATGGCAGGGGAGACGAGAGAAGGCCAGGATCAGGCCAAAGAGTTGGAGGATCATAGCAGGGGCGCTGACAGGGCCGGCTCTGCCCTAATCCTGCTGGGTGGGCAGGGAAAAAAGAGAGGGCACTGGTGTGGAGACTCAGATGTATGAAAGAGGATTAGGGCCACAAGAAGAGGAAAAAAATTATTAAGAAAATTTTTGGAATTGAAATTTCGACTTTAATCTCAAAATTTCCCCTTTAATCTTGAAATTTCAACTTTATTCTCGAAATGTTCACTTTAAACACAACATTTTGACTTTAATCTCTTATTAATTTCTTAATTTTTTCTGTCTTCTTGAGGCCCTAATCCTCTTCTGTACAGATAAGTGGGGATGAGAACATAAGTGATTCTACTGAGCTGGTGCGACTTTACCCAGAGTTAAACATGAACTGTCACCACAGCCTGTTCTTAATTTCTCCCCAAATGGGCGAAAATTAATCCATCAAATGACAAAACATATTTATTTATAGTTCTGTGTTCCTTTTTGCCTCATTCTTGACTTACCATCAAGCAACTGGGTGAATTTCTTTCTAAAGTGCAATATCCCTTGGAGAAAAGCCTCTCCAGTTGGTGTGGACAACCGAGACAAGCCGCTTGAATACATTTCTCTGCGCAAACTGACATGAAATCCACAGGGGGAATATTAACATACCATGGATCAACTATCTATAGCAAACAAACTGAGCAGGTTTTCTGAAAACAGGGCCGGCGCACACGACTCGCCAGCGGCGAGTGCGGCTTCCTGAATCCGGCACCGTCGTCGTGAGGTCGACAGGCTCTTCATTGGTGCAACAAAAAAAGGAAGTTATTATTATTATTCTATCTCTACGAAAAAGGACGCTGAACCAGATTGAATTTCTGCGTTCGTGTGAAAATTGTTGTTCAGAGGAATTAACACCTGCGCGGCACCTCATCGTTCAGCGGAAGTGAAAATAGCACAGACTGAAATATCAGCAAAAGAATGAAACGACTCTGGCAGTGGATGAATGAACACACTGCTGTGCCTCATGGCAACGACCTGTTCATCATGACTTTGTTGTTGGCTGCACTTTCGACAGGCTCGCTGCGAATCCTATTTTTAACCGCTCTGTTATCTTTGCATCATAATCTTTAAATGCCAAACATTTTCATATTTCATTGGTTTTAGTTTGTGTTTAAAATCATGGTTTCTGATGACAGAGGAAACATCGGCAGAGGCTGCCGGGAGAGGAAATGTGCCCTTAGTGACATAACAAATGGCTGATTCCCAGTAGCACTTTCACAAATTTTAATGCAATGCAATTAAACAATCATCCCTTCTTTGACTTTTGAACAAGACAAAGTTGGACAACATGGAGACGCGGCTTTCACCGTTTCCTTCCAGAAAGGCGTATTAACTTTCTGACTGAGAGAAACAATCAGAGCGGATGCTGTAAAAATGTCAGCGTTTGCCAGAAACATTTTATGGTTCTCACATCAGTGCACACCACCAACCTGCTGCAGATACGACCATTAGACGTGCAACTAAACTGTGTATTTCATTCTGCAGCACAGCCTACCAATGTATTGCGTTCAAATTGCAGCAAAGTCATTTTTTTGTCCCCGACGGCATCCAATTTTATCTAAGCGTGAGATATTCATTAACAATGTTTTCCAGCAATCTTGTGCATCACCAGGCAACAATTTAAAAGTCCATTCTTGACTTCTTTTACTTGCTGTGCTTTTTGCAATGAGTGTGCCAAAACCCACATATCAGGAAATTGGCCTCTTTGTTAGTCATTAGTCACCACAAGGAATGTCAACAATTCATCGATACATTAATTGTCGATTAAGAATTTTATCAATTAAATTAAAATATCTCTATGGGCCCATTAATGCTGAAGTCCAAAACTTTTTCTGCGTACGCGCTGGGTGAGCACCTCCATTGAAATGAATGGGCCGCCATCTCGACCTCTGGGGGCCTGGTCTGTCCCAGAGCAGCTTTGGCTACACATGTAGCTCACCACCACCAGTGTGAATGTGGTGTGAATGAATAATGGCTTCAATGTAAAGCGCTATATAAATCCAATCCATCATTATTATTATTATAAGTCGGCCGAGACGAAACGCTAATCCTCGCAGAATGATCCACTCGGTGGAAGCTGCCCTCAGGGTTGGAATGAGACAATTTCTTTTTATTGATGGTGGGCAGTTGAGATACATGGTTGTAAATACCAACATAAAGAAGTTAATGGTTCACATCTGTACAGTACATTCTAACAAAGAAAGGTGATGGTCTTGCGGCCACTTCGACGTCGCGCGTTCGGGTTTTTTTTTTGGCCGAGACACGCCGTGAGCAGGTTAAATATGAACTCATTGGTCTGTGAAAAGACAATTCATAGAAAATGTAGAGCAACTCATGACTAAAAGGTTTAAATCGGTTAACACTTTAAATCACACCTCTAGCTAGGTAGGTCTACGTAATTTCAGTACAGCCATACAATACAAGTATACACGGTTATTGTGTGGTTAGAGAGAGAGAGAGAGCGAGAGAGAAAGAGAGAGAGAGAAAGAGGAAAAAAAAACAACCAAAGCGTGTAGAAATGCAAACTTTTCATACGTGTGGAACCAATCACGCAAAGGCTGAGGCTATTTATGTTCGTGTCGGGAGTCGGGATCTCGAAATGCAAGTGAGGAGGAGGAGGAGGGCGGGGGTGGGGGAAAACATAGCCTGAGTCAAGTGTACAATATGCACACTCGGTGGGGAGGGGAAATAAAAAGCTACATGAGAAAATAAAAGCCCTAACAGATCGCTGCTTCTCACCTCACTCTGGTAAAAATAAGTCTCTGGCGTTCGTCCTCCGGTTCCATCTTCGCAGCGGCCGAGCCGAGGGGGTGGGGGGTGGGGGGGTGGAGGGGGGTAACCGTGTCGACCGAGGGCTTCTGGGAAAATCAGTCACCGTGTCCCTCGTCCGCCGTGGCGCCGGCGGGAGGAAGAAAGGGATGCAGGAAAGCGAGCTGTTTTGTTTTTTTTCAGTGTTTATGCCTTACTCTGACAACTTCCTGTTTTCGTACACTTCCGAAAGTCTTTTTTTTTCTTTCAGAATTCCATCTTCTGAAGAGGTTTTTCGCCGTGACGCCCTCCGAACTTCAGTCGTCTCCGCGGGCGTGGCTCGCCGCTGCCGCGCAGAAGGGCTCCTCCCCCCCCACCCCTCGTCCTCATTGGTTGTTTTTGGCTTTGGCGTGTGTGAGGATGTGAGACTTGAGGTTGGTGGACTGCGCAAACTTCTTGTTGCAGCCGTCGAAGGGGCAGACGTAGGGCCGGTCGCCGGTGTGGATCCGCACGTGCGTGCGCAGGTTAAAGTCCAAGGAGAAGCGCTTCCCGCAGCCCTCAAAGGTACACTGGAGGTGGTGGAGGAGGAGGAGGAGGGGAGGATGAGGAGTCAGCCGGGGGAGGTACAAAATCTGTCCGGCCTACCAGATCTGTCCGGGGTTCCCGATTTCCACCGATTTCAATGAGGTGGCAAACTGTTATTGGCTAAGTGGTGTTGTACGACTATGAGATCTGTCCGGAGGGCCGACGACTGCCGACGTCGCCGCATACGGCAACTCTATTAGGACAAACTACATCATGGTTGAAATAACCAACCAACGATAGATATGATTATAAATATATATATATAGATATAATCATATCTATATATATATATATATATATATATATATATATATATAGATAGATATATAGATATAGATATAAGACTATTACATCTACTATATAAACTACAGTACATTGCGGTTGAACAGATAAATAGATATGATAATATGATTATATATAGATAGATATAACTATCACTATACTACACTTGCACTACATACAGGACCTGCTTTATTATGTTTCCATCCATGCAAAATATCAGCATCATACTTTAGCTTGAAAATGATTTCATGAATATGCATAAATATGACTGATTGTCTCTTTTGATGAGCTTTGCGTCTTCCATCATTAAAAACAGATAAAAGAGAAAGAAAGACAAGCTCAGCTTGTTATCTACCGATGGAGTTAACAACTAGTGTCCAAAAGCTCAAACAACACTGTGGATTTTAAAGTGAGTGGTGGGTCCAGTTGCTGCTGGGCAATAGATCTGCAGCCATTACTCTGTTTTATACCCCCCACTATCTGTCACACGTAGCAAAGAAGAACGATGGCTCGCTTAACGATCGCTATCACAAACCTCTGAAGAAATGATGCTGATGAACCAACTAATTAACGATAATTACAGTCGTTGGCAACTAATTCTCGTCGTTAATTTACGCCGGCTAATCGTGTCTCCGCCGGTTTACACAGCGAGCGAGTTTTTAATGGCTTTCTCTGTTTATTGTAAAAGGTGCACACCGACAGAATAGAATCCAATCAATCAAATTGCTGCAAAGACTGAGGATGCAATGACGACACAAGGACCAACTCTTGTTTGAGGGATGAGGAGTTTTCACAAGTGGCTGCTTCTAACTAGGGATGCTAACAATGAATCGATTATCGATTAAGAATTTAATCTATCAAATTAATTAGTTGAAATCAATTTCACTTTTTTTTTTTTACACAGGCAAATGTGACCTATTTGAAGTAAGAGGATAAATGTTGAGGGTGTTTTTACTGTTCTCTAATGTAACATTATTTAAAGAGTAAAATAAAGCGTTCCTTAAACATTTCTCATTGTGAAATTTAGGTTCTCGGGAAAAATTGTCGCTTATCAATTAATCGATCAATAAGGTCAATCAACTAACGATTAATGAATGAATCGCTAATTTGCATCCCTACTTCAAACGATTTCATTTTATTTCATTTGGGATGTGTGTTGAGTGTGAGTCTGACCTGGAAGGGTTTCTCCCCCGTGTGAACGAGCTGGTGACGTTTGAGTTTGGAGCTCTCCACAAACGCCTTGCCGCACTCGGCGCAGACGTGCACGCGCGGGCCGTGGGTGTGGAGGTGCTTCCTCATGGCTGAGTTATCCCTGAACATCTTTGTGCAGCCCTGGGGGTGATAGGGTGCATGAGAAAGTGAGACGGTGAGAGTAACAGCACATGCGAGGAGACGCACGGGACGACTCCTACAAAGTAAATACAAATCTCATCTGCTTAATCGGACCCAAGGACATGTCAGGTTTCTTCTAGCCGTTCCCGATGAGGCCACAGACTGCGAGCAGCCTCACCTTTCTCTCACTGACAGGCTGCTCCTTGTGCAAACACAAGTCTCCACGTTAAGCTGCTGCACCAGTATTTTACAGCTACTTATTTTCTTTTTTTGGCTTCAAAATAACCTTCACTTGAAGTGGAATATATCAAACTCTAAGCTCTCAACTACAGAAGCAACCCCATTTCTCAGAGGGCAATAATCCCGTTACGCTCACCTTATGAGGGCAGGCTATCGTCCGGGGAGCGTCGTCTTCTTTGACTTTCCTGGGCTTCATTCTAGTTACAGGAAAAAAAAAACGAAAAGTATTGAAATACTTCATATGCACAAAACAAACTGGCAAGTTGCTCGCTCCTTCTACAGTGTCAAATGCGTCAGTTAATCAGTAACTAGAATCAGCTGAAGTCTGTTACAGTACAAACATTCTCACAACATGCAGAAATTCAGTGTACTTGGCCCAGTCTGGAACAACTGTATTCGTTTCTTTCATCCCATAACAAACATTATTTCCACTCCCATCTACATTCCAGTTGATAATATAACAGAATGAACAAACTCATTAAAATTGATTAACCACACAAGCATTTTACACCTCGCTGGGTGCCTGTGTCGCTAAATCTTTAAGTATAATTCAGTGCTTTTCCCCTGAATGGTTTACAGATTTGTTGTTTTCTTATTTTGAAACGTGTATTTTTCCCTTGCCACACAGGCAGACACATACCTGGCAAACTCAGCCAGCTGTTTGGGGTCTGAGAGGTCGATCCCTGGGATGCCACCAGGGGGCAGCTTCTTCCCCGTCATGTACTCGGAGTAATCCGGAGGGGAGTTCTCCCCGACGATCTGCTCCTCCACCACCGATTCATGGTCGATGTCTTTATTGTCATCTAGAAACACATTGCAGAAACTGAACCGATAACATACTGGTTTGTCCGAAGCCAAAGCTCTGAAGGAATGCAGACGCAGATGGCTGCACCTTTGGGTCATAGATAGCAGACACTGTAGCATTGCATGATTTATATTACGTTAATTGTAAATATAGTGCATTAAATAGTTGATATTAATCGGATTCAAAAAATGGGATGGAATAAAACAACAAACAAAAAACACAGGAAATATCTAAATCCGACATTAAGTACATTTGTTTTCAGGTCTTTTTTTATGTAATCAAAATCAGCAAATAACAGAACATCCTTTGATAAACCTAGTAATCGATAAATATCTTTTGGATTGTTCTTGAAACCAACCAGCAGAGGGCAGTGCACTAAACAATCACTCACCCTGGACAGTTACAGTGGATCTATCTACTACTTTTTATTTTCATAAGAAGATAAATATTTTCTGAATAAATAAAAAAAAATAAAAATTCTAATTCTTTAACAGCAATTTTAAATTAAATAGCGAATGCCGTGTAGCTAACAATACAGTGGATTCTAACGAGCTAACTTACCACAGACGCGGAGCTCCTTGGTGAACGCCGCCACCGACGGCAGCACCGCCAAGTGCTGGACAGTGAAACGCAGCTAAAACAACATCTAAGTCAAAATTCCTCATCTTTGAAGGTTCGCACGCCTTCCACGAACCTTCGGCAGCATGCGAGCTAAACCCGAGCCGCAACATTCGCCACAATTCCGCGGCCTACACCACGAGCCGAGCCTCGTAGCTTCTCTCGGAACGTTTCCCCAGCACCGCCGCCATCTCTGCCTCACCGAGACCATCGCCATTTTTTCGGGGCCGCCGCCATACTTACTCGTCTCGGGGAATATGGCGGCGCCCATCAAGCCCTAAAAGATGGCCTCCCTTCAAAACATAAACATTTTGCCGTGCTACGGCGGCGGTTTGCATGGAAAGCTCACGTCAGAGAGTCGCTTTTCGCAGCGGCACGACGGACGACTCCGGGAAGTAGCCTGGTGCAGCAGGACAACGCCCAGGCGACGAGGCCTCATGTAACTGCTAACAACAGCTCTCTCTCTCTCACACACACACACACACACACACGTCGTTACTTACCCGAAGCCCACATTGTAACAGAAAATTCCCCCTCCAGTGTCTTTATTTGCACTTGCTTCTGCTCCCATTTTCTTCCGCCGGCCTCGGCGCCGCTTAAATAGCTCTTTTTCCCCGCTTTCTTGCCACCGGTCCCGCCTCCCCGCTTCACCCGACCCACCGAGCTCTTGCCGGCCACAGTCACCAGAGTCTGTTCGATGTATTCATCCTCCACCCCGGGAGCAGGTACGGGGATGAGGATCTGGTCCTCGAAGCCGCTGCCGCCGTCCGTGTGTAGGTCCGAGTCATCCCCGCCGACCACCTCCTCCCGGGTCTGGACGAGAATCACCTCCTGGTGGTGGTGGATGGAGCTCGGGTCGTCCGTGACCAGCGGCTGCAGCGCGATCATGGGCTGCCCATCTTCGTCGTCGTCGTCGTCGTCGTCGTCTTCATCGTCGTCGTCGTCGTCCCCGCCGACCACCGTGGTCTCGATGGTCTCCACCGGTATCGTTTCCACCTCTATCTCGTGAAGCTCCACGATCTCGGCCGGCATCTCCGAGCCGTCTGTCTCGATGTACAGAGTGTCCCCCGATGCCATGTTAAATCCCTCCAGCTTGCCTCTCTCATTCACGCCGTGTTTTGCTCCTGTTTGGCCCCCCACGAACGGCGCGCATACACACACAAACACACACAGAGACACACACCCCCAGCTCTGCTCCTCTCTGTCTGCTGCTGCTACTGCTGCTGCTCGCCCTCTTCCTCGATAACAACTCTCCCCAGTCCGTCCCACGCCACTTCTCGTCGCCACTATGCTCTCTGGCCACGAAACATCGCGAGATCTTAGTCAAACCCAGCGAATGCTGTCGGTGATTCCATGGGAGTTCCCAAAACCCGTTTGTTTACACGGTGTATGGACAAAAATATGTACAAATGCACTAGTATTTCTAGATATATAAATACATTATACGCATGTTATGTACAAGTCAATATTCCAAATTGCATTTGAAATCGTTTTTAAGGAGTAGAAATTGATACTCATGCTCCACTAAACCATTTTTTGACGTCAATGGGGATTATTTCAGAATGATTGACTTATGTGGTCATCTCATTTATGTGGAATTTAGATTCCAGACTTGTTCAGACTTTCAGGAATTTTTTTTTTAGGTGAGCACACAGTAGCAGATACAATTGTTTAGCCCAGTGGTTCTCAAACTTTCTCTGTCACGCCCCACCTTGGAGGAAGAAAATTTTTCATTTGGGGCTAGAAGCCCCAAATTTGACGTGGCTGTGTCTTGAGGGATCCCGATGAACCTGCAAGTGGTCCCATGTCTCTAGGACAAAGTTTTTTTTTGACCCCATAGACTTGCATGGCATTAGGGTTAGCGATAAGGCTGGAATTAGGGTTAGGGTTAGGGTTAGCTGGAATTAGGGTTAGGGTTTCAGGGTTTCTCATGGGCGAGAAGCCCCAAATTTGACGTGGCTGTGTCTTGAGGGATCCCGATGAACCTGCAAGTGGCCCCATGTCTCTAGGACAAAGTTGACTTTTGACCCCATAGACTTGCATGGCATTAGGGCAGTGGTTCTCAAACTTTCTCTGTCACATCCCACCTTGGAGGAAGAAATTTTTTCATTTGGGGCTAGAAGCCCCAATTTTGACGTGGCTGTGTCTTGAGGGATCCCGGTGAACCTGCAAGTGGTCCCATGTCTCTCGGACAAAGTTGACTTTTGACCCCATAGACTTGCATGGCATTAGGGTTAGCGATAAGGCTGGAATTAGGGTTAGGGTTAGCTGGAATTAGGGTTAGGGTTTCGGGGTTCCTCATGGGCTAGAAGCCCCAAATTTGACGTGGCTGTGTCTTGAGGGATCCCGATGAACCTGCAAGTGGTCCCATGTCTCTAGGACAAAGTTTTTTTTTGACCCCATAGACTTGCATGGCATTAGGGTTAGCGATAAGGCTGGAATTAGGGTTAGGGTTAGGGTTAGCTGGAATTAGGGTTAGGGTTTCAGGGTTTCTCATGGGCGAGAAGCCCCAAATTTGACGTGGCTGTGTCTTGAGGGATCCCGATGAACCTGCAAGTGGCCCCATGTCTCTAGGACAAAGTTGACTTTTGACCCCATAGACTTGCATGGCATTAGGGCAGTGGTTCTCAAACTTTCTCTGTCACATCCCACCTTGGAGGAAGAAATTTTTTCATTTGGGGCTAGAAGCCCCAATTTTGACGTGGCTGTGTCTTGAGGGATCCCGGTGAACCTGCAAGTGGTCCCATGTCTCTCGGACAAAGTTGACTTTTGACCCCATAGACTTGCATGGCATTAGGGTTAGCGATAAGGCTGGAATTAGGGTTAGGGTTAGCTGGAATTAGGGTTAGGGTTTTGGGGTTCCTCATGGGCTAGAAGTCCCAAATTTGACGTGGATGTGTCTTGAGGGATCCCGATGAACCTGCAAGTGGCCCCATGTCTCTCGGACAAAGTTTGTTTTTTTGGACCCCATAGACTTGCATGACATTTAGCCCCAGATCATCCTTGGATTGTATTTGCAATTATTAAATTGCATCTCTTTTTTTTTTAAAATCATTTATGTAACAGTTGTAGTAGATTCATCGTGAAAATGTATGACTCCAAATCAGTATTTTTGTTATAAACAAAAGCAGAAAAAACTACACAGCCATAACCCCCCTCCCAAAAAAATTAATACAAATAAAGATTGAGACAGCCTTATTTATCCAAGACATTGTTCACAGTTTATTTGAATCCATTTTAAACTCAGTGCAGTCTCTTTTGCTGTTGTAATAACTGATGACAAACCAGGAAGCACTTTGTCATATAAGAGAGAATAAGATGAACTATACTTCACCATATCCTTGCAGCCAATAAACATTTTATTAACAACATGATCACAAATACTCTGGTGTATTAATAATAATATTATTTTGCTGTTCGTTCAGAAGTTTGTTATATCCAAAGAATTCCACCCTTGGCTTCTGTTCAGAGCCTGTTAGCAGGGGTCTGTGAAAAGGAGGGAGGGTTGGAGGATCAAACAGAGAACCCCCAAAACCTATAAAAAGCTTTCGGGTTAATTGATGAGAAATATATTTTTTGGGATCTCTTTATCATATTCAACAAACAACGTAGGAAAACAAACAATATAAAGTACAAAAGGCTGACATAAAATAATGTGCAATAATGTGTATCATAACTATCAAATTATCATCATTTATTAATTTTTGCATTTTTTAACATTGCACTAGCTACACTACTACTTATATTGACATTACATCAATCGTAAAACAATCATAAAAATGATCATAGCAATGATAAAAATGATAGTGATGATAATAAAACAAATGTTTAAAATCAACCTCTTAAAGCCAAACCAATAAAATAAAAGTTGTGTTACTTTTTTTTCTTCAGGTGGAGGACAGAGGGGTAAACTGGGCTAACAGACAGATAGAAAATGTTCAAATCTGAGAAATTGCAGTGAGCGTCCTCGGCACTCACGTCTATCGCTCCAGACAAACAAACGCTAACAAAGACAGGACAGGTGTGACGGCAGACACTGCTGCGTTTCTTGAACACCACAGCTGAACAGGATGAGTAGATGTCACAGTTTGGGCCTCTGGTCCTGATTTATCTTCCTCCTTCATCTCATCAGGGCCACAGCAGCTGCTCAAGGGGCAAGTTTTTTTGTTTTTGTTTAAATATATATTGTTGTTGTTTTCCCCGAAAAGGTGGTGGATGTCGGGGAGGTTCTGAAAAATTATGTTGTGCTAATTCGACCAAGTTCATTTCTAATGGCTGCAGAACAGAGAAGAGAACAGAGAAACATCAGTTAAGTTTACTGCACAGGTTCAAATGAAAGGTCATCTTTAAAACATCACGTGTCTTGCCAAGAACTGACGCGACAGGTTGAGGGCCATGACTTATACACGGACATAGCAATCATGGGCAGACCACAAATCCTGTTGAAAGTGTTGTTTAAGGTTCCCTTACACATCGTTTCTAATCATTTTAACAATGTTTCCTGGATTCATGCTTATGTAGTGATGAATGTCAACTATTTGTTTTAACATTTTGTTGCTATGTCCACTGCAATTCCGGGACTGTAGTGCCATCTAGTGGTCAACACTGTACATGACCTCCGTGTGCCAGCGGTTAGAGGGAGATTTTCTTGTGAAATCAGACTAATTAAATGTGATCTATACACTGAGGTGAACATACCATCAATGATTTCATCCCTCACTTTGTGCAATTCACGAAACACCTCTTCCAAGATTTCCTGAAGAAACA
Source organism: Thamnaconus septentrionalis (assembly GCA_009823395.1). Classification (NCBI taxonomy): domain Eukaryota; kingdom Metazoa; phylum Chordata; class Actinopteri; order Tetraodontiformes; family Monacanthidae; genus Thamnaconus; species Thamnaconus septentrionalis. The sequence goes on along the minus strand of CM020519.1, from coordinate 6,364,588 downwards.
CAATTAAAGACGATCGTGTTAAAACGCAAAAAGTCAAATGTTCCCTTCTGCAGAAATCCTCAATCGAAAATGGAATTTTAAATAGCAAAAAAACAACAACAAACGGTCTGCGTTTTTTTCATAATACCTGCTTCATCCTGTCGAGGTCTAACGAGTCTGTGTCAATACTGCCACCACCAGGTCGCGCCCTGCAAAAACAAGACCGTTTTTTAAAAATCAGACCTGGTTGCCCTGCTTTGCTCTTCAGCATCCAGCAGTGCGACCTGCAGTTCTCACCTTGAGCCCATAGACCTGTCTGCCGAGTTCGCTCGGTCCCATGGCTTTTTCGCACCATCTAGTGGACAAAAAAATTGTGTGATACTGCAGGTATGCATTGAGTGATGTAAAATATTTTTTAAAAACGAAATAATGAATACATTTCTGTACAAACAAGTTTTTGAAGAATATTAAAATAAAATGTAAAGAAATAACATTCCATTATTTATCTACGTTTTTTTTTTATATCATATCATTTTAGTCCCACCTGTGGCATTCTGCCCACTCCGGCCGCCGGATGAATTTGGGTCATCCTAGTAAAAACCAAGAATAAAATGATCAGATTTAATAGCAACAATATCCAACATTTCATTAGTTTTACCATCGCTTATTGTTTTGTTTTTATACTTGCAGGTCACTCATATTTGTTCCAAATGCATAAAAATCTTTATAAATTTGACAAAACAGTATCATTATAGTATCGTTAATTTAGCAGGAACAATAGTATAATAAACTGCTGTTTGAGGAGTGATGTTTCAGCTTTAATAATGCAACACTGACAATGACGTTGCCCTGTTAATCTTTACTCACATTTTGGCTGTCTTCAGGCTTCTCTGCTGCTTTCCTTCTAAAGATGACAAAAAAAACATCGACCCACGAGTGATGTGAAAATGGTGCCCGTAGATATTTAAACCTTCTGACACGTCTAATTGTGGCTGTACGGGACACTATCTAAACTCATTGGTCTGACCTTCGCGCCAACAGGGCGTTCATCTCTTCCATCAGCCCTCCGCTTCCTCCACTTGTTCGGTTGGCCTCATTTTTGCTGCTTGAAGAGCTGCTGTCTTCCGACTGTGGATGGCAGAGAAAAAGGGAATGACAACCTCCAGATGCAGATGGCAGAAAAGACTTAGTGACGGTGAACTGGTGTCTGTCTCACTCTCTGGACGCGGCGAAGTTTGGCCCCGGCGATCATGGCGGCCAGGCCCGTCTGGGCGGGGGCTCGTCCCGTGGCTCCCCGCCGATAGGCAGCGGCGGCGGCAGAGGGGGCTGCGGCGCCCCTGCCACGGGTGGCGGGGGTCCCGGCGGTGGCGGGGGCGGGGGCGGACCACCCATGTTCATTGGGGGAGGGATGACCGGAGGGGCCACTGAGAGCACAGCAGGGTGTCCCTGGAAAGGAGAACCTGCAGGGGGCGACGCAGGCAGCCCAGGACATTTACCTTGTGATGATGTGACCTTTTGTACACAATTTATATATATAGTGTATGGTTTGTTATGGTTTGTTACATATATTTAGAGTACATATTTATAGTGTATGGTTTGTGATACATATGAATGTATACAGTATGCATTTATAAGATATGGTATTAGGATGGATATGTACATTTATGGTAATGAGTGCCGAGAAAAGCGCTATATAAATCCAATCATTATTATTATAATGTGATTTATTTAATTATTGTACAGTACAGGTGATAAAGATGTATTTATATTATTTTGTTATTTATTTGATTTGATATTTTTATAATTATATTGTTTTTCCTTCTATGTTGTTTCTGTTTTAATGTATCATTTTTTGTTGTGTACATACATTATGTAAGACCCCAGGAAGAATAGTGGGGGATAAAGGGGATTTGAATCATTCATTCATTCATTCATCTTCTATACCCGCTTATTCCAATTCATATCCCAGCTGTCTTAGGGCAGGGTGACACCCTGGACAAGTCGCCAGTTCATCGCAGGGCCACATAGAGACAAACAACCATTCACACTCACATGCAGACCTACGGACAATTTAGAATATTCAATTGACCTCACATGCATGTTTTTGGAGTGTGGGAGGAAGCCAGAGAACCCGGAGAGAACCCACGCAGACATGGGGAGAACATGCAAACTCCACACAGAAAGGTCCCAGGCCCGGGCCCCGGAATCGAACCCACGACCTTCTTGCTGTGAGGCGGCAGCGCTAACCACTGCGCCACCGTGTTGCCCGGATGGACAGAATGGACAGAGCTGGAGGAAAGCGTAATTGACGAGCACCTGAGTTGGACGACCGTCGCTCCCGCTCCATGTGTGCCTGCATCTGCTGCTGCTGCTGCTGCTGCTGCTGCTGCTGCTGCTCCATCATCTGCCTGAGGACAGAGCAGGAAGAGGACAGCCCTGATCACTCACATGTCATTTTGCTACAGCAACATCACGGCCAAAGAGCTCAAATTAGCAGCCAGAAAGTTGCTGTGGCTCCGTCTCGGATGTGAGGAACGTATACGTGCTGGGACTCGAGAGGAAGGGGGAGGAGTGAAAGATGGAAAGTGCAGAGGGAAACAGAACTTTCCAGCAGAAGCGCTGAGGCTGCAGCCCCTCCGACGCGATGACAGTGCGCTCGGCAGGGCTCTCAGCTACTGAGCAATGCAGATGCCCTGCTGTCAAACACGCATCTTAGGGAAAAAAAAAAACCCTTGAGTGGATCAAAAAGCAAAAAAACAAGACACGAGTACAAGACCAGATATCTATCTGCACGCAGCGGTTGAAACAACGCTCAATTAAGACGGCTGGGAGCTGCTCACTGCCGGAGGGCTGAGGCAAAATTAATTTGCATCTCAGTGACTCAGAATCCACTCCAATCTTCCCTTCAATCACAGATGTAATCCTTTGTGCCGGAGTTACAGTATGACAGACGATCAGATCAGATCAGAGGGAGAGCAGCGTGAGAGTGGTCGTGTTTGGCCTCCTAAATCCGAAGGCATTTGGCTGAAAAAACAACTGGCAACAAAGATTCAGTTATGGCTGTGTTTCATCTCCAAGGAGGCCAGAGTAGGTTGGTGGACACGGTCGATGGAATGCAGCCCTCAAGAATTTGCCTGTGGCGTGATTATGATAGCGAGCATGGCTGGTTTTGCTGGAGGCTGCAAACAGAGGGCTAAATATGCAACTTTCCAGAGATTAAGAGATTAAAGAGATGTTTTTTTATTTTTTATTAATAATTAATCATTCAAGACTGCTCCACTGGGGTCAAGCATAAAAAAATGAAGAACATGGGTATAACATGGACAATTTTAAGTGATGGACATGTGAGAATCAAATTGCTTTGCTAAAGCTTTTATTTTGACAGGTGACACATCCATCAAAATTGTTTAAAGAAAAACTAAAACAACAACGTGGATTTCGTGTTACCATTTCTGTCATAATTTATTCTGTATTGGAAAACCTTCAGTTCTTATTACTATTTAAAGTAGGGGCTGGAATAGAGGAAGTGGCTTCATCAGGAAGTGAATCCAAATGCATAAAAAACAACAACCTGGTTTTTGTGCACCAGGATGAAGGCAGATAAAAGATGAGCAACTTTTCTCCCAGTTTTTCTTTTTTTTTGTGGTTATTCTTTGTGCCCTTTGATTGAACCTTTTACAACTTTCGTGCCTCAGCCAGTTTACTACAGCACTTATACCTGCACACTGCTCGTTGCATAGACCAAGCATGGGCAAACTGTAAGCTTTAAACATTAAGCTTTTTCATCCAGCCCACCGAACTTGAAAACATTATATTAATAGTCAGTAAGTAATAAAAGCAACTTTCAGGATGAGGAAAACTCACCTCGCCCTCTGGGCTTCGATCTCCTCTGAGGTGGGCCCGTTCTGGACTTGGCGCTGGACGGCTGGACCTGGAGACCCATCAAAGGAGAGAGGAAAGAGACTTTAGGGAGCGGAGACAGGCGGGATTGAGTTCTCACTGACGATCAGCTGTGAGCTGCAGAAGCGGCAATTAAAATTAGTCCCGGCCGAGGCAATTAGCCAGCAGATGACACGGAATTAAGCAGCGGCCGATCATTACCTCCCACTTTTTCCTCGGCAGCCACTAATGCGCAGCGAGAGGCGTGCTAATTCCTCTCGCAAGGTGGACGGGGAGGAAGCGATTGATCAAAAGCAGAACGCATCACAAAGAGAGAGAGAGAGAGAAGAGAGAGAGAGAGAGAGGCACAGGTCCTCTTCCCCCACTGTAATCACTGCCATCTGGCAAACAGCACAGCCGACACACGGCAGGTGCCACTTGTTGGAAGGTTCGGCGAACGCACAGTGAAACCAAGTGAGGTCAGCAGTGTTTGCGAGCAGCTTTGGAACCATTTGACACGCCAGGACCTGCTGTTTGACACGTCTTTCGGATGAATGTGTCAATCCGGAGTAGAGCCCAAAGGAAGTGTAACCCAAAAGAAGGGGGAAATTACTCTGCATACAATGATTTAGGTGGCAGCAATCCTGAGGATGCACACGGCAACATCTAAAAAAGGGAACGACAGTGGTATTTTCATTTTATTATAACCTCAGAATGTCTTTTTTTTTGCAAAGAGTAACAGATAGTGCCACTTGTGGTGAAACTGTTAATATTGCAGCAACAGCTACTTTGTTTACAAAGCCAAAAAACTTCCTGTTTGGGCCACAATGGAAACTTGACATAAAGTCGAGCATGAAACCCTGAGGAGTGAGGCGCAGGCTGTGGAGGACGAGTCTGCAAGAGTTCCGATTTGAAATCTCGAGCCATTCAAGTGGACAGTCAAGTGAAAACCAATGATTTTTGGTGGGAGAAGAATCATCCTTCACTGTCACAGAAAAAAACATGATCAAAAATCTGAGATGATCATCTCGCCAGTGATGCAATTTGAGCCGGGAGGCAATCGTGATGTAATCCAACCGGCGCCGCCCGCCACAATTCGGGTCTGCAGATGGGGGGAACCAGACAGCGAGTGTGATTCATTCGGAGACACGACGAGATAAGGAGAACTCGGGGATTACGATCGAAATCAAAGTGGATCATCGTTTGTTTTTTCCGGAGGAATAAAACTAAGACAAGTTTGGTTTTCTTAGGGCAGCAGCAGCTGCAGCTTCACAGGTTTGCCTCTGCCAGACAATTGTGTTTTCCTGCTCATGTCTCAGATGTTCCAGGAGGCGAGCGATCGAGTAACACAAGAGCCAAAAATAAAACCCCAAGCAACAAAAGGCGCAAGCTGCGGCGCACTAGACAAAAACCTAAATTGAAGATTTTTCTTTGGTACGGCGTTAAAGTTACCAGCTTCAATCACTTTATCCAACACTGCCGGTGAACTACAGTGCGTTCCAGGTCCAGGCTCCTTGAACACATCTTGTGTTGACAGAGGTCTTCACAATGTTCTTCTTATGTGCTTTAAAGGCACATTGCGTAACATTTAAAAGGACCGAATGACGTGAAAGTTGAAATAAAACAGGCCTGCATGCGTTTCATTAGAGAAAGCCATTTCAAAATTGCATTATGCATTTATGTTGAAGGTCCAGTTGTGTCTGCAGTAGCCCTGAGTGTGGGTCTGCACAGCATCAAGCATTTTCCAGATGAGAAGATACGTTTTCTTACGAAGACATCAGACAGCAGTTTCTAATATATACTTTCTTACAATTAAATTCGACTGCATCTTGCACACTGGCCCTTTCAGGCACTTGGTGGAAGCTGATGTTTTTTATATTGATTGAAAAACACAAGAAGACAAAAACTATGTTTTTGCCATCAAACTTTGTTGAGTTCTTCTCGTGAAAGATGCAGCAAAGAGCGACTGCCTCGCTTCTGACCTCTACAGGAATAATAAGTCAATTCTGGCAGTAGAAGTGGGAACTCGCTGTCCATAGCAGAGCAAATAATGCCTCCACTGTGACAATATTCCGCCAGTTCCACCTGAACACTGCACACAACAGCACACAGAATGTAAACAATAACGCAATCATGCAAATGTTTAGACACCAACACACAGAAGGGAGCGACCTACAGGACATGGTGAAGAGGAGGAAGCGGCTGTAGCAGACACAGAGACAGCGACAGACCCACTCCTCCCCGCTGAACATGGTCTCACCTTCGCCTCCTCTTCCTCCCCCCCGTCCTCACCTGCCTCCCCCTCCCCCCTATCCCCCAGTGTCGGCTGTCATCCTGGTGTAACACACACCTCCGGGCAGCAGCAGCAGTGCGGCGAGCGTCCCCAGTTAGTGTTTCAAAGGTCGGCCTTGTCTGCAGGCTGCGCGGCACGACGGCCCCCTCGTCCCCCCTCACCTCCCAAACTGTCCAGTGAGCTGTCGTGTTAAACGATCGCTCTTAATGATGGGGTGCGCTGTGTGAAGAGTTGGCCTTTAACCCGGCAGCCAGAGGTTAGACACCTGCAGAGCGGCTGCTAAATACACTGCTGAGGACTGCGTCAATTCTCTGGGCACCAGAAAAAAAGATGACTTTTTTTTGTACAATGATGAATAACTGCTATTGTCAACCTAATGTGCTGGCAAGGTAGATAGATAGATAGATAGATAGATAGATAGATAGATAGATAGATAGATAGATAGATAGATAGATAGATAGATAGATAGATAGATAGATAGATAGATAGATAGATAGATAGATAGATAGATAGATTATGCAATATTTGCCATTGACTCTAGGGAAAATGTCCAGAATCTGTAATATAGGCTAGATGTGTATGTACACTCACAAAATCTGTTTCTATGAGAATCTAAATATGAAATTGGTCTCTGAAAATGTCAACATACAGTAGTAGTAGTAGTAGTATGATATGTTGCTATTCAAAGTTCCAGATGATGTTATAACAATATTTTAGCTAATCTTTATTTTCCAATTCTCCTTTTGCATGATCATTTACCCCAAAAATACCTCTCAGATCTAAAGAAAACATCAAATTTGGGCAAAATAAAAACTTTTTTTTTTTTTCAATCTATGATGTGGATCCTTGAAAACCATGAAAAGAATCTCTCAATCTCAACCATGATTTATTTGACATTATATATTTGTATTTACCAATTCTTTAATTGTCTCATTTACTCCTGTTAAACTCTTCTTCTGGTTACAAAAACAAACAAACAAAATTCCTGGCTCCTCTAAACAGTCCAACTGCGTTCAAATCCTCCGTTTATTTTGCCGCCCAATGAACGTAAAGGACAAAAGGTCAGCTGTTGACCTTCTCACCACTAGAGGGGGCACACACCTTCATTGCGAGGCAGGAGAGCGTTAACAATGAGAGCGAGCGTGCCTTACGTAATCACGTCCCAAAAGAAAATCCCTGAAAAAAATGGGTTCAGACTAGATTCCACTGACACGTCCTCCCTGAACATTAACTGAAAACATCACAAATATTTGCTGTATATTTGTGTACTTCTCTATCTTCCGAAATATCACACTCCTCATTAGACTCTCACATTTTTAAAGCCTTTTAAAAAATATGCCTACAACTAAAGCATCTCTTTTGTGTTTGGATTTTTAGCAGTTCTTGCATGTTACATAACTCTCTGTGGAAATATAGGCTTCCACCATGTGACCAACAGAAGATAAATGAAGACACCTCTTTATGTTATTTCCCCCTTTTCTGTCCGCGCAGGCCATTCCATCCCATCAGTCCGTCCGTCCGTCTTTCTGTCATGGCCCTGCGTTCTTCCCTCATGTTTCCCAACGCCTTTGTCTTTGTTTCTCCATCCCCCTCCTTGCTGCATGTCTTATTAGGCAGATGAAAAGGATGCCGCGCTCTCTAGTGCGGCACCCAGGGGACATCGTCTCAATGACTCACTCTCATTTAGAGGCTTTTCGGCGGCTGCAGGGGGGAAACACGCTGCCGCCGCCGCTGCTACTGCTGCCGCTGCCGTCATGTAATGAGCGGCACGCTGTGACACTCGCTCTGCGTCTCAATCCGTCACTCTCTAATTCGTGTCTGTCACTCTTCCTCCTCCCTTCGTCTGATCACATGCGCCCACAGAGACTGAGAGTCAGCCTGCCGTGTGTACACCCCTGACATTCAAATCCAGCGGTGGTTGCTGTCCCGCAACATGACCTGCAGGTCTTTGTGAGAAAAACAATTGCTTTTCTCCCATCCTACTTGGCTTTGATGAGAATTTAGATTGGCGAAGGCGACGTGTTTGCTTCCCGGACCAACAGGAAGGCCTCGTACTCTTTCAAACTACCACCGCATTTAGTGCAGACGTGTGATTTAAATGGTTACACACTGAAGGTTTGTTCAGTAATTTTTCAAGTTTCTTTGTAGCCCAACGCTACATGGTGCAATGACTGATGTTCACTTTATACACTTTCACCTCATGTACAACTTTAGATACTCATATACTTATCCATACATATATATACAGTGCATATATATTTCTGGCACTGGTATGAATCTTTCTGCGCTGGTCTCATACGAGGCGATCATTTAGAAGTGAACGTTAAAGGAGGAAGGAGGGTTTTTAGGCCGAACCGACCTCCATCCTGAGCGCTGAGGACGTTGAGGGCGAAGAGCATGGCGTTGGAGAAGGTGGTGGCCTCCTCCTTGCTGGCGAAGTTGAGGCCGTAGACCTGCCGGGCATCGCGCCACTGGTGGAAGGTCGGGGTGGCCTGGTTGTACTTCAGTCCCTTCACTATAGAGTAGTTAATGACCACCTGGGAGAGAGGAGGAGGAGGAGATGTTGTAGATGACGTGAAGTGAAACATGGAGAAATACAATTAAGACACACCAGCTGATTCATCATTTCATACTGCTGTTTTTAACTCAAGGTATGTTAGCTGCTATATTAACAGGATGTTTTGATACTGAACTGGCATTGAAGCTGCTGCAGCATCTTTTTTCAATGCACCTGCGTTCATTTCGTTTTCAACGCTTCCCTCCCTGCCTGCCTTCAAAAACTCCGGCTGCCTTATCTTGCGCACCACTTCAAAGGAGATCTCTTCTGCCGCCATCCAAAATTGCCCGGGAGTTTCTGCATGTTGCAATCCTCCCACGGCGACTTGAAATCTCTCCCCCTCCCAAACCACATCAGCGGTGCCGCAGCCGATTCCTTTATCTGCAAACCCAGAGATTCTTTTTTGTCACAGTGGTGTGGGGTGATTATTACCTGCTGGTCCTGCAGCTTGACGCCCACCACTCGGAAGGTGTTGTTGGCAGTGTTGTGGTAGATGTTGATGCGGCTGAAGCCCTGCTGCCCGGGCTTGATGGGCACCCACTTCTTACTGGTGTCATCGTAGACCATGACCGAGGCCCTCGCCTGGCAGATGCTCTGCTCGCTGCAAGTGGAAGGGAAGGGAAGTGGGAGAAGTGAGCTTCTGTCATGATGCTGATGTTCTAATCTCAGTGTCGGTAGAGAGTTCAACTGTGTTTCAGATTGATTGGAAGATGGATGGATAATTGACGATTGTTTATAAGGTGATTCCAGTTTAGTTTCCTGTGTTTCTCACACTCTCTCGCTGACACACTGTCTCAGAGCGCAAAAGTTAACTGATGTCTCTCCTGATGTGTGTTTGTCTGGAGGATGTAAGAGAGATAATTACAGTCAACAAGCAAAGCAACTCAGCCCCCTAATCCCGTGTTACAGCGGCAGTCTAATCCAGATGTAATTAAGCACATGCGCGGCATCTGCTAATGTACTTAATGAGAGGCAGTTCTAATAAGTGCATGTGCGTCTGTACCTACGTGTTCATGTATGTGTGGTTAGTTGACCTTTATGACCAAATCTTTCTTGCAAATGCGGGTCTGTTTTCACTTGCCCCAAATATAACACCGCAACCAAACGCACAGACGCACACAGCACACACACACACAAACAGCCAGGTTAAATCAGCGGTTTGCTATTCAGTTTGCTATTATAAAACAGTCCCATCTCTGCCTTAAGTACCCAATTCATCTTCAGTTCACCCACAGATTCCTCCAGCTAGGATTTAGAAAATGATTTAGAATCGGCGGTGATGTCATGAATTATCTAACGCGCGACACAATGGCTTCTAAAAAGACCGTGACCCGGCGTTTATGTGTGAAGGTGGCGGGGGACGTGCGGAGGAGAAGCAGAGACACAGTTTTGACTTGCAAATGAGATTAACAAGAAGGCTCCCATCTGCGTCGTTGCCTCCTCGCCAGGCTAAAATTAGTGGACCGACCCCCGAGGCCGAGTGAAAGAGCTGCGTCAGACGAGAAATAAGAAGGGAAAATAGAAAAAGGCTGAGAGCTGCAGAGCGAGGCGGCAGATTTACAGTATGACAATGAAACAGGTTGGTTTCAACATCAGCTGGACTTATTTCGATTTTCTGAGATAAAGACGGCCTGAGCCTGGCCGAGATTAGCGAGGGCCCAGCATGGTTTCCTCCCAATTAGCATTCCAGTCTTCCCAAGAGATAAACTGTGCAGAAAACTATCTAAGTCCACAATAAATATTGTTGTTTTTAAGCCCCGCTAGCCACATGCGCGGTTGACATTTGAGATAAAGTCGTGGAAGGACGGCCGCAAGGTTTTGCAAACGCTGGAGTCACGCTAGCTTGGCTCAGCTAGGCTAGTAATTGCTGCTAATGATACGGTGCTTAGAAATCGCCCGTGCTCACCATGATAACGGAGCGTCTGCAGAATGTTTCCCCCGTCTGTCTAATACTTGTCAAAATATTTAAAAACAGCGCTCACCCACAAGAGCTAACGCTAAACATGTGGTCGGCGCAGCTCTAAAATGACAATTTGTTTGTGCGATTGAGAAACATTCTTTTGCCAGCACGATCCTTCATGCTCGACTGAGGCTGTGAACACAAACCGTTGCGCCTGCCCGACACCGTGAAATTACGGTTACCAAGGGCACAGTTGGGCGCTGGCATCAGAGTTTAGCTTAAAGCTTCCTGGCGCCGCGATGGTGGTCAATTAGCACAGCCGCAGGCTCGGGGTTCTGTCCCTGTTTGGCTGCCATGTGGATGATAGATTTTATAGTTTGTTGAAGAATTAGAAAGCAGTGGGACTTAGCTTTGAGAAGTATGAGGATGACAACCAAGGTAATGTGTGCACCCAAAGTAATTACATTGCAAATGCTTTAGCGTTCATGCTATTAATCTGCAGGGTAAATAACAGGGTGCATTGTTCTTTGTAAGAAAAAAAAATCCAAGCACACTACAAGGATATATACCAGCTGACAAATAGAAAATTAAAAATAACATCTAGAAAAAAACCAAGTTAATGTCCTGCTGCATGTACAATAAGCAGGAAGTTAAAAATAACTGCGCTCAGATATTCACACACTTGAAATCAGCCCGGGCGTCAGCAGGCCAACGATTTGTTTAATTCATTTGCCCCAACTTGTCGAGCGAGTTAATTTTTAAAAAGGAGTACTTGGCAACCGGCTGAAAATGCATCGAAAGGCCCGGCAGCATGAATAAATGAAGTTCTCGCGCTAAAAGAGACTCCAGCAGGAAAGAGGGAAAGAAAAAAAACACACGCAGAGAGTCAACAAGCAGAAGAAGACGTGGAGAGGAGGAGAGGAACAGGAAAACATGTTTTGCTGACTGACAGTTGTAGGACGCGCGCGCACTCACACACGCACACGCACACACACACACACACACACACACACACACACACACACACACAATCGCACTCGTGCACAAATATAGAAAAGTGGCGCACCTCCCTCTCTCTCCACACCACGACCGTTGAAAAATTAACAATTCCTCCGCAGGACATAAATAAATCAGATGTTTCTGAATGTACCCTGACAGCAGAGAGTCAAACACACACACACAGACACACACACTTGAGTCTGTTCATGACCGGAGAGTCCGAGTTGAAAATTTAAGCTGACAAGGACAGACAGAGAAATCTCTGAGTGCAGCTCCGCAGATCGTTCCTGATTGAGTCACTTTCAAAGACAAAAAAAAAAAATCTTCTGCATATGAGTACGAAATACTCTCGGTGAACTTTTTCCCAGGCCAAGTTTCTGACTCTTTTTTGTCCATTTGTGGCAATAAAAATGTCACAATTTCTAACCAGCGAATGCATCAACTGCTCCCCAAAACCTCGACGGCACAGACGGTGACGACCGCAGGGAATTGAACACGACACCAACTATGGAGAACAATGTTGGTTTGGTTCCTTTACCTAATATCATGCTACCCATTCTTCAACCTTCGGTTGCTGGGTGTTACTGTCATTGTTTGTGAATCAGGAAGCAGGTCCTTATTTGGCCGTGAGCCAAATGGTCCATCCTTCCTTCCGGTGTGACCTGTTGAAACCATTCTGCAGCAAGACAAGCTCAGGTCACAAGTTCCCATCCCTGTGACTGTATGGGTCGCAAACTTTATGACGGTCGCAAAGGCACTTCCTTCAGCTGACCACTATCTGGTCACCCCAGGTCACTGTTTATGAGACTTAATGAGTTACACAGTCTTTCCTCACAAGGTTTTCAACACCCCCAGGGCACTGATCATGATCATCAAATATACACCAATGCACTACATATAGTAACATTCAATACATTTATACATTCAACTCAATGTAATAACTCCAACATATAAATGTAATGTTACAAATATAATAGCACAATATGCAATGATGCATGATGTTAAATATCAGATTACAACAACAACAACACCAGCGACCGCAGTCGTTATTTTCTCCTGCTGGGTCAAACTGATTGGACTGTGAAACTGCCTTTAGACATTCACACACACTTGAGTCTCAAAACATTAATTTGTTTTTTTCATTGCAGAGATTTTACGGTCTGAATTCTTAAAAATCATCTTAAAAACCTCCCGTCTGACCACTTAAGCCGTGCACTTTGCATTTTCCAGTAAAAGACGTGCACAAGTAGGACGACAACCATCTGAGTCTGCACACACACACAGCCCAGAGCGTCTTGCGCAATCCGATTTGTAGCTCAAATTGCTTAAACTTAAAAAAAAAAAAAAAAATAGAGCACGGCGTCGCTGGTGGGATGTTCAGCACGGCCTTCTTGGTTCCGCTGCAAGACTTTTAAGTTAACGGGTCCGAGTGTCTGTCTAAGGTTGGACTAATGAGGGTCTGTAACCGTAAACACATGCATTATTCATCCAGAGTGACGCAGGCTGAGAGCTGTGAACGGAGTCATTACGACGGCAATGTGCTTTTCGCTCCCTTTTTTTTTTTTTTTTTCCATGTCCCGCTATTAGAAGTTGTGCATGCAGATACACAAATGTGCACACACGCACACACACTCAAAAGTTCATGTCTGTGTTTCGGGTCAGTGGGAGGTTAGCAAGGAACTAAAAAAAAACAGAAACTTTCCACACTCATTAGATTTTTTGGGGCCAGAAACAATTAAAGATAAACACTCTAAATGAGGTGCATCTGTATTTTACATGCATCAGTTCAAACTTGTGATTTGCAAATGCATCCATCCATTTTCAGTACCCGATTCTTCCTGGACTGCGTGTTGCGGGTGTCTGCTGGAGCCTCTCCCAGCTGTCATAGGGCGAAGGCAGGGCGACACGCTGGACAAGTGGCCAGTTCTTCACAGACAGACAACTCCTCAAGGGTCAATTTAGAGCTGCCAATTCACCTCACATGCATGTTTTTGGACTGTAGGAGGAAGTCGGAAGAACCCAGAGAGAAGCCACACAGACACAGGGAGAACATGCAAACTCCACACAGAAAGGTCCCAGGCCCGGGAATGGAACCCACGACCTTCTTGCCGTGAGGCGGCAGCACAAAAGCACAAAAAGCACAGAAGCACAAAATTCCTGCCCTACTAGCATCATGTAACTATTAATCATTTTTTGGGAAGGTGAAAGCAAAACCAAAGGCCGTCAGACAGGAGACGGGTTGTGAGCAATTGACTCTGCAGGCCGAGGATGGAGCACTGAGATTGAAGTGGAGACGTTCCAAAAGAAAAAAAAAAAAAGAATCCCTGAGGCCGACGACGTAATTAGCACTCTGATCCTCTTTTCTGCTGACTAACCGCCGGGAGAGGCAGAGGAATTTTAATTTGAGCAGCCGTAACTGCTCTGTAAGAGCAGCAGTGACACCTCCTCTTGCCTTTGTTGTGCCTGTGAATTATTTGCACTCAGACACGGCACCAGACCACTCGAAGCTCACGAGCAGATTCCATTCACTTCCTCCCTTTTCCACGTTAAATGAATCAGCTGAGCGGCTGAGCGGGTGAGTCACCGAGCGAGCGCTTTGATATCCGCAGCTCTTTAGCGACGGTCGCATCCCAGTGTTTCTCACTCAGTCCTCCCAGATACCTACACTGTCACCTACACTCATCTGCATAGTGCACGCGCGCACGTGTGTGTGTGTGTGTGTGTGTGTGTGTGTTTCGAGCTCCTGCTCTTGCGCTATTGTGCTGCTCCACTTTCAGGCAGCGTCTGCGCTCAAGGCGGCGGCGCCGACAACAAAGAAGGATCCAAAATAGAAACGCAGACGCACATCGTTGCAGCGTGCAAAATTCTTTGCCCCCTCCACTCCCCCGGCCCCCCGCCGCCTCGTGATGCTGATTAGAGCTGCAGTGCGAGGAGAGAACCGAGGCTCAGGTGGAGGACTGCAGCAGAGATGCTTCATTGATAAAAATGCAGGTGTAGTGGAGGTAAATGTATAGAAGTGTAACCTGAGCCCTGGAGGGAATGTTTCCCTCATCTGGGGGGATTTATTTTGCGTGTTCCTCTCAGATAGAAAACATTTGGGTCAAACACAAAGTTTTGGCCTCTGTGATGTCACTAAGGGCACTGACACCCCTCCCTGGTGAGAGGCAGCTGTCTTGGGCCTTTCCAAACACGCTGAAATATCAGTCTCAGCACTAAAAAAAAAAGTCATTTTTAACTGGAGGCTATAAACAACAGGCTAACTATATTATATACATAGTGATATGCAGTTTTATGCAGCTCCAACAGATTGTAGAAAGGAATGAGAGACATCTGAGGGAGAAGAATGATCTAAAGTTCACCCAGAAAAACTTTTGCGTGTTACGTGTTAATGGGTTATTCTCAAAAACAATCCATTTACATGAATAAATTGCCCAGTGTGTATGGCAATAAAGTAGGGCAACTGAATTTTAAAATGAGATTTCTCTAGTCTGCTCAAGTGGGTTTATGGGGCTGATACCACCCGAATGGAAACCTTCCAGTGGGCAGCCGTGACCGTCATCAGGAGATCAAACTGCCCTAAACTGATCTGGTGGATTATCCAGTGATACCGCCGCAGCCAAAAACAGCAGGTCAGGCGAAGCAAAACCTCCGTGCGAAGCAGCACTGGGGAGGAACGGAGCGCCTGCCAATGCAGCGCTCAGCCTCCCGATCAGCTAAATGGGCTAAATTGTGCTAAATTCACTTCGCTATTGTTCCGAATGCATCAACGTTCGAGCAAAGCATCACTTCCAGCAACAAGCTAAAAAATTAGCATTTTGGCGCGTGGCTGGAAACACGAGAGGTTTGTGGGTTTTTAGGTTAATTAATGACACAAAGCTGCTACTTGGTGACAAAGATGGAAAAATAAACCAAAAACATTGATTTATGTGGAACATTTAAAAGCCTCCAAGAACATAAAAATCACTTCAGGGCGCCGTATCCTCCGTGAGATTTGCACAACCTCGCACGACTGCACCAATGAATGTTTTCAATATCTTTTTTTTTTCATGTTTACTATGAAACAAAAGGAGATGTGATGACAAACAAGCGTCCTTGTGTGGTTCAGCCAGCTGCTCTGAAGGGGGAGTGGGGGGGTTCCAAATCTCCCACAGTTAGCTAACTGAACAGTCTCGTCTTTAACGACGGAGGAACCACGGCCACAAAAATAGAGCACGACGACGGCCCGTGCAAAGGTGAGTGGGTGATTCTAGAGTGCGCTCCCTTCAAACATCAAAGCTGCATTAAGCAAGAAGAAGAAGAAGAAGAAGAAGAGGCTTTTTAAACATTCATGAGTGCGGCGGGTGGACGCAACGCTGGAAATGAGACTCAAGCCCGAGATAAACCTCGGCTCTCACGGAAAATGGGATCATTTGCGTAAATTATGGCGCCGGCTGCTGCGATCCAGCGGGCGCGGGCCAGTTGGCGCGATGAGCGCCAGCCACTTTTGGTTAAATGACATTAATTTCTACAGCGGTATGAGCCCAAACAAAAAGGCTGCCAAGCGGGCGCTCCGAGGCGCGAGCACTCCCGGCGACGCCGGCTTCTGTACAAAAAGTGAAGAGCTCTCTCTCTCTGCTCGACAGCCTGCGCTCGAGTAACTTTGCCAGATGATCACAAAGTTCCCGACGTGCAAGATGTGTTTTGTTTTGAGTTTTTAAAAAAATATATGCTCCAACAGGGAAAGCAGGCAGGCAGGCAGGCAGGAAAGCAGTGACGGGAGGAAGGTTTTCGACAGAAAATGTTTGAACAAAAGTGACCTATTTTCTGTTTACCTCCTCCAATCCCGGCCCATCACTGCAACGACAACATATAGCAGTTTGTGCTACTAATAACTTCTGAACTGAATCTCTGTTCTCATCATCACGTCTCCTGTCTGGACGAACTGAAGGTTTTGTAATGAGACCCAAACTGGGCAAAAACACTGGGAGAAAGTTGTGTTATTGACAGAGGTGGGAAGGAACCAAGTACAAAGACATATTTATAGTAAATAGGTTTTCATCAAGTGTTTGTACTTTACATGAGTCTGTCAGTCTGAAGACTTTTAACTTTCAACTAACCGACATTTGTACGCAAATATCTGTACTTTTTACTCCTTGCATTGGAAAAACTTGCGCATCACTTTTGTGTTTGAAAGATACAAATTCTGTTGAAAGTCATTCACTTATTACTTTTATATTTATTTTTTACTTAACAACAACGCCTGTACGCCTGTACTATCGTACTCTCACTTGAGTAAAGGAGAGGAATCTGCATTTTTTTTTCCACAAGCATCCATACTTTTACTCAAGTACAGACTATTAATACTTTCGCCACCTCTTGTTATATGAAGAGAGAAAAGACAGAGCCTCCAATGACCAAGTGACTCTAGCTCAGTGGTTCTCAAACTTTCTCTGTCACGCCCCACCTTGGAGGAAGAAAATTTTTCAACAACAAAGAACACTGACCACCGCCAGACTCCTGAATTCTTCTTTTCGTCCCTGTCAAATATTTGTCCATGCTGTGTACCTGAGCAGTGTTTTTCTGGGCTACAACCTACTGAACACTTTTTGTTAATTGTTCCGCCGTGGAAAAAGTTCCGACGTGAAAACATTAGTTCCCCGGGCGCCCCGTCTCCCTCCCGCCCGGTGTTTCGCGCCCCCCCAGATGTGACTCTGCGCACCCCAGGGGGGGGCGCCACCCACTTTGAGAAACACTGCTCTAGCTGATGATGCTGTCGTGTTTACACGTCCGTCTGTATCCTGACGTGAATCACGGACAGACGGCCGAGTAAAAGGTTAAAACCGCCTGCCCGCCCGCCAGCCTGCCTGCCTGCCGCGGAAAAGGCCAGTTACATAAGCAGCTTCCCTGTTTGCATATTTGTGGTTCGGCTGGTGAAGGAGGAGGCTGGAACAAAGCCGAATTTATGACATGGTTGTATTATTCTTTTTTTAAATTTTTTTTTTTGAAGGCCTGCACAATCCGCAGCCTGCCAAACATCCTGCCGGCTCTAATACAAATAGTCATAAACTACACTCGCAATGAATAGGTCTAAAAATAGCCGCCCCTGGCTGAAGTGGGTGATGAATGTGTGCTGCACTGGAATCTGCACAAACTCTGCGCAGGCTATTGTTTTGGCTGAGAGTGTTTTTCTAGATTTTATCAAGGTTACTTTTGCTGCTAAACATTAGTAATTACAAGTTTGAGCCTTCAGCTTTTTTTTTTTTGTTGCTTCTAGGTTATAATTTTTGAAAGGTTTTGAAAGGTTTCGCTGGCTAACAAGCTGCACACACAGGCGCACAGACGACGCACACACTCGGCGACCGCGCAAGATCATGCTAATCTGTTGGCCGATTACAAGTGGAGTGGAATCTTCACTTGGCCTAGAAAATATGACCGTAAAAAAGAAAAAAAAAAACCCCAGAATGAGCAGCGAGTTGCGACGAGAAAAGAACGAACGGCAACGATAGCAAACGTTCAGTGACGCTTTTTAATGAAGGTGCTTCAGAAGCAACTACGAGCTGCAGGGCTGTCACTCATTGAAGACTTGCAGACCGTAAAGAATCGTTCACAATAATCGGGCTCCTGCAGGGCGGTTCTTGTCTGCCTCAATACAAAAACCCAACAACTGTGATAATCATCCATGCATCCATGCATCCATCCATGTACTATACCCTCCTTGAGGTGAAGCCTATTTCAACTGTCATAGGGCGAAGGCAGGGTACACCCTGGACAAGTCACTGCGATAACCCACCGAGATAATCAAGGATAGAATTAAAATAGTAATTTAAAAAAGACGAAAAAAAACTCCTTGATGCAGTGAAACGGGCCAGAATTTCCGATTTCAATTCGAGTGGAGAGCAAGTGAACAGAGTGCAAGCATGAGGTTTCTTTTTTCTTTTTCTTTTTTTACCGCTGCACCGACTGAACGCATAAAGCATTTAAGAGTTTCCTCAACCCTGCCGGCGGTTAATGCTGAGACACTGAAAAAGGCTGCAGAGTGGTGGGAAATTTTTCCCGGGGAGCGTACGACGGTCAGGTCAGGCGTGTGTGTGTGTGTGTGTGTGTGTGTGTGTGTGTGCGTTCCGTGCTTGTACCCTGGCACGCCACGAGTGCGTCTTCCTAAATCCTCGGGATGGATTCCAGTGTGTCCATCTGGGAAAGAGCCTAAAGCACTTGGAGAGGGGAGGCAAAACAACACCGTGGGCGGCTGGAATAACTTTCAGACACGTTCAAGCGAGCCAGCGAGACTCCACGATTAGCCTGCAAGTCACCCACACGTTGTCATTGTTTCAAAGTGAACGTCAGGATCCAGGGAGGGGTGAATCGAGAACATGTTGCTCTGCAATAATAAAAAAGCCTTCAGTGCCACACTTGGTTCTTTAATTAACGTGAAATACAGCAGCTGTCCAGCCGCTTCAGCCTCCCTGCTAATCTCTGCAGCATCCACAAGGCTTATTTTTCCTGACTACCTCTCCTTCTTTTCGGGAACAGAGAGCTGGAAGCTTAATAGTCAGTCCTGAAACTCTCTCTGTTGGTGGTTGGGTTTGTCAAAGTGCGCTATTTTGGTTTTAAAAAAGGAGCTGCTATTTTTCGGTTATGAGCAAAGGCCAAGCAGAAAAAAGGCGAATGCCTCGATCCCGTCATCTAACGCTCGTTTCCGCCCGAGTTATCTGAATGCCACCGATAGAAGATGGCAGTCGGAACATCTGAAATTAAACAGAGGGCCGTCCACATCTGACCTGCAGTGGCTTACACAAGAGTGAGAGAGAGAGAGAGAGAGAGAGAGAGGAAAATAACCCAGAGAGAAGCGGCGCTGGAGGATTTAGTCTTCGGATGGTCCTTTATGTCTCTGCAGCGACGGCCAAATCCTCTGACATAACAGGAGCGTCGGCAGACACAACACATGGCCGATGGATCCTGATGAGTCGAGCGCTGAGCAAACGAGTTAATCTGCCCTGAGAGGGGTGCAGACCCGCGCTCGGCTGCCCGACTTCATCAGGTGCACAGGGGGCAAAAGAAGAGAACAGCGAAGCACTCTGAGACTTTTTGGTCTGAAAACCATTCAAATGACGACCGGAATGCGAAAAATTGCATTTTTTAGGTTACTGTGTTAATTGCAAAAGCAAGTTAAGTTGAATCTATGTAAAATACTGTACAACTTGCATCAAAACATTAAGGTTTTTCTTCACAAAGTATGTCATTTGGCATTCATTGCCTTGGCTATGCAGAGCAAGACAATTACAGTTCTTTTAAATTCAAATGTTTGAGGCTAAATGAAACAAGGAGCCATTTACAGCACCATTAATAGCCCAAAACTGAGGGACCAAATGCCAAATTCTTTCCCAGGAAAATCGACTTATGAGTAAATTGTTACCAGGGGTATCCTGCTACAAGCTAGTGCTATTAGCCAGCTAAAAGGCTTTTTAGCAAAATAAAAAGCCCCAATGTGACCTCAGCAATTATCTGAGAAAACAAAGGTAACGTGAAATTAATTGGTACCTTGAGCAATTTCTGGTAAAAACAGTTGAACAAGACGAGCTTCATGGGGACGCTAACGCTAAGTTGCTAAAAACCAAACACCGCAGCTTTGTGTTCACACTCCGAGGACGCCGACGGCCCTCAAATGTAAACACTGGACCTCGCCAAGACTCGTTTTCCCCTCCGTCCCTGTTTTGCATTAAATGCATTTCCTGCTTGACAAGGCCAGACATTCCAGTCTAATTACTGTCCTGCTGTTTGTGGGAATTCCGATCCGGGCTTAATAAGCACTCACTGGAATGTTTAATACAGAGTCTGATTGCCTCGGGGCCTTCTCCGTGCCGGCCGCCGACCGAAGCCGTTTTACACATTAGAAAGTTATGAAACTTGGACGCATGTTTGCTTAGACGCTCCAAGTGGAACGCCGCGCCATCGAATTAGCTGGAGCTAACTGGACTTGAACCCCATGCTGAGCAGAGGCACGAGAGGAAATAAGGGGCAGGGAGAAAACTGGAGATCATCAGAGAGGGAAGAAAATGAAGACATCGAGAGAGAGAGAGATAAATTTAATGAGGCAGGAAGATGGAGAGGAGAGTGAGCTGAGAAAAGAGAGTCTTTGAGGGGCTGGAATTAAAGATTCATGCGTCACAATTTGACAGAGAGCAGTTTTTTGTGCTCCCAGCAGAGAGAGAGAGAAGGGCTTTAGGTGCGAGCAGGAAGTCGTTCTGGTCCCTGGAAGCCAAGCCGGGTGGAGAGGAAGAGGAGGACGCCGCCGGCAGACGTGTTTACAAGAGATGCGTTTTTACAGACAAGCCATTAGGTTAAGTGCTCTCCGCCGCGTGGCAGCCGCTACAACACAAAACACACACAGACACAGACACACACACGTCGGTAATCAACTCGTCCTCTGGTGAGACCGGCGCTAGCTGCTGCGCTGAGGCCGGCGTGCGGTCCGGCGCGGCTCCCATTTGTGCCACAGAAAATATCAGTCAGCGGGTTCAATGACCCATAACACTTCAACAAACTTCCGCCAGTAGTGTTTTGTTTTTTTCAGTTTTTTTTTTTTTTTGACGTGCAGGGCAGGGCAGGCGGCGGTTGGATTCCATCTCTAATCTGTCAGGCTGAATCAGTAAGTGCACTGAGGGGACAACGCACACTGGGTGTCCGGGGGAGGAAAAAAAATGGACTAAAAAAAAATAAAACACAGAAAGCTCTCCCATCATCCTTCCAAGACATAATCCTCAAGCAATAATGTACATTACAGCGGCTCTTGGATTTAAGACAAAAGGCTTTTCAAGGTGAATAAGAAGAGCTGAGGGGGAGGATCCCAGGCTGGAGTCCATAAAGTGGGCGAACACGTGGACGCAGTGGAAAGTACCAGAAAAGAGATGCTTATAGAGGTTTCAGGGCCCTTTGTGACATCACAAGAGGCTGATTTCCTTCGAATTACTTCAGGATTTAGAATTTCAAGCTGCGATTCTTAACAATTATTTGAATGAAATATCGATACGCTGCTTTTGCTTTGCTGATTTATTTGCTTTGCATTGCTTTGTATAGCAAATCACAGCACATCTGATGTTATATCTTGTCTGATGTCTGAGTTATTGTATATGTTGTTGTTCTGTGGCGATTTACTTTGTTGGGATTTCTTGCAAGGATAAGACACAGGTGTCTCAGAGTCAAGACCAATTTTCGGGAGGAATTCTGACAATGAAAGTAATCAATCAAATCAAACCTCTTTGCAGCAGGGACACAGGTTGATTTTTTTTTTCTCTGCGTGCGTTCAGCCACTGCACTCTCATTGATTGGCCAGGACTGGGCACCATGTGACCTCACCACACCGTGGCCTGCATCTCCTGTGATTGCATTGCAAACAATCTGAAATCTTTCCCACCCGTAAAGTCGTAGTCGTTTCATTTCCCAAAATCTCTTCCTTCCATCCTGCGATCGCGCCCCCATCCATCAGACAGCTCGCTGCGAACGCTCACTCCCCGCTCTGCCTTCCTTTTGCTTAGCTTTGCTGTTCTCACCATCCCCCCTCCGCTCCCACTACACTCCGCTGTCCCTCTCATCTCCCTTCCCCTCCTCTCCTCCTGCTCTTTATTCCCTCACTGCCTCGTTTGGTGCTTCGTTTCCTTCTCCGTGCACAATCTCTCCATGTCTCACCGTGCCCTTAAACACGATTTCCGCTCCTCCACATTTCCTGTGTGCAAAGAATAAAAGCAAAAAAAAAACAAACAAACAAAAAAAACAACAACACGACAGTCGAGGCATTGAGGCAAAAAACAGCATGTATGCATTCAGATGTGAGAATTTGCTGCATAAAATCTGAATTTGGTAGACAAGAATATGGCTTAAGGGCCTGAATCGGTCCAGTTTACACGCATCACACACGCTCAATGCCACTGCAGCATCTGTGCGTGTGTGTGTGCGTGTGCATCTGTGCGTGTGTGCGTGCGTGCGTGCTGGAGCGGCTCCCTGATGTAACCCCTCCTCCTGCCTCCTGGAGAGAAAGACGAGAGGTGCGAGGCACAGACGGAAACACACGCCAGGCCGGAGTGCTTTTCCATCAAGGCTGCTAATATTTGCTGACTTGATTCCTGCTTGTGTGCTGACGTTGGCCCATTTTAACAGAAGGGCGCCCAAGTGAGACCGCATCGGATCGATGGGGAATAAATTCTCCATGAGTGTTTAAAGCTTCTCCAGGCACCAAAAACAGCAGAAAAGCAACCTGGTATAATCACATATTGTGGCAAGCTGAAGTCCAAGATGCATTTAATGACCCGCAGGCTGCAAAACTCAACGCAACCGCTTAATTCTCCGCCTCTTTTGGTCGTCGATGACCCCCTTGTAGACTCTGCATGGAGCCAGAAGTGAGCCGGGTCGGGATCGTGACACCCGTAGACCCCGTAAAGCCGCTCCTGGAGTCCTGACCAAAAACCCAAAAGCGGCTTAACTGTGCAAAAACTCTGGCTGAGCCCATTACAGCTGCACTAATAAGAGCTGTTAGAGGGCGAATCTGCCAAACAAGAGGAGGCTGCGGCGACGGCAGCAGAACAAAAAGCTCAAGGAGCAGCACGTGCATGCTTTTGCAGCACTTGCACGCGCTGATATTTGCGCCGGCGTCTGACTTGCTCAGCGAGAGCAACAGTTCCATCTGCTCGCAACTCGAGACAAAGAGCCGAGGTGGATCTGTTGCGCCTCCGAGCATGCGTCCTGATTCGCCGCCGCCGACCAACCATGATGATGACGACGGCAGGCGTGACGGCTCGCGGACGCAACAAGCCTCCGCCGCCGTTCGCGTCAATGGCAGAGTGAGAGCAGGCGGCCCGGTGCAGCGTGGGCTTGTCAACATGAGAACAAAAGAGGCACAGAGGCGGCGGTGGCGGCGGTGGTGGTGGTGGCAGAGGAGGACAGGAGGCCCCACAGTGGACTCCCCCCGCCCCCCAACTACAACACACACACAAGCACAGCAGCACGGCACTATCACCTCCTCTGTGCAGACTTGGCAACTTCCTCCTCCTCCTCCTCCACCGCGGGGCATCAATGCCCTCTGCTTGTCCCCGCAGCCAAAACGCTCTTTTTATTTCTGCGCGGCTAACCGCCGAGACACTTAGCATGCCGGCCCATCCCCCTGCGAGGGGCCAGCCGGGCGCTCACAGCCGCGCTTGTTGGACACAGGAGGGCTTCACATGGGCGGCAGGCAGCTGGGCGCCGTGAAAGGACGAGACGAGGCGCTGTGGAGGCGCTCGGGGAGGACGGTGGAAGTCGCACAGGCGAGACAATAGAACCTCAAACCCACCTGACTTTGAACTCGGCGAGCTGCGGCTGCGGCTGCGGCTGAGCCCCCGGTTCGGCGCAGTAGATCTGGGGGAAGTAGAAGCGGTGCGACTGGAGATTGATGTCCATGTTTGACGAGGTCCACGAGGCCCCAAAAAAGTCAGTCCTGGGTTGGTTCTCTGAGCACAGGAGGGTCGAAAAGGGGAAAAAATGGACAAACTGCTGCTTCTCTCCCTCCTTGTTTCTGTCTCTTGTGGTCAGTGACGCTGTGGCCGAGGGTCACAGCTGGGTGTCAGCATCCCAATTTCACTTTCTACACCCCCCTCTCCCGCTGGCTTGCAGGGCTTCAGAGTGCTACCGCCAGGAAGACATGGCTCCCTCCTCCTCCTCCTCCTCCTCCTTCCCCTCTTCGACTCCGCCACTCGCTCAACGCTCAATCACCTCTGCTTGCCGGCAACCAAACAGGCACACTAACCTATTTCCCTACTGGCAGCCGGCAGACGGTCAGCGGCGGCGGCGGCGGCGGTGAAGAGCGCAGGAACAAAGGAGACTCCAGCAGGATTGAAGAGCAGAAAAATGAAACAGTGAAGATCCAAACGGCAGAGATGGGCGAAAAAACTAATAATAATCCTCTTCTCTCTTTTATTTCAATTCATCCTTTGACTCGTGGAGGAGGCAAATTGGGAGGAAAAGGAGCAGACGTGGAAATTAGAGGTGGCTTTTTTTTATAACGAGGGAGCAGCTCCTCAGCTAGATAAAGAAAAAAGGCTGGACTGGAAGATGAGAGTCTCCACGGAGCGGCAGCGAGGCACAGAGATGGAGAGCGAGCGAGATCCCCGGCGCTGTGAGGCGTTGCCCTCGCGCTGCCTCGCCTCTCTCAGTCTCATTGGATTACCTCCTCCCTCCCTCCCTCTCACTCCCTCCCTTTCTCTCCCTCCCTCCCTCCCTCCCAGCTGTGACAAGAGCGATGAGGCTGCTGGTCCTACCCCCCACCCCCACCCCTGCCTCCAACCCAAACCCATCCCCCCTCTCCCCCGTCTCCACGGCAGCGTGGATTGGCTAAGGCGAGGGGGAAGCGCGAGGAGGAGGAGGAGGGGCAGTGAGGAGGAGGAGGAGGAGCAACAGATTTTAATTCATCTGATGGGCCCCGTCTTGCCTCCGCGCATGATTCGAGGTGGCATGCCAGGCCTGGGTGGAGCGGAGGCAGGCAGGCAGGCGGGCATTGGCCATCTGAAGGCCCTTTAGCGTTCATTAACAACAACACAAGAAGGAAAACAGACAAGTGAGAAGAAGAAGAAGAAGAAGAAGAAGAAGAAGAAGAAGAGGATATTTAAATTCCAAATTAGGTGCAACTGCAACGCGGAGCTGCAATATCTTCCCACTCAGTCTCATCCAGATGCCTGTAGATTATGAATTATATACAGAGAGTGGTTCTTGTGTGTGTGTGTGTGTGTGTGTGTGTGTGTGGCATAACCTAATCCCCTGGGCCAGTGCTACGTCACAACAGACCCGCAATACAAATCCCATCATATTTACTGTACATCCCCCGACATCCCAGGAATCCTCTCTGTCTCTTTCTAGCACATCAGCCACATCTGTCCTGCTCGGCTTTTTTTTTCTTCTTTTTTTTCAAAATGCCAGCAGGCAATTTGATTGATGACACAGGCCATCAAACAGCGGTCTGGACGAGCCAGCCCACTGTGCGCTGGACGCCGGTGGCCGTCGCTAACCGTGTCTGGCCAGTGGCGACAAATCTATTTTTCTCCTCTTCCCCCCTCTTTGTATCTCTGTTTGCGGCTTCCCTGATGTTCTTCGCCCGCCGAGGGAAATCGCGTATTTACAAGCGAGGCTGCGAGCTTGCGCTTGCGCTGCGTTTCATCATGACTCATTATAGCTGCGCGGCAAATTAGGCGCAGATTTAAACGACTACTTTAGGGATTTGGTTGTGCTTCTCACTCGAAAGAGGGGGATGAATAAAACAGCCGAAGTGAGAAAGCAAGAGAAAAACTCTAAGGCAAAGGCTCCAAAAGGTTTTCCTTCCTTCTCCGCTTGTTGGCGAGTTATATTTGGACGGAAATTTTCGTCACGTTGTTATGAGTCTCTACTTCCTATGAAATTAACAGGAACGAGTGCATAATTTGTGCCCCGTGTGAGGCTACAAAGGGCATGATAATCCTCACATGTTAGCCACCATTTTTATCCCTTTGCAAACATATGGAAGGTTCAACACTTTTAGCAGGAAGCTATGACCCAGTGTTTCTGCAGGCTACATATGCTATTTTCCTGAAAAGCTGCATGGTTAGCTTTAATAGGGTTCATATCACGTGAACAGCAATTAAATTTGTCAAAAATGTCTATTTTTCCATATGAGAGAGACTGACCTTCCAGGAAATAATTACAAAATTCTCATAATTCACATAAAAAAAATCTTATTATACAACAAGGGTGCGTCTGTAAATGAATGTGCTCTTGGTCTGTAATTTGAAGGTAAAATGGGATGGGGAAAAAAAACAACATAACTAAAGCATTTTACATCAAGCTCATGGAGCGATGAGGGGGGAAAAGCAGCACGAGAGGAGAGGAAGAGTGGGTGGGCGGTCAGACAGGTGGGAGGAGTTTAGTCTCAGCAGGGAGGAAGAGGAGAGCGTAGAGGCTGAAACAGGAAGGGTGAAAGGACACGTTCGCCCATCCCCCCCTTCCACCGTGCACACACTCTCTCGCTCCCACTGTCAGGTTGGACTGCAGCGCCTACATTTACAATGCGTGTGTGTGTGAGGGAGCGAGAGAAACAGAACAGCCTAACGTTACTCTGACAATAGCTGTGTTCCATTGCAGTTTTTCGCAAAATAAAAGCGATATTTTTAAAATTTCGACAAAGTGCAATTGCGATTTGCAGGTGTTTCCGTTGAATGGTGTGAAGCGCATAAGACTTAATTCTCGTAAAATCTCATCCTGTGAGAATTACAAAAATTACAATCGCTTTTGTTTGTTTATGTTTGTTTGCTGTCAAGAATGGTTGTTATATTTTTCTCTTTGATTACTTTTCAAAAATATTGACACTGTTTGACACTCAGCACGGCTGAAGGGTGTGTGTGTGTGTGTGCACGTGTGACAAAGCGCTCTGAGGTCAAGACGAGGCAACCGCACAAAGCACAGAGTCAGACGGAATTTTCTCTCATCACGTAGCCGACGGGGAAGTAACAAGCTAGCGCGCAACGAGGACGCGTGTGTGTGTGTGTGTGTGTGTGTGTGTGTGTGTGTGTGTGTGCGCACACACTAAGAATGCAGGTCTACACGGTCGACGCTGCATTTGGACTCAAACACAGGATTAGCTGAAGCTGCACCGGGGGGAAAAGCCGTCTGAATGAGTCACCACCACCCTTCCGATAAGCATGAGCAAGAAAATGTACTTTGGTGTGAACAAACACACTTTGCAGCAGCAGCAGCAGCAGTCGTACTCAAGTCTCTGGCTCAGAGGATTGTTTTTTTTTTAGGTCTGTCATTAATATACAATGTGGTGGTGTATTAAGACTCCTATATTTTCATTCCCAGTCCCATCAAGCCTTCACTGTTTCAGGAAGAACCGCTGCGGTTAAATCACAAACGTGAAACCTCTGCAGAAAACAGCACGTTTGTCATTTTGGTTGCGCTCTCGATAATCCAACATGACATCATCCCCGCAAAAAGCTCACAGTTCATCACCTGCGTGCAGCCTGTGCATCTGCACATGCGGGTGAGTGAGTGAGGCTGGGGGGAGGGCAGAGGTGAGGAAGGGGGGAGTGAGAGTCGTGACTGAGAGGATATTAAAGGTGTCTGACATTTCCGGCCCCCTCCGTTGAACCAACACACCTCCTCGGTCCTCTCGGGCAAACGCACACACACACACAGACACACAACACGAGCTCGCACTAGCTGAGTCACATGAGCCGCCGATCATTTTAATTACAGCCTGCGAGGATGGAAGCTGGAAGAGGAGGCAGGGGGGGAGGCAGCGACTTCACTCTCATTCACAAAGATTTGATTACCGCTCTGCCGAAAAACACACCACTCACGCACACACACGCAACACTCTGCCTCGGTGTGTGTAATTAGGGATCATAAATCACACTGCCGATGCACAAAAACACACTGATTAATTATATGGATCTAGGCCAAGTCAACTCCGACCGGACAGGAGATGCATACGGCGCCGTTATTATTATAATTTTTTTCTTTCACACATTTTGGAAAATGTGGCTTTGAACAGATGTGAGAACTGCCATTCATCATTCATATTAATTTTACCCTCGTACAACAAAGACAGTAAGAGAAAGGGTTCTTTAAGGGTGAATCTAAAAATAGGCATTTTTCTGAATGGATGTTTTTCCACTTATGCCGTCAACACATGAGAAAATATCCATCTGTGCACAACCACTAGGAGCTACGAGAGCAGATGCTAGAGAAGAACCTTCAGCGTGCTTTCATTCGGAAGCAGCTCAGACAGCTTTTAACTCACTAATTCAATCTTGCCTTCCTTTATGGATAAAGAGGTGGAACATGAAGCCCACTGCTTCAAGAAGACGCTGTATGATTCATCAGCGGTGAATTACGAGTCTGGCTGCTTGAGGTTTATTATCACGAACCAGAATAGAACCGCAGCCGATCATTAGCCACGTGTGGCTAACGAAAGATAACAAACATCAACCGCGGTGCTGACAATAATCGCCGGCCAAATTTATGACCGGCGTGTAAATCTCTCTAAACAGACCCTTCACAACGTTAACAAACGTGGGCTCCAGATGTGTCTCCGTGCCTCCTCCTGACGATGAGCCGCGAGGACGGGAGGCACCGACGGATTCGGAGCATATTCGCGCAGAGACGCAGATGAAAATCAGCGCAGCTGCGACGGCCGCGGCGGCCTGAGAGCTGCCGTCTTCTCCGCTTTGGATCAACTGTGGCTCGACGTGCGTCGCGACTGTCGTGACCCAGTTGTGTTACATAATGTTATCCGCCACTTAGGCGTGCCAAAAAAAAAAAATTAGCCGTTAGCACACAATCAATGGGTGACGATCGATATTTGTGGAAAATTCCGATGCGCCTTACTAATTAGCTGGCGGATGATGATAATCACATTTTAAACAGATGCATTTGCAAGTTGACTAATGCGACTGCCTCCGCCTCGTGCTGCAGTGTGTTAAAATGTAATTAGGCCGTTGCAATTCGATAGTGTGGCATAGCAGCTTGGTTTAGCTTAGCTTAGCCTGGGACTGAATATATCTATTTTTACACCCAGGTCAACGTTGCTGCTTTTATTTATTTTTACAGTTTGGTACTTTTATGAGCAGCAAAGCAAAAAAATCAATTCATAAACAAGCACACAACCTTGCACCCATTAAAACCATCAACAGGTCTTACGATTAAAGCAAGACGAAAGCAAGTTTACCTTTAAATCGTTTCAAAGTTGTTTCAAAACATCTGCCGAGTCACTTGACCCACTGCTGAGACAGTGGGTGTTTATTTTAGCAGCGCTAGCTCTTTACCAGATGGCGCTCTGATGTTAAACGCAGCCACATCAAGTGCAATGTAAGACGTCCTGTTTGCCGTTGCCGCGGCGACACGAGGGAACGTTCCACCTGTAAGCGCCCGAAGATCCTGAAAGGAGAGTTTCAAGGTTGCAGCCTGGAACAGACGCCAGGTACAACTTCAAGTCTCACAGCTGCGCGCTCGTGACAACCATGAGAAATGTGGCCTCCGCCGCTTTCCATAAATCTGCTGGACGACTGGACCATAAAGGCAGCGCCGTGAAAGATGAGATCCGTTCAGGTGCCCTGTGAGAGAGCATTATAGAGTAACACAATTAGAATGCACCGCTACGCTATTGAGTTTTGTTTAGTTTAGTTTTTCCGCCGTCCATAAATTGTATAGTCGCACTTCTGCAAACTTTAATAGCCGTTTGCTCACATGAATGAGTTCAGCCTCAGCCTCAGCCCCGCATTCGCTTAGCGCACGGTTGCGGCTAATGTTAGCGTCCATGTGGGTCATGCGCGGACCACCAACTGCTCCTGTCAATAAGCATCAGGCAGCAGATCAATCAGAGCCCTGAAAAACCCGCGGACTCACAGGGGCTTCGATGAGAGCGCACCGCGGGCAGGGAGGGACGACCTCGGGCAGAACCACACGTCAATCCCGCTGCTCACCAACATTGTGCGCTAAACTTTTTCAATTTCATACACAGTCTGCAACTTCATCACACAATATACAGTAGATGTTTTCACTTGTATTGCAACGTTAACTTTCGAAGTCAGTGAATAAACTCCACAGGAGTGGAAATAAGTTAACACTTTTCTGTTTTGTCTCTGCTAAAATGTTCTGTTTTAGGTTTTTTTATATATATTCTATGTGCAATTTTTTTTTACATTTCCATCATCATGTCAATAAATGTCAACCCATGTTATTCTTGAGATGATGGATTTCCACAAAAGACATTTTGGTCTGGGCTGAACTTGCCAGCCAAAAAGCAGCCTGATATGCTGAAAGTCTGTCTGTGGTATGAAAATCACATCTCCAGAAGTTATATATGTCTGGTATTCACTAAACATATACCGAAACACCGTCTTTTAAATCGATAAGATGAAAGAAAGGCAGCACAAACACATTGTAATCTGCCTCCAGAAGAGGTGGATTACATAGATAGACGTTCAGGCTCCACCAGGACGCAGATCAATCCATCAAGAAGACAAATCTCGGACCAGGACGCGAACCCTCGGCTTCACTGTCCTGGGATTTCTCCCTTGGGAACCATCGCACCTTCGCTCTCAGCACAGCTGCAGATAATTAAACTAATGCAGGACCTCTAATCTTGACAAGTAGCAAGCGGATATTGAGCCTCTGTTGTTTAAAAAAAAACAACCTCCGTCTGCATGACGGCTACAGCAGGACAGCTGAGACACACACAGATTAATGACACACACCAGAGTGAAAATCGCTGGCTGGCCGTGGTGAGCCAGTCTATGTTGCCACCTACAGAGCTCAACGGCAAAGCACAACAGCCGCAAATGGGAGCAGAGTGTTTGAACTGCTGTCGACGTGCTAGTTCACACAACATAACAAACAGAATCTCTAAAGCAGCTCTAAATCCTCACGCCAGTATACACTTGTAATATAAGAAACGTTTTTCAATATTCTGGTGATTTTTTTTATTAGTTTTTTTTGGGAGTGTGTGTCCCAGTGCAGTCAACCACAAAACTGGACTGACCTGATTTACGATCTCAGCTTTCACCTCTGACCTTGGCGTAACTCCTCGACACACAAACGCAAAAGCAGCAGTTGTAGAGGCACCATAGAGGTCCTCCTGTCTGCGTGCCATGCAACCATAAGAACAACGTCTATCCATCCAATGAACTGCTGAGAATGAGATTAGGCATTGATCACAATAACTGTAGTTTCTGTGAACAAGATATTGAAACTACTGCTCATCCATTTTTTGTTTTTGTTTTACTGTACACAACAGTTTTCTGGAAAGATTTTCAAGATAACCAAAATTGTTCTTTCTGTTCCTCTTACCAAGAAAGACGTGGTCTTTGGTCTCATTTTGAAGGATAATATATGTGAACTGATTTTTAACAACCTAGTTTTTAACAAATTTTATAACAATACTTTAAAAGAAAAAAAAAAACTACACTCAAATGAATGGGCCGCCATATTGGAGTCTGGAAGTCCCGCCCACATCTAACGTTGGCAAGCAATAACCAGCCACCTGATTGGCTCCCCGGCTTCCGGTCCCGCTAGTATCGTCTCACGGTACGGGGCTTGTCGCGAGACCCCTCTGAGACTCGGCCGAGGTGAGCGAGCCGACTCAGCCGATTGGTCCGCACGCTGGAAGGTGTGTGCGCGCGTGCTCGCCCGTGTCACTAACACACGCGCAGCTGAGCTCACAGGTGTCCCCATCGAGACGCACGTGCTCGCCCGCTACCCTCGCTAAAATATGTTTATATTTATACACAAAAGCCGCACGTGCGCGGGGTCGGTTTCCTTGGCGACGCCTTTTTTCCTTCGTCTAACCTCCGCGTGACACACGACGCGGACGGTCCATTTCCAGTCGACAGGTGACCCGGCGGCCAGCGCACGAACGTGTCTCCCTCGCGTGTCGTTTGACGCATCATCACGCAGGCCGCGCGATCAGGAGAGCGCACGCATGCTGTCGTTGTTATGGCTGATGTGAAACGATGCGCAGCAGCAGCGGCGGCGGCGGCGGAGTGATGTGCGCAGGGAAGGAATGGAAAGCAGCGGTGCGTTGCTCACCTCATCCTCCTCCCTCCTCCCTCCTGCTCGATGGTTCTGGTGCTGCTTCCTGTCTGGCTTGTCCTTGACTTGAGTTCTGGTTCAATCAAATCCAGCTGCAGCAGCTCGGAACAGTGTGTGTGTGTGTGTGTGTGTGTGTGTGTGTGTGTGTGTATGCGTATAGGTTTGGGTCTAAAAGCCGACAAGGTGTGTGTGTGTGTGTGTGAGAGAGAGAGAGAGAGAGAGAGGGGAAATGCTACTAGAAAGGCCCACAGTATTTTTTTTCCTCTCCCCCGGTTTGTCTCTTAGAAAAATGTTTTTTCTCCGGCTCCGTGCTGTCGGGCTCCCGGCGAGGTTCCCATCATCTCAGTGGGCTGCTGCTGCTGCTGCTGTTACTGCTGCTGCACGTCGCAGTCCGCCGGCCGGAGTGGCTGAGTGAGGCTGCAGAGGTGCCATCTTTTCTCCCTGCAACCACTGGGAGGCTGGATGACGTTGAGACGGGGAGCTCGGTGCCGGTGGTGGTGGTGGTGGGGAATGGATGGGTTGGGGTAGGATGAGAGGGGAGGGGGCGCACGGCTGCTGAAATATTGAAGACTTGGAGGGGTGGGTTTTGCTGCACGTCAGCGCCCTCGGTGTGGTGACGCAGCCACTGTGCAGGCACGGCCACTCTTCATACACACACTCTGCCCTCTCCGAATTAATATTGTTCAATAAGAAAAATAGTAGGTATTTAAAATTTACTATTATAGCTCGTAACGATATCAGATTATTCTCACCACTCTTCTTATCATTCCATAAAATAATGCACAATAGTGTGCAAACGTTTTGCACAATTTATAAAATGATTTTAATACTAATATCATATTTTATTATAAGTATTACAAATACAGAAACGGTTATTTATTGTTGTATTCATGTGTATTTGTGAATGATTATGCCTTTTATTTTTTTTAACAGTACAGCACAAATAAAAAGTAAATAAATAAACTTTGACTTGACTTGAATTATGCTGCTTTTACTTCTCTGTATACTCAGAGTGACATTGCCACTCCGACTCAGTTGCAACTGTCCTTCCTCTGTCCCGCTCAGCGTGGCTTCCTACTGTACAGTCCAACTGAAGTTGAAATGACTCTGTGCTTGTGTGTTGGCTTCTCGCTGCGTCCGAGCCGGCCTGGCTGTCGGACAGGATGCACGGATGGACGCACATGCACCACACCTGTCAGCAGCCGCGGTGGACCAGCCGACATCTGTTTCTGTCTGGGAACAGCCAGCTGTTTCCTCCCATGGGAGGACAAACGGGCTCAGTCAAATCCCGCCGAGGGAGGAGCAGACTTTGGGCTTATCCTTCTCCTTGTACGTCTGTGGTCTCCTGGTGCTCTAAAAATAGTGCACACAGGGCCATATTTCTGTGTCTGCACGTTGGCAAAGAGTAATCGGCAAAAGACTGCAGGAAAAACATGAATTAAACATATATTTGGGGAGGTGCAGGAGATGTGTTAATTTAGTTAACTTTGTAAACATAAAATCAATGGGAACCCTATGGAGCCCATGTTTAAAAAAAAAAAAATCCACCATGTTTACAATCTGTTATATGCATTAATTTGTTTTTCATTTGAATAAGTTAATTGTGGAAATTTGTTTAAATATATGTAAAATTATTAACGAATACACTGAGGATATGTTATAGTGGTAAAATGGTGGGGGAAAAACAGATTGTACATTTGAAATGTCACTTATTTATTTGTATCATGTGCTTTTGAAAAATAAGACAAAAAAAACACAGTTCTTATAAACTGTGTTTTTTTTTTTTCTTTTCTTTTTTTTTTTTAAATGGCATTCAAAAAAACTAAATTCGAATAAAAGACCAAAACCTCTATGGACACAATGGAAACAACTAAGAAATAATTGAAACAGATTTTGGAAACACACGGTTTGCTGTCACCAAAAAAACAAAAACGTGAATCTCACTCGTCCGGTGTGATTTGATTTCTGGTTACCGGGTGACATCCAGTAGCTTGCGCTGCCGATTGAGCTCCTCTTCGTCCTCCACGATGAGTTTCCGAAAAGCTGTCGTCAGTCAAGCCGACAGGTGCGTGTTTTTGGATGCGCCAGTATGTTTGTACATAGCGGAAATGACGTTCCCTCCTTTTAGTTTTTTTTGTGGTTGGTAAAAACGTTATGCGCATTATTGCCCTCTACTGGATTGGAGTGTGACATCTGCTCCTAAAGAAATTATCAATACGCTACATCAAAAGTATAAGACCCTTTTTGAAGGCTTCACAGTGTCTTGTGCACGGTCAATGAAGAATTATATGGGTTTTATGTTGTTCCTGTTGTCAAATACAAACCTGGTGGCCCTGTTTAAAAACATTCAACTTACGCCTTATCAATCCTTAATACTTTTAAAATCTAAAGTTAAAGTTGTGATGGATTATACAAAGAACAAAAATACTGGTAATAGTAGTTTTATTGTTTGTTCTGCACTTGAAGGAGCTTTTTTTTAAATTATTATCCTTGTACATTCTGCAGTGACAGATATGGTGAATGAGTAATGTCAACAACTAAACAACTAAACACACCACAGCACGCAAGCATTGGACGGACTTGGCAAAGCACACTTGCTGACATCAGACACACACATTCCCCCTAAAATCACTGGTACACCTACAAAAAAAACACACACACACACACACACATCCAACAGAGGACATGACATTTCACAGCAGGGGGGTTTGGACCCTGCATTCATTTGCGAAAGAAAATATTAAGGGATACAAAAATACTTCCAAATATCCACCACACAATGTTCTTTTTTACATAGAAATATTGCAAAAGTGATCAAAATAGAATCTGAATCAATCAGGTGGTTGTTTTCCCTCCTCTCTGTCTTAATTTGCAGCCTGATAGCTCGTCAAATTGCAATTAATTGCTTTGAGTTTAGGACACTTAAGCCATGCAGAAGTTTTATTTTTTCTGGCTGATCTTTCTGCTGCGTTAGTAGCAGATCTGAAAGTACTGGCTGGGCGACTTGATGGGGCTCTTGTAGCCGCATTCCTCCTGCGCCGCCGTGCTCTGGCTCTGGCTGTTTGTGCTTTTTTGCAGGTTGAGTGTGAAGGTCGGTGAGCTCTTCTTCCCCTGGGGCTTGGTGCCGCCGCTGCTGCCGCCGCCGCCGCCCGCCTTGGATTGCTGTGCAGCCGGGGCCGCCACACCGCCGGCCCGGGCACCACAAGGGCGAACTTGGCCGCCTCAGAAGACCCAGTCTTTCTTGCGAGGGGGCTCAGATAGATCTGCATAGTCACTAAGTGAAGTGGTGGAATGAGGTGAGGTGGGTGAGGAGGTTTCAGGAGAGGACAACAGGTTTTAAAGGGGGGTTGGCAGGGGAGGGGAGGCACACAAGTCATGGTGAGATGTGACAAAAATGAAGGATGGGCATAAAATAACTGCAGACACAGTGATGTATTCTTTTGTGATGATTGTACGATGGGTGATGCTGCTTGGGGTGAATCCTACCTTTGCAGTGAGTCACACGCCTCGTTCCTGTCAACACACACAGAGACAGATGATTGTGAACTTGTGTCGCAACGAATTCAGATGCGAAAGGCTGCGAATAAACGTTGAAAAAGTGAGTTCGAAGGCATCTGCCGCCAGCTGGCCAGGAAGTCACTGCGATCCCAGCGCTGCTCAAGCCAACGCTTTTATCAGAACCAAACGACTATCTCACGTGTCCCTGAAGGCCTCTATTGGTGGAACAATGTGTCCCCTTTGCACCCAGAAGGAAGCCTCAAACTGGTGTTAACTGGTTCAACTAGCAGTAAAAAAAAAAAAAAAAAAAAAAAATACAATAAATATCTGACTGGTGCGCATATTTTTTCAAACACATAGGCTGAAAAATACACAGCAGGTTTGAAAAACATTCAGTTTGGTGAGTCAAGCCAGTGTCCAGTCTATCTTCTGAAGATAAATTCAAGCAGCTTGCGCGCGACACACACACACACACACACACACACACACACACACACACACACACACAGCTTTTAGAGTCCTGATTTAGAGAAGCTGTTCTTACCCACATTGACTGCAGCTTCCTTCGACTTACTGCCGCCGCTGCTGCTATTGCTGTAATAAAAGGGAAGAGAGTTTATATAGACACATAAAGGGAGCTGAAAGTCCAGAGAAAACAGAGTAAATACATACTTGGGCCATAGAAACAGAGTGTTCTTATGTGACATGGAGGAATTTGTGCAAAAGGGGAAAAAAACTAGAAACTGGAAACTCCCAGATTGAGATGTTCCTCAGCGATTTGAGCTGTTGCCACATTTAGAAGAAGGCGGCGGTTGGAAATTACCTTGATTTAATTAAAGAAAAATATTCCGACTTAAGCTGATATGATCTGACAGTGTTGCAGATATGCTGATGCGGCGCTACCTCGTGTTAGAAATTGGTGTAAAAAAGCAACGGTAGATATAATACTTTGGACTTCTTTACACTTCTCACCCGTCCTGAGGTTTCTTGCAGGTGGAGGCCGCGGACGAGGGTCGAGATTTTGCTGCTTTGCACGGACTGTCCTTCACACTCCCCGCCGGGCTCCTCACACCGCTGACGGGAGGGAAATAAAGGTTACGAAAGGTCACCCATCGTTCTTCCTTAGGTTCGCTGTGTTTTTGTGGTTTTCAAAACTGTTCCAATGGAAAAATGCAAACCTCAAATAGACGTAAGAGAAACAAACCGTTGGCCAAGTTGGAAAAAAAACAAAACAAAATAACAAGACTGCAATGTTTAGCTTGCCAGTTTTATGTCAGTACATTAAAAAGTCAAGCTGGAGGCGGATTTATGTCTTGCCGTAAAAGTGGAGATTCCATTTCGTATCAATTTCTTTTAGTAGAGATCTCTCCACACATTGGGATCGAACGCAGGGCCTTTAGTGAGCCGCTGCTGCTCGTTCCGTCGATCATAATTCTCCCTCCTGCTGTCATTAGCTGGACGGATGTACACGGATGAAGATTTGTGCGTTTCCCATGTTCAGCGGTATCGGCGGGGCCCAGAGAGAAGAAACAAGCACATTAAGGCTCCGCAGAGGAAGGCCATCACTCTCTCTGACTAATGCGGCCTAATGGAGGCGTCGTTTGGAAGGTAATTGAGAGGAAGACATCTGCACACTGTTGACGGTTGGCTGCGTTATTGCTTTGAAATAAGGGCGAGTGGCGGAGAGACTGTGGAGCGCAGTGTTTTGGTTTGCGTGTTAGATAAATGAAGCCCGCGAGCTGCCGACACTGGAGCAGATTGAAGGAGCTGCAGCGGCGCCGTTGGTTTATTTTTTCCCCTCCCCAATTTCCTCAGATGTGTTCCACATTGACGGATTAGTGTGATTCATAGAGCAACATCCCCTCTGCTTTTTTTTTTTTTTTTCTGCACTCAAGTAGCAGAGGTTGTTTACCTGCGTGGCGGCGTCGGGCTGTAGTTCCTGGCTGTGGCGCTGGAGGGCAGCGTAGTGCTCTTCTTCACGGAGGCAGTGGAGGAAACCAGGGGGGTTCTGGAGGGCAGGGCGAGGGACACTGGCCGGCCTGAACACACACACACACACACACACACACACACACACACACACACCTGATTTCTAGAAGTTCTTCTCCACATTTTATTTTGATCAAACGATTGACTGGTGGCAACTGAGTGTTGACGTCCTCAAAAGCTTGAAAACTGTTGCAGCAGTAGCTTGAGTTTCAACATCAGATGGTTCACACAGGGTTGACGCTAGGAATGCACAGTCTTATGAAAACATGCAACAAAGTGTTGAATGTTGTGACTATTATACAATGCTGACATCAGGAGAACGTTTTTAATCATTTCATTTAACAGCTGATTTGTTGCAGTGTGCAATATTTATTTTTGCACTTTTCACAGTGTATATTGCGCAGCAATAGATTCGCAAGCAATAAAAGTACTCAAGTTTCTTATGCAGTTTCCTATTTATTGATTTTTGAATGGGCCGAGACCAACCAAACATTTTGCTCTCCTCATGAGTTGAAACCTACTAATAGTAATTGTTGCTACCAGGATTTGGCTACAAACAAAGACTGAATCAGTGTAAACAGCCGGTGTGTGAGTGCAGCATTTACTTCATCGCAACTCTCTTAGCAACTTTTTTACTCAAAAAACACTGCAAGCTTAAAAACTATGCACTTATCGTGAATGACCTTATTTATTTATTTATTTTTTACTGTTTTTTTGTCCAGTGCCACACTGGGTTGCAAATCCAGCTGTTGCTCACTTAGAGGCCTTGTGGCTGCACTCCAGCACTAAGTCCATCAACAACTCATTACATAAATCAACTCTACCGATATAAACAACTGATCTCAGACTCACCTTTGGCGCCCAGTGGCTTCCTGCTGCCGGTGGCTGCAGCGGCGGCCGCCGCCTGGTGCTCCTCCGAGATGTTGAGCCTCTTGAGGACGTCGGCCAGCGCCATCTTCAGCAGCTGGATCTCGTCCTCCTGCATTTGCATCCTCTGCTCCAGGTAGGTCAGTCGGTCGGCCACGTCCAGGCCGCTGGCCGCCGAGCTGCGGTCGTCTGGAGGAGGAAGGAGGAGAACAAGAAGAAGGGAGCTCAGTGGGTGGAGGGGTGATGCAGGGACGGGTGGAGGACTAAGCTCTTGAATGTCGCCCCCCAACAACACCCCACAACCGAGCCAATGGGGTCACGGCACAGCTGGAAGCAGCAGATCGGCCTCGCAACAAAGGGCGGCGTTCCACTATCACCCCGACACACTCCAATCCTACTTCCTGCTTGTCATTTGTTTCCATCAGCGGGGACATTTGGGAGCTGGGTACCGTGGGAGGTGCTGGACAAAGACGAGCGCTGCCTCTGCTGGCCGGCGTGGACCTCCTCGGCCTCCACGGTGGCAGCAGCAGCGACAGACGTCTTCCTCCTCTTCCTCTCCTCCCGCGAGCACACCCTCTCGCTCCTCTTGGCTCCCTTGGCTCCGCTCGGACAGGTCGCGTCTCCTTCCATCTCGACGTTAAATCCGCTGGCCGACATCCACTAAGGTCTCATCTCCTTTTTGATAGCAGCTCAGGTCACACACACACACACATGAGGGTGCGCGTGTGTGTGTTCAGCTCAGTAGTTTTTTGGTGCTGATGGCGCCGGCTGAGGGTTTGATCCGGTCACGGTGGTCGCCTGACACACGCCGCACTGGTGGGCGCGACTGTGTGTGACAGCAACTTAAAGCCTCTTTTGCTCAGGGTGTGTGTTTGTACAAAGGTGGGGGGAGGTGGTGGTGGTGGTGGTGAGAGGGTGGGGGGGGTTGATCGTGCTTAAAAACTCAGCCATCGTCCAATTCAGTCTAAATTGTCTGTGTGTGTGTGTGTGTGTGTGTTTGTGCGCGCGTGGGCAGAGCACAATGTTAATCCCTCAGGCTGATCCCCTTGGGCCACGCCCCCAACACATAAGCCCCTCATCATTATGAGAGATGGAGGCGCAGGGAGGAAACAGCAGGAATGGACCTGGGACGACGGTAAACAACAACGACGACACGTGAATCCGATGAAAGTTCAGAATTCCAGCGGCGGGAACGAGGAAGAGACTTCGACAAGATCTATGACTGAACGTCTGAATTAAATGTTGTAATATTATATGAAGTTATAATATTGTTGTTTTGGGAAATGAATCGGCACCTGAGTTGGATTGCAAGTGATGGTGCATATTTGGTTAGAATAAAGAAATAAATGTATAGCATGCGTGTAGTTTCCTAATTTGGGATCAATAAAGTAGATCTAGCTAGCTAAATAGACACCGAGATAGCTAACTATCGATCTATCGATCTATCTATCTATCTATCGATCTATCTATCTATCTATCTATCTATCTATCTATCTATCCAAATGGCTATAATAGTAACTTTAATGATTAAGTGCCTGAAATGGAGAATAATTTCAGCCACAACTCTGGAACTTATATTGCAGGAGCAATATTTTTGTGAAGAGCCATTACTCTGATAGACATGTGGAAATGTGCAACAGTCCAAAGATTTTGAGTGGAACGCTGGACACTCCTCCCACCTGCACAAAAGCCTGAAGCTGCACCGAGGCCTCAGCTAGCAGGCTACAACATTAGCAGCCAAGAATGTGGCGCCTTAGATATAACAACTAGAAAAAATATTCTTGAATACACTTATCTAATGTAAAAAAAACAAAACAAAAAAAACCCCAGATCTCCCCCACCTCAACTGATGTCTATAAAATAACGATGATGGAGATCAGAGTTTTTTCCATCTTAGCTGATGAGAAAATCTCGCTGCGGCCAAAGCCCG
Source organism: Thamnaconus septentrionalis (assembly GCA_009823395.1). Lineage (NCBI taxonomy): Eukaryota > Metazoa > Chordata > Actinopteri > Tetraodontiformes > Monacanthidae > Thamnaconus > Thamnaconus septentrionalis. The sequence continues at coordinate 6,324,138 of CM020519.1, read as the reverse complement.
CCAGTGTAATCATTCAGCAGTAATCTGTCCCCCGGTGGAGAGGATGTGACTCCGGTAGGCCTGTGATCTTCTGTTTTTCCCTCTTGTCCCGGCCGTGACATCATCCTCGTGCCACCTCCGCACACCCCATATGGGATTGGGATTAGAATAGCGCATAATCCCGCTGCTGTAAAAGGGAATTAGCAGCCCCAAGAGCTGAATCTCTGCACTAATTCGACCGTACAAGCGACCAGGCAGCCTTCCTGGATGCATAAACCTGAGCGTGCTCGCACACAAGCGCACGCACAGGGTACCCTGCTACACACATACACACACACGCACACACACTCTGACTCACAAAGACGCACACGTGCACACAGCTGTGGCAGCGCTAACAGTTCCCGAGATTCATTTGCCTGCTGGGCATAATCAAAATGACATTAAGGCAAAAGAGAATCAGCGTGTTTTAATCTCTGCTCGCAGATGGTGCTTCCTGAATGAACAGCATCGGTCTGCTCGAACCCGCAGCCCCCCCCCACGGCCCACCTCGGACCGTGAAGGCGCGGGAGCAATCCTTCGCATATTAGTCCACCGATATATAATAACCCGGCGCGGCGTGCGTGTGGCGATTCCCTCCATCAAGCCAGCAGAGACGCCGCAGCAGCGGCAACAGGTTGTCACAATATGAGGAAATCTCATCGTTGATACACAGTATTTATTTTTATTTTTTTTTCCAAAATATGATCTGCTTTTGTGGACTGTTTAAAAGTAAAACTAGTACAGAATAAAGAATTTCAAAGAAATCTTTTGGCCTGAAATTGATACGATCAGCAGGAAAACAGGTTGCCAATGCTCAATGTTTCAAATCTGATTTTGTAAATTCATTTATTACATATTTTTTTATATTTCTTCTCAATGCACTTATTTGCCTCATTGTTTTGAAAAGTGCTGCAGAAATGAGCTGTTTATTGTTTGGTATTTTGGAGGAAATTAAATGACATTAACGCCTCTAAAGGGGGGAAATAAAGCTCGGAATGTTTTCACAAAATGCCATTTCACTTCTAAATCAGTTGCCTCAATTATAATTTCTCCGCAATAATAGAGCTGCTGTTTATCCCCATAGCAAAATGTATTTTACCCTTTAATGTCACTGAGTTTGAACCGATTTATTTCAACAGCAAATTTATGCCAAACCTTTGGAAGTCAATGGCTGGGGGTGTGATGCTCTACCTGTCAAGAAGTCCGTGTCAGGCGCCAGCAGCGAGTCACAGTGGTAGGTCTCCTTCAGCGAGGGCCTCCTCAGCAGGCGGTGGTCCGTCTCCTCCATCCCCAGGCCCTGGTCCAGCAACAGGTCGTCCATGTTAGCGTTTTCCTCCAGCGTCGCCATGGCCAGCGCACGCACGGACGGAGTCTCGGTGGTCTCGCTGAGCCTCAGCCGCCGAGCTAATTCACCCTCCGCCACCTCAACTTGTAAGTCCTCCCCGAGCCCGGTGAGGAGAGTGTGCAGAGGAGGAGGAGGAGGCTGAAGGGAGACGGTGATGTCACTCAGAGGATAGATTAAGGACCTGATAAGCCATCTAAAGCTCTGTGGAGGACATGAGTATGAGGAGTCTAGTGTCTGCGTGTGAGGGTGAAGGGACAGTCTGTCGACAAGACATTGGGAAGGCCTCACTCATGGTCGTGGTTTCTCTGCAAAAACAGTTCCTAATATTACAAATTCTCAGATTTGCAGAAAAAAGTGTAAGTTCATAACATCCATTGTTTTGTTTTTTGTGTGTACATCAATAGCATGTCATAAAAAAAGAAAGAAATAAAGTTTATACTGTGAAAACAAAGATAAGAGTCCAAAAACTAAGAAATCTGGCCCAAAAATAAAGGAAATAAGGTTTTGAATACAGTTTCTGGTTCCCATGAGCTCACTCGGTCTTCTTCTTCTTGCCTTTCAATTTGTGAAGCATAGCTTCATAGGATGCTTTGATAAAAAAAAAAAAAAAAAAAAAAAACAGTGACATCACAAAGGGCTGCTTTCAAGAACTCTATGTTTTAGCCCACATAAAAAGTGGAAAAAGATGGAATTTTCTCATTTCTTAGGAGGCTTGTTTCATTTTTTCGGATGACATCGGTTCAGTGAACATTAGATATTAATACCTCCCATCACGTCTAATAGCCTCTTCCTGGAAAACACAGCAGGGAGCGGACGCAGTATCTGCTGCTGCATGCAAAGTCGGCGATGAGCGCGAAAGAGCTTATGTCAGGCCGCCGTCCTGTGTGGCCAGCGGCCCCGAGATGACAGGGCTCGGAGATTAGGGAGCAAAAACTTGATTAATTACAGTCATCAAGAGGACAATAAGCCGGATGTGGTAATTGCGCACGACGCACAAAAAGACGCGCAGGAGCAGATGAGAAGCCAGTTAGGCGATTGTGTCGCCGTAAGCTGGCTTTCTGTCTGTTTAGCACTGGCTGGATTGATTCCTTTCTGCAGCACAAGCTCCTCTCTGCTGCACATCTGTCAAGGCTTTTCTCTGGGAGCAGACGGAGTCTGTCGTCACCAGCGAGCTGCTCAGCGTTTCATTTTCACACGTGCTTACGACAACTGTAAAGTAAGAAGGAAAAAACATATTGAAAATGTATTTAGGTTTGTATAGGTTACAAATCAAATCAATCAAAATCAAATCACGATCAAACTAAAGGTATATTTATCAAGCCAAACAAAAACTAAATAATTACATATGATAAAAATGATAAACAGCTCCAACACTCACTAAAAGTGAAAGGATGCAGCCGTCTCTTGAACAGGCAAACTGATTAAACTCCCAGCTTCCCTGTGGCGAGTTCACAGATTCCATCCTTGTTCTATGACAATGATGGGCTAATTGTCTGCAGCAGTTGCCGTAATCCTTCTATAAACTAAGGCCTGGATGTGTTGCTGCAGTATTATTGTGCGTGCGCGTGTGTGCCTGTGTGCGCAGGACATCCTTAATGCTCCGAGGCCTGATGGATGGATGGAGGCCAAAGACAGATAATGACTCTGCGAACAGAGGACACGTGGCGAGAGGAAAACCCTGGCAGAGGCAGGTTGTCTGCTGCTGCTGCTGCTGCTGCTGCTGCTGCTGCTGCTGCTGCACTGGACTCCGACACGCTGGATAGCAATTAGCGCCATAATAACAGGTCACAGGAGACGTGACCTGCGCGGTGGCGCGCTGCTGTCTCAATGCTGACCTCCTGTGGAGACCGCGCAGCACAGCAGTTGCCATTATTTCTGCTCTGCGCTGCTCGTGTGTGTATGTTTTGTTTGTTTGTTTTTTTTTGTTTTTTTAAAAAAAAGAGAGAGAGAGAGAGAGAGGAGATAGACACACTCTCAGTTCTCACAAAGGACCTTTTATTTATTATTCAATTTATAAATATTCTTTCGATCAAACATTAAATCTTTTGGGATGTTATAACATTATTTGAAAAAAAAAAAAAAAGTCCAAAAGATTTTAATGACAAAGTGACAATAATCTAATACACACAGTTTCTATACTTCAAAAAAAATATCTAGGACCTTTTGACTGTATAAGTATCCCTCCCATGGGTCAGCAGAGCTCTCTCTCTCTCTCTCTCACACACACACACACACACACCAGAAGCTCTCGGAAGCTGCTGCTTTTGCTTTGTTGACTTGTAACAGGAGCACATTTCCTGTGCGGCATCAGCGGCGCTCCGACCCGTGCAACAACAGATCCCTCCCTCCCTCTCCTGACCCGCCCTGCCTGGGAATTAAGCCATAAATAATTTACATATGATCTAGTCTACCGCTTTTATTTTCGCCAGGCAGGCAGGCGAGGCAGGCGAGGCCAGCATCGGGCAGGAAGTGTCACGGCGACGTCCTGACTGAGTCCTGTGCATCTCCGTCTGCACCACCCCTCTGCCCCCACTACTCACTCACCCTCCACCCTGCGTCGATACGGAGAAGAACGCACTTTGGCACGTGGCCAAAGAGGCCCTGCTCTGCGCATGCAGGAAAAAAAGGATTCCTGCCCCCTAGAGGACAAACTCCAAAGATGCATATCGGGTGCGAGGGAGAAAGGCAAGCGGTGGGCAGGATGATTATGGGGCGGTGGGAGGAAACTCTGCAGGGCTAATCCCCACATTTAATCAGCTTATTAATGTAGCAAAACTCCCAACATTAAACTCCCGGTGAAATAATATAAAGGAGTTAAGATGAGTTCAATCAGAGAGTGGATGAAAATGACTGACGGTGGGAGTGGGGCTAAATCCTAGACTTTACATATAAATTGGAAATATTCTCTGCAGCATTGTTCCAATTTTTTTGGACTTGTTTAAATAAAAAGGGGGAAAAACTTAGAAATAACACACTTCTCCACATCCCACTCTTGATATCTATTATTTGTAATGCCATTGGCCTGAACCCACCAGCCCACCTTCAACTCTTCTTGTCATTTTCACCTAATTGCATCATCACCAGAACCTTTACGGGTTGAGCTAAATGTAGAATCCCAGCGGGATCCGATCCCAGCAGAACCAGAGGGCGTCCCACCTGTCCCACCTCTGGCTCGAATCAATAGAACCTCAGGTGAACTCGTTGCCTCCGCGCGTTTGATATCGACAAATTGGGATGCCGGCGGATGGCTGCAGAAGCGTGAAATAATCATGTGGACGCGGCCAGTTTGAGGGATATTTAGGGAGTCACTTGCTCGGGATCAGGCGGCAGCCTTGATCATTACGTAGGTCAAATGGGGGTCAAATCCGACTCAAACGTCAATAATATTGTCCTGTGTGCGGTCAGATTAAGTGCGACTCTTGCTGGGTTTCAATGACGGTTTTTCGCAAAATAAAAGCGATGTTTCTAAAATTTCGACAAAGTACAATTGCAGTTGGCAGGTGTTTCCGGTGAATGGTATGAAGCACAAAAGCTGTAATTCTCGTAAAATCTCGTCTCGCGAGATGTACGAGAATTACGTTCCTTACGTTTGTTAGCTGTCAAGAATGATTGTTATATTTTTCTCTTCGATTAAAAATATTACGTCTCCTTCAAACATAACGCGCCATTTTCACTTGAAGTGAACTGGTCACGTGACCCCGTATGTCACGTCCGCTGACATGTAAATGTGAAAAATGACACTTTTGCGATATACATCTATATCGATACAGCTGAAAAGTCACCTGATGAGAGCGGAAAAAACTTTTCGGCATATTTGAGAGTTTTTTATTTCAGTTTAGGTGCTTCCGTGATCAGGTTTTTATCGCGATATTTAGATTTTGTGCAATTCTTGGGGAAATGGAAACACAGCTAGTGACTTAGATGAAGTTGTTGGAAGTGCGTTTGCTTTGGTCTGCTCCCTGTCCCTCCCCCAGCCCCGCCCCCTTTTCCACCACCCTCAACCCCCTTCCCTCCCCCGTCTCGTACAGCTAAACAACAGAAGCTCAAACAACATGAACGTCTTTAGTCAACAGGCGCCACTCGACCATTTTAATTTCTAAACTTATAATTTACAAAACAGACAGAAAAACCATTCCAATCCTGTATGCGCACACAGAACAGGACACATTTCATCAAATTAGACACAGTATTTTCCTCCAATAAGTTAAACTGAAGTCCTAATACGCTTGTTATTATTTACTCCACTTAAATATTTTCTTCTCACTTTTTAAATATAAGTTATAAACAGATTCTTGCGGAAATACAACATTGTGCATTAGCTGTCTGCCTCTTTAAAGAGTGCCCGGTGCTTCCTGTCTTCAGATATGTGCACTTCACTTGAAAGAAAAGAAAAAAAAATAGAAAGGAAATAAAATTGCTCGGAGGGGATTTAGCTCGTAATTGGCTACAAATTTCAGGTCACATGATGACATCAAGTCCCTCCGTTTGCTCTTGTCTGTTGCTCGGTCAAATCTCAATGAACGCTTCGTGGGTCCACGCAGCCATTTGACGAGAAATAAAAGTCACGAACAATTTCATTTGACTTAATTTGCCACGTTCATTTTCCAAAAATACTAAGTCTAAAAATATATTGCATATGCCATCTTAAGAAATCCATATAATAAAATAGTCTTAACAAGGAGAAATTGTAAAGTAGAATATATATATATTTATATTTATATATAACCTTTTAAAGTATTTGGGAGTTAGATAGAAATTAAAAGGAAAAAAAACCCCAATGGATCAGGTTTGGATTTTCTTTTTCTGGGATTCTGGAAGTCTTGCTGCTCAAAAAGAGAAAGTGTTAGAGGATGGCTTTCAGACTGTTTCAGGTACATCATCATCATAATCATCATCATCATCATCATCATCATCATCATCATCATCATCATCATCATCAACATCATCATCATCGTCGTCATCCAATGTTGAAGGTCGTTTGCTGTGCAGGCAAGCAAACGGGTACTCTTTACGTTTCTCCGACAAAAGGTAAGCACACTTAGACGCGACTCGTTTTCTGAGTGACTTGCAGGTTAAAAGGCAATGAATAAGCGTGGCGTAAACAGTCAAACAAGAAACACCACGTTAAAGGCCCAGCCAGTGAGATTTAGCAGCATCTAGTGGTACACGAAGAAAAAGAAAGAAAAAAACAACCCATGACTTTCTGATGTCCTGCGTAAATTCACATTTTCTTTCACAGAATATTCAGAATATTCTTTCTCTGGGCGGAAAATGAGTGTCCGCCTCCTACCAACTCCTTCTGCCAAACGACTTCATCTAACTGGAATACATTTTTGATTGAATTACATGCCAATTAGACGCCTTCAAATGTTACTCACTGGGCCTTTAAATGTCCAACATCCTTCCCTTCATCAAAAAAACAACATAAAAATAAAACAAACATCTCTCACATGGTGCTATGTTTGTCCAGACATGGCGACGAGTCTGCGAGTGGGTGCCTTCCTCAAACTAATCACATTGACATACACAGACACACACAGACACACACACACACACACGCGCGCACATCTGTGTGTGTGTGTGTGCGTGTGTGTGTGTGTCAAAATTGAAACCAAATGGAATGACACTAGAAATATATACTTTATATCATGTATACATATATTTATATGTATGTATATAACCCATGTGATTGTGCGTCGGTTGACGTGTTGACAGCACGCCGGTCAACAACTACACAACTGGATAAAAACGCACAGCTCGCGACGACAAAAGCAGCCATGACATCCACCGTTTCCTTCTTCGTAAAAAAAACACACACACACACAAACACGCACACACAAACGCGCGCACACACACACAATTGACACATGCAGCGCCATGTTCCCCTCAGTTTCAGCCCACCCCCCCACACCCCTCCCCAGCGCGCCCCTCCCCCGCCCCCGGTAAGAACACATTTGTTGTAACTAAGGAATGGATTAGTGCAATACAATAAAGGGATGAAGGAATGCTGACGAGCAGAGAGCGGAGCGAGGGACGGAGGGACGGGGGGTGGGTGGGGTGGAGTTGGAGGGGGGGTCTGACTTTGAACCTTTGGTTTTCATCTTCAGCGGGACGCGAGGACGAGGATGCAGAGGAGCGGAATCACAGATCTGATGTTGAAGCAACGGAAAGCTACAATGAACTCATTTGACATTTTAGGAAAAAAAAGGAAAAGAAAGGAAGTGACAGGAGAGAGTTTCAGTGATTGGTAAACCGTCATGACCACTTCCTGTCTCTCTTTTGTGTCTGAAGGTCTCCTGGTGCTGGACGGTCGGTTGGCAGAACGGAACTAAACGCTGCTCAGTTTGCCCTTCCCCACGTTTGAATAATTCAATCACTAATGAAGCCTGTGCATTTCCTTTGTTTTTGTTTCACTTTCAAGGCATTGATTGGAATCTTTTATCGCCCCTGTTGGGAAAGCTGCCTCTAGTGGATAGTGGTCTCCCTGCACTTCTTAAGGCAACGCAAAGGGAACAAAACAAAAGCAGGAGGGGTTTTTTTGGCTTCTAACACATACAAAAAAAAATTGATACGTCCTAAGTTAAACGCCATTTTCGGAGCCCTTGTCGGATGTTAACAGCCCCGTGTTGTGGACGCAAGTTAGGCAGGGGGTGACATAACTTCCCCCCAACCACCAACCGCCCGCCCACCCGCCCGCCGCCTACCTTGAGCACAGCAATCCAAGCTGTGAGCGACGCGCCGAGCGAGAAGAAAACAACAGAGTTGTCAAAAACTGACGGGCCGGCCGGAGAGACGGAGGAGCGCTCGCCGCTCCGAAAAGCCGTTTGTTTGATTGCCTAAAAGCCTCCTAGAAAGACGTCGCACGCACACAACCCACAATAATCCATTTATCCGCCGCAACGCAACGCAACACGCCCTCGCGAACACGCACGCACGCATGCTCGGGCAGGAGTGAGAGGATGCGGATTCAGGACGACGCTCTTCGGTGAGGCACCTCGGCGCCGCTCGCTCGCTTGCTCGCACACGCTGAGCCGCACAATTGAAACACGAGCAATTGTTGTGCTGAGACACTCTGGAGTTGGGGGCACGTGACAGCGGCCCAGTTCTAGCCCGGTTGTTCAGCATTTCCTGGCATGCAACCAGGGGGAGGGAGGGATCGCAGACCCCTGGATCGGAACTTCCAGCCAGTGAACCCAATCTCCTCCTCCTCCTCCTCCTCCTCCTCCTCCTTGTTCTTCTTCTTCTTCTTCTTCTTCTTCTTCTTCTTCTGTAGAACCAGGAAACTGATGTCCGGCAACACGTCTTTCTCGAGCGCCGCCTCCTCCTCCTCCTCCTCCCCCGACCTCGCTCCCTCCTTCCCTCCCTCGCAGCAGATGAGACAGAGGAACCTTCCGCGGGTGGGACCTGCAGCGCCACCTACTGCAGGTTCTTCAGGATGCGTCCGTAGCGGAAGTCGTAGACGTGGCGGCACAGGTACACCAGCTCGGGGTCGACGTCGGTGGGCACGCAGCGGTGGGAGGGGGGGGCGAAGTCGGGGCGGCAGGGCACCGTGCTGGCGCCCCCTGGTGGGGAGCCCTCGGCCCGCCGCTTCATCAAGGCACAATATCTGTACCGGACAGACAGCAGGAGGTGGAGTTAGACCAATAACTCGTTTCTAACATATGATCAAAAATACCTTTTAATAACGTTTTCTAACATTTAATGTTAGTAGCTACTTGTTGCGTTTCCATTAACCCTAGAATTGCGCAAAACCTAAATATCGCAATAAAAAAACTGGTCATGGAAACACCTAAACTTCGAAAAACCTCTCAAATATCACTAAAAGGTTTTGACGCTCTCATGAGGTGGTTTATCAGACGTATCGATTATAGAGGTATATCGCAAAAGTGACATGGAAACAATATGATCAGATTTATACGTCAACGAGCGTGACGTACAGGGTCACGTGACCAGTTCACTTCAAGTGAAAATGGTGCATCTTTGGACAGAGGAGGAGACGGAATAATTTTATCCAAGGAATCAAAGAGAAAAACAGAACAACCATTCTGGACAGCAAACTAACGTAAAATCATTGTAAAATCTCGTAAAAATTTGACGAGAATTACGGCTCATCCGCTTTCAATGTTCCATTGAAATGAAACATTTGCATATCGCTATTGTACTTTGTTGACATTTTGGAAATATCGCTTTTATTTTGAGAAAAACTGTCATGGAAACGCAGCTAATGACTCTCGCTGAGGCGACAGTGCGTTTACTTACCTACAGTACTGAGCGAGGGGGAGAACGTAGCATCTGTCTTCTATGCAGGCCACACTGTTCTCATCCTGATGTCGAGAGGCGAAAATCTCATTCTGAAAGAACAGTTTGTTTGCATTTGTCACGCAGGTACAAACGAGTCCTTTGGCCAATAAAATGTGAAAACACTTCTTGGGGCGGTGACCGTCCAAGCAAAATTTTTGTAGTTTCTACTGAATCCAAATCTCAGTTTTCAGTTGTATTTTTTCTGTGTGTTTTAAGAGACACCTGCACATTGGTTACTGAGGTGTACTCTGGAAAAAAACGGTCATGTAACTACGACTTTGTCGTAATCGCCTGAACATGGGGAGGGGGCGGGGAGTGCTGACCTCGCAGTGTGCGCTGGGATCCCTGCCTCCCTGGGTGTGCTCGGGCCGGTAGTACCAGAAGAGACTCATCATCAGCTCTCCTGAGGAGGCAAAGTGGGACACACACACACACACAGACACACACACAATAAACAATCTTGGCCATATGTATCCTCCCCACCATCCATCCACGCAAACACAGATTTATTCATACCCTCCCCCTCCGCTGTATTACCCGTTTTGGGGTCCTCCCACAGCGCTGAGATCTTGGCAACATACGGGAGAGACTTCTTCCTGGGCCCCGATCGCAGCAGCACCGTGTCTCGAACGCGGATCACCTCGCCGTCCCTCTCCACCCCGTCGTAGCACTGCCGCAGGGCCGTCTCATCCTCTCCCTGGGAGGCGCACGTGCGCGCCGACAAGGGCAAATCATATTCTCATTAGAAAAGGGGGGGACGAGAGGAAGGCATCCGTCACGTGAAGCTGTTTGGTCCAAACACAATTATCCCCTCCTCCACCTACAAGTGCCCACATTTTCTTTCTCATTTTTTTTCCCCCTCCTTGCCAGGCAGTCGCAAAGATCTCAATGATTCTTTTTTTTCCCATTGGTTATTTACAGATTGCATTAAAATACAGGGTGTCCCAATAAATTTGACATCATTTTGCAGGACAATAATTTTAGCAATTCTTGTTGAAATAACCTCAAATTTTCACAGAATGTATAGAAACTAGGGCTGTCAAATGATTAATTTTTTTAATCGCGATTAATCGCAGAATCTTCATAGTTAACCGCGGTTAATCACGGTTTGAATTGCGTATGTGTAAAATTCTGTTATTTTGCATTTCAAAGCAGTTTTAACCCCATAATGTAAAGTATTTCTTACTACAGGTTAGTAAAAGGGACAAAAAGGCTTACGCCGGGCTGAAATGCGATTAAAAAAATGTATGCGTAATGGATCATATTTAACTAATCGCGATTAATGCGTAATGATAATGCTGACAGCCCTAATTATTACCATTTATAATAACTCTGCCAACAATAATACAATGCTAAAAACAATAATAATATCAACAACACCAACAATAACAATATCAATAATAATAATAATGATAATAATAATAATATTCATCAGTTCGTCTGACCTGTGAATCCAAAATTCCTAAAAATAACTTGGAAAACTGCATAGCTAGACTGGTGTTAAAAGATCTTGATGCTTCGACTGGCAGATTATTATCGGGTAGTGCAATACAAGAAAGAGAGAGAGAGAGAGAGAAGAGAGAGAGAGAGAGAGAGAGAGAGAGAGAGAGAGAGAGAGAGAGAGAGAGAGAGAGAGAGAGAGAGAGAGAGAGAGAGAAACTCAAGAGACAAGAGGCTCTCTTATCGCTGGCGGTTAGAGACGCGCTGGTAAATAACCTACCGCGATGAAGACCTCCCTCTCGGTGGGCATCCCGACGGGCCGCCAGCCGTTCGTGGCCCGTCTCCGGCTTATTTTCTTTTGTTTGGGGTTGCCAGGGCTCGGAGGGGGCGGCAGCTGCTTGGGAGGAAGTCTTGTGCGGCCCCTGGACAAGGAGCCGTTGGTGGGTCTGGTGCTCTTGGGGCACTCCTTGGCCAACTTGAGCCGGGCCTGGGGCTGCTCAGCTCCCCCGGACAAAGGGCTAAGAAGGCGGGGTTTGGTCTGGGTGGACGTGGGCACGCTGGATAAAGGGCAGCTGGACACGGGCAGGGGAGGGGGAACCAGGAGGGAGGAGGGGGTGTGGTCACCCTGAGGGGAGGAGTAACCCTCTGGAAAAAAGAAGAAATAGCAAAATAAAAAATAGAGTGAAAGCTGCTCTTATCAATGAACACATCAATAAGATAACATCTGCACAGCAAGCTTTAAAACCAGCAACGTATCCTAGGGCTGAGCGATTTTGGACAACAAAAAAAAAAAAATCCCCTTTTTTTCTGAAAACTTAATTTTCAATTTTGGATTAGATTTTTCTGGTAAAACTACAAAATATAATGGAATAAATCTGAAATATTTTATCTAAAATAAGGCGCACAGCCCGGAGGCATCCAAGACCAAAATCGATTTTAAGATTTTCCTTTTTTTAACATCGTCTTGCCTAATGCAATCCAATTTCGATTAAAAATCGATTATTTGTACAGCCTTAACGTCTCCGTATCCCTCTGTATCTGCTCAACAAGGTCAGGTGGCGCAGGTTAAAAATACATTTAAATTCAAACTGCACGGTCCGCCAGCAAATAGGCTTTGAAAACAACCTGCTTCTTTCATCTCATTTATCAGTTAGCTACAAATAACCCAATTGTTATGGAAAATATTACATGCCAGCCAAGAGCTACTTATCGAAAAAATCTAACCAGAGAGCCTTAAGCCATGAAAATGTTTGAAGCTTCTACCAACAACGGCAACAAAAACACAACAACAAAAAAAAAAGCTATCACATTCGTCGGGGTACACGACTCGCTGCAGGGGAGTCTTCCTCGACAAAGAATCTCTAAGATAGCTCGCTTTACGCCAAACATGAGAATAAATAAAGTTTTCTTTAATGAAAGAGACGACGTGTCGAAGGAGGCCTACCTGTCTTGATGCCGCGGGTGCATCCGGTGCACCCCGCGCTGAACGAGCACCCCCTGCTGGCAACCGGAGGCATGGCTCTGTAGGTGTAGCCGCCGATCCCGCAGGCGTCTCCATAGCAGGGCGACGTCACCGAGTTGCAGAAGGCCGGGTGTGGCGCCAGCGAGGAGGCGTGCGACACCTGCGGCCCCAGCAGCTTGGAGCCCGTCACCCGACTGGGGCACAACCCCGACGGGGGGGCGAAGTTCAACGTGCGGGGCGGCGGCGGGCGGAGGCAGGTTGGCCGCAGTCGCCGGGCGCCGCCGCCGTCGTGGTTGTCGTCCCGCCGGCGTGCGTCGGGTGGGCGATGTGCACGTAGTAGCTGGAGAAGCAGTGGTCGGCCGTGCACAGGCAGGGGTGGGGGCGAGCGCCAAGGCGGCGTGCGGGTGGGGTGGGCCATCGGCGGCGGCTGCGCCACCAGGCACTCGCGCTTCACCGGCGCCACCGACGGGCTGAGGGGCTTGTCGTCGGCGTCGCCGTATGCCTGCTGGCCCAGGAAGAAGGCGAAGCGGTGGCAGTACTCGACGGAGCCCCCCGGTGGACAGCAGTAGCAGGGGCTCAGCTCCGTTTCCAGCTGCTCCTCCTTCACCTGCTTCAGCGGGTAGGCCAGCATGCGCGGCTGGTAGCCCGGCTTGCTCAGCCGGTGGCCGCAGTTGGCCGACGACTCCCACTCCACCTTGGGCTCGAAGTCGGCCTTCTTCTTCTTGCAGGCGGTGCAGCCGCCGTGCTGGTCGGAGGCTTTTTTTATCCCCTTCAGAACAAAGACATCAAAAGCTATTAGTTCAGTTCTGAAGACTTTACACCGGCTCCCACTCAGCTATAGAATAGACTTCAGAATAGCGTTCAGACTGCAGGCGAATCCGATTCAAATCAGATTCCTTCTCAAATCCGATTTTTAGCGGTGACTGTCCACACAGTCAAAATCAATCGGTGTGTTTGGAGCTGTTCAGACTGAGACGCATCGGTCCAAATGCGATTTAAAACTACCTCCCGAAGGTGGTTTCAATCCCTTTTGCAAAAATCAGATTTCATGCGATTTCTGAACATTCAGACTACAAAAGAGCCATCCGGTTTCAATCTGGATGGGCGAGAAAAATTGGATTTTGGCTGGCAGTCTGAACAAGGCCTCAGTCCCTGAATGGTTTAGGTCCAGAATACATAAATGAAATGCTGATGGAGCTGTGTAGACTCAGGTCAGATAGTGCAGCCCAGAGTTCAAACTAAACATAGTGAAGCAGCATTTGGCTGTTATGCAAATGGAATAAGCTGCCAACAGAAGTGAATTCAGCCCCAATTGTGAATGCTTTTAAATCCAGGTTAAAGACTCTACTTTTCTCTTATGTTCATCTTATTATATTTTATTATCATCTTTTTATTTCTATTCTTTATTACTGCTCGATTTTGTCTCTCTTTTTCTCTGCATTTTGTTCTTGAAGACTGTGTTCCTTTGGGGTTTTTTTTTAAATGTTTGAACTATTCATCAATCATTTAAAGCACATTGAGTTGCCTTGTGTATGAAATGTGCCATATCAATAAAGCTGCCTTGCCTTGCACTTCTGCTTTTGCGTCTGGCTCTTCTGCTTGACTCTGGAGTTCTGCTGCGAAGCGGCATCCGACGCCCCGGTAGCGGCGGCGGGCGCGGCCCTCGCCCTCTGCTTACTGCTGGCAGACGAGCTGGTCAGTTTCAGCAGGGCCGCCGCGTTGAGTCCCGCCAACCTCCGGGGGGCGGGTGCGTCCAGACTCTCCTGACTCAGAGCCACCGCCCCGCCCTCCCGGGCAGCTTTGCTCTTCCTGGCCTGTCTGGAGCTGCCGCTGCTTTGGTGACCTTCCAGCTTGCAAGACGTGGACGTTCTGTGGACGTTTCCTCGGGAGACTTTGGCAGCGACGCCCTGACCCGGGTCTCCATCCGAGGAGACCCCGACCCCGCCTGTGGGGTCATCCAGTCTGCGGGGCTGCTTGGCGGGCGGTTGAGGGTCGGTGGCTCTCTCCAGCAGCAGGCTGTTGACGGCCTCGGCGTTGAGCGACGCCAGCCTGCGCTTGCGAGGTTGCGGCGCGTGGACGCCCTCAGCCTGGCCGAAGCCTTTCGACTTCGACTGCGTTTTTGGTGGTAGTGACTTTTCCTTCTTTTCGCCGCTCTTCCCCTTTTTGTGTTTGCTTTTGTGCGTCTGCTGCACATCTTTTCGCTCCACGTCCGCTGAACGCTGCTGCTTCTCCTGGACGCTCTCCTCCAGGCGGGTGAGGAGGACGTGGCAGCTCAGACCCTCACCCTCCGACATCCCGCCCCGCCCCCGCAACGGGTACAGCTTCCTGTCCCGCTTCTTCTCGTGCCTCGGCTCGACTTTGCTCGCCTCCTTCAACTTCTCTGTGTTCCCCCTCTTGTCGTTCATCCTCTTGGCGGGGTCCTTCCTCTGCTTGAAGACCTCGCTGATCTTCTTTGTCCTGCCGAAACGTAGCGTGCGCTCGAGCCAGGCGCCGCCCATGTTGCCACCATGTGGCCAAGCGGGGCTGCTGCTCCGCCACTCAGCGCCGCTACTGCTGGGCCTGGGGGAACCTTTCTGCCTTGCGTGAGTCATCACATGCTTCTACAGGGGACCTAGGAAGGAGCGGAAAGGGGAAAAAAAAGTACAGTTACAACAAACTGACCTGAAGAAGAAATACTTTTCTACAAGGGATTTAATGTATCATATGAATTTGATGCTCTGAGACAAAAGACATCTCAAAACACATTTCAAATTTGTCTTTAAAGTTATTAAAATATATATGATGTTAGGGTTAAATGGGATTTCGGTGATTAAATCAATTCAAAGATCAACATTCATAACAGAAAAAGTCCCATTCAGCAAATGGATCAATGTGCGATTTACATGTCTATTTTCTGGCAGAAATTGTTTAATTACAGCCTTAAAGAAATCATTTTACATAGACTGTCGTTTTACATAGCTGTGCCTCCACATCTGTGTGAGTGGAGAAAAAAAAAAAAAGCAGGAAGGTTTGTGTACAGGAAGCCTCGATAAATATTGTCTTCATGTACTGTGGGAAAGAGTAAGTCACAACCAATGAGTCATACGGAGACAAAACGCATTGCTCTCCATACACTTTCGACTGCAATACAGCGAGATGCTAAATGACTGTCACAGCCCACTCAGCGGTAACGAGATTAAACTAAAAACGTGTTGCGCTTGTTTGACAGTCTGCCAATCTAACAGCTTTTTTTTGTTGTTGTTTTTTTTTTAACGAACGGCACGTTATTACAAGGGAAATGTCAAAGGGCCGAAACAACATCAAAACACTGCCATCGGAAGATCAAGCGAGGACAGTTTTCACCAACCAGGCCATTTTACTTGCTGAATTTGCCGCCCAACAACAAATCTCATGCATATATGACACAGCTAATGCGCTCCCTCGGCTCACTGCAGCGGAGCTATTTTACAATTACGCTGAATTTGTGGCAGTTGGGAGTATTTGTAAACACGCTCCACAAGTGCGCTGTAACGCTGAGATGTGAACGACCAAACAGTGACTCATGCATATGTTAAGCAGCTGATATTTAGTAACACAAACATAAAAAAAACAAAACGGCGTCATTCAGCGTTTAGGGAAAGTGCGGAGCAGCTAATATTTTTACTGGGTCTTATGACCCCATAAAGATTTATAGTGCATCTCCACTGATACAGGTCAGCTTGTAAATATCGACATGTAAACCCTCTGGCAGACGGCACAATGCGCTAATAAAAAGCAAACTATTTAAGGCAAATACATTTCCCCTTGTGCAACCTAAACACTGTAAACGGGGAGATTCCCGACGAGGCTCTTGGCTACGGCCCATTACTCCACATAATCCCAGTCATTGGATAATTAATTTTAACCACTTTGAAAGTGTGAAAAACACAGAAAGCACGCACACACACACACACACACACACACACACACACACACACACACACACACACACACACACACACACACACACACACACACACACACACAGAGCTCTTTGTAAATCCTTGAAAACAGTATCCAACTCCGAGGCAACGGTGGGTCTCTGTTGAGAAGTGTAGGTGGGGAAACACCCTCGGGAATAACTAACCGTTTAGCCTGGTGAACCACAGGAAGTAATCTCACATTTACAGGAAGATGAACGAAACCCAGAGCGTTGTCTCCGCTCAGTCAGCAGACGCAGTTGAGCAAAGGGATATTTATCAATATGAGACTCTTACAGGAGCTCACGTACACAGAAAAAGGGGAATAAAACGGCAAAGCAGTCGTCTTGATCAACTAGCATAGCGAAGGCTTTCATGGTATGACCTTCGCTAAAATGCTTCTTCTTCTCTTTATAATTATTATTTTTTTAAAAGAAGGGCACATGAGTATCTAACTAGATACCACTCGCATTCGACTTGTTTGGATTGCGCAAGAGCATTGCACAATTGCGTTGATTCTTCACTGGCAGCAGTTTGGATAAGATGGAAAGAGGCTCCCGCACACGAGAAAAACAGAGGGTTGTTTTTCCTAACATGTGCGTGTATGATTGTGCTATGCACAGTTTATGGATATAGATGCGGACGATACAGTTAACCGCTACCCAGGACATGTACTGTATATCCTGCAATGCAGCCGCAGCTGCAGTGACGCGGAACGATTCTATTTTGGGTTTTCTTGATTATTATTATTTGAACACTTCTAGAAACAAATGAAGAGAAAGAACTGCATAGGTGGGCTAAAGCTAAAAGAACTACTTCCTTGTACTTTCACTTCCCCTCGGGGAGCAGTATTGGCTATGAGCGCCTCCTTATTCCTCCTTCTCCTTCACCATAATGAACCCGGAATGGACACGGAGCCGGACGCTCAAAGTGCAGCTCATCATCTTCTCACAGATCTCATTTTAGGTCACTTTAATAGTACTCAGCAGCTTGAGGATGATTTAAAGGTGCCATATTATCCTCATTTTCTTTTTCTTTTTTTTCCATCTCAGACTGCAGCGGGATTCCGTGGATTTTTCTAGACAACAGCATATTTATCCCTCTGTTTTCAGCCTCCCGCAAAAACACTCACTTTTAGCTTTCTGCTAAAACTGACGCTCTGTCGTGCTTGCCACATGTTTGGAAGGAGACAAAAACAAGGCTGAAGCCACTTGTGGTTGGTGGCGCTGGTGGCTCTGACCTGGCAGAGGTGTCAGTGTTGAGTTCTAGAACTGATCTCTGAAAATAAAGTGGAACTTTTCTCCTTTCTGGGGAGTTCAGTGACGGGAAAGCGTTGCAGATCAGATATAAAACGTATGTGAAGGGAATTTTTGCGTGATCGGGGACGTTCACGACTGACGGGCGAAGCCTGTTTTGACACTGAGCAGGTGGGTGTAAGGGCAGGAACTGGATGCCACCTGTGGCTTTATTACTAATGCGCCGGCTTTGATTGACGCGGCCGCTGCGAGATGTCGCAGGCTTCCGACTTGTCTTACGGACTATGCGGGGAAGATGCAGAGACGCACCGTCTGTGCTTGAAGAAACCGTTAAAGCAGAACCCAGTGACCACGCCTGACGTGTCATTTTTCACAACAATAATTAAACGTGATTAAAGGGCTGGAAGGTGAAACGTTACCACACGGCCCAGACTCCCTCCCGGCCGCCCGCACAAGTGCCACCTTTCAATCAAACCACACAGAGTGCAACTCACCCACCTCTGACCAGATCCTTTCTAAATTTCTCATTCAATCCCACATGCACAGAAATGCAACATGTGACTGCTCGCAAAAACTCACCGGAGAGGTTTCAAAATGAGACGACTGAATCTATTATTTGTGCAAATGTTCAATAAAACACCCCATAAGCAGGACAATAACCCACGTGCAGGGCGGAAAAAAATAAAATAACTCATAAATCTGGCTTACTTGGTCACGCTGGCTATGTGTGCTATTACTAACAGCTCGTCTGCCAATATTACACCTCTCATCATCGCCACATCCACTGTTTTTTACAATGATTCCTCTTTGCAGGAAGCCCGCAACAACACACAAGCACAAACGCCAAAGAGAAACTAAAAAAAAAAACGTTGCAGGTAGATTCTACTGATTGTAGATTTTAACAGTTTACATCATATCTCTGCTGGTCGACTATGAAACGAAAAGAGATGGATTTTTAAAATAAAATAAAATAAAATAAAATAAAATCACTGAAAACCCAGTGAGCGGAGCTGAAACATCACGTCACTGTTCTGGTGTAGTTGGACTTGCACTGCAGCCTGGAGCTGAGCTTCAACACCAACCACACGATGAGTAGGTACGAGCAAGCCTTTATACACACGCGCACACACACATACACACGGGAAACATGCGCTGAATACGTGCGAGCATGCGGTGGACACACCGTATTGATGGGGCACCGCGGAGCTCGACGCTGCCTGGATATCCAAAGTACAAGCACAACCGGCCGTCGGGCTCTAAATATGGGCTGAGAGGGTCTGGAGACCGGGCTGCCCGACTCAACACGCAAGCGCACGCATGCACAGACACACAAACAGCAAGCGGAATATAACAGGCAGCTTCCTCTCCTGATCATTTTCTCTCTCTCTCCGGATTCCTCGTTACCGACGGCGGCGGCTGTTGCTGCTGCCCCGGATCGCGCTCCTCTCGCCGGGGGGAGGACACAGCGCGTCGCGGGCGGGCGGGCACAGCCGCTGCGCCTCGCTCGCTCGCTCGCTCGGCCCCCGCCGTGGACGGCCGGGGCACAGCCGGCTGTAACTTCAAACATTCGGCGACAGAAAACATTCACCAGGGTGTGTGTGTGTGGGGGAAGGTGGTTAACTTACGGCTTGCCTGTCGCCGACGCGCTTCCTGCCTGCTGCCAGTACCGGTGTGTGTGTGTGTGTGTGTGTGTGTGTGTGTGTGTGTGTGTGTGTGTGTGTGTGTGTGTGTGTGTGGAGGAAGGAGGTGAGGGCTGGGTGGTGGTGGTGGCAGGGAGGAGGGGAGGATCGTCAAAGAAAAAAAAATGTGCGGGGTTGGGAGGAGGAGGGGAGGGAGGACCGGGGATCGGCGGACTGGTTCTCCGTGGAAAAGCTCCGTGGAACTGGCAGAGCTGGACGGGGGAGGAGTGTGTAGGGAGGGCGGAGGGAGGGAGGATGGAAGAGAAGGGGAGCTCGGTCGGTGGCGGTGTTTGTGTGTGTAAAATGTATATATGTGTGTGTTGTGGATTTTGCGTTTGCGGTTCTTGGTTTCGTCTCCAAACGAATTGCAGGGAGAGGAGAAAAAAAAAAAAATACTTAATGTGGACCAATTACCGCACGGCCCCAGCTGGCTTGACACCGCCGTCCTCCAATGACGGACCAACAGCTGTTGGCCGCGAAAGGCACCGGGAGACGGGAAGGGGGTGATCGCTGCTGGACACGCCGCACACTCGGTGTCCGGTACATTAAGGGCGACGTCACGCTGGGATTGGATGATGCCGATGGATGTGTGTGGCTGGCAGGCAGGCAAGGCAGGCACGTACACACACGCGCACACACAAAGCCTCACCCTGTCATCTGTCGTGGCCGGGACCCGACCAGTCAACCACCAGTTGTTAAAAACAAAACCAGAGAGGTGAACATTATACGGGTGTCAACAACAGCCTCTGGCGAGTTCAAAACGACTCAAATGTAATCAAAGAAGGGTTAATGTTGGGAGGGGGGGGCAACCAAATCCCACCTGCAAAGTCTCCTCTTATCTTCAAAAATGTAAGCACAACCCATATCGACTTGCAGTCGGTTGAAAAGAACTTTCCCGAGATTAATAATCCCTGCTGTTTATGTGGCCCTCACATTAAAAGGTTTCATATTAGAGCTGTTTTCAGATCTTCATTTTTCATCTCGGGCCTGAGTGGAGCTGCCCCGCAAAATTAATTATCCAATAACTCTGTAGGTCTCCAGAAAACCAGCAGAAACGCGAGGGTGAGTTAGGACACTGGCAGGAAAACCGTGTATCTGGTTGGGAATTTAACACGCGTACGAGCGCTTTGAGATGGTCGGCTTGTTTCTGCCAACTTCCCAACAGGTAGCGGGTCCAGCAAAGCATTTTTTTTTTTAGCAGGAGCCTGTGACCCATTGGTGTTTTAAGAGAGGCTGTAAACAGGGGGCTAAATATGTGGTTTTATGAATATCTATATTTTTTAGGAAGTTGTTCATTCCAAGTGTATTCTTAGCCCTGGAGACGGTGGTCCGGCATGAAAAACAGCTCTACCTGAATGGGAACTGGACTACACTTTGCTGCATTTATGTCGAAAGGACCGGAGAGAAGCTGGGTGATACATCTTTCCCGACAGATACAGCTGCTGCACATAATTGAATTATAGGAGGGAAAAAATAAGCCGATTTAAATTTGGGCCGTTTGGAAAGAAATGAAGTACGTGTACGATTCTTTTATTTTATTTCTTAGCAGCACACCTTTAAATCAAAATCGTTTTTTTAACGCCGTGAAGCCCCTTCGTCTGTCAGAAACATACAGCTCAGCTTCAGTGCACGTCCTCCGTGTCGATTCTTCTTACACGGGCAGGTATGAGTGACGTCTCCTCGGGCTGATATCATACCACTTGACATGTAGCCTCTTTCAGCCGCACTTCAGAGGTACCAGAGTCTCACCTAAACGTAACCAATTATTTTCTTTCCAAGATGTGAAGCTTGCTCAAAGCAGCGGTGAAATTTCCCTGTTGCTCTTTTCGAGCCACGGGATGAAATATGATGCGCATTACTTTTGATTGCATCACTGGAGCAGAGCACACTTGTTGGGTTGCTTTCTTTTTGCACCTTAAAGGGCAGATAGACGTTTAAAAGTCTTTTAAAAAAAACAAAAAACAAAAAAAACCTCCTGACATTATTATTATATTGACCGTTGGCCACTTTGCTTCCTGCACTAGTCTGATTTCAGCAGCAGCTGCGCGATTCTGAACAATGTGCCACGTTGAAAAGGAGACTTGAATACACAGTTATTACATCGATGGTGAGTGTTGAGGAGAGCCGCCCTTTGCAGGCCGACCATTTTCGTGCTCCACTCAAGTGCCCGTGCCATATCAAATAATCAATACATCTACTCTGCAGGTATTGTGATCCAGTCATCCGTATTGTCATGTTATAAAGACATCATGGATTACTTCTTTTGAGACATTAAACCATTCTGTAACGTTTAATACCGACACTTTTTTTTTCCCTCCCTGTGGTCCCAGCACAAAACTAAACATATGCAAACATTCAGAACAAGAGGCTCTTAGAGCTTTTCTAATAAGGGCATCTTCAACATCAAAAGCTGCTGTGTTTAACCAAGAAGGATTCATGGAATTCTGAATAAAGGAAAACGCATATGGATCATAATTTGGCAACAGACTCATCGCAGACAAACACTTGATGTTTTACACAGGCAGTAATTCCCATGAAACATTTTCCAGCGCTAAGCAACAAAGCACGCCGGATGCCGACGGAGACGAAAACAGAGACGTGGCTGCAAATTTGCCCCAAATGCAGCGAGCAATTAGCAATTATTGCAACTATTTCTGGACAACGTGGTACTTCCACAACTGGTAAATAACAACACTGAACACTGACTAGTGCTGCTCAAGTCACCTGAATTGCTTAATGATATATGCTTTGTTTTGGGTTTTTTGCACTACTATTGAAAAAAAGAACCCAACGTATAATATAGAGCTTAACAGGCAGAAATTCAACCATTGTCTTATTTTCCAAACTTGAGGCACTTATTCTAAACAGAAGTGTTGGATTTCTAATGTACATAAACTTACAAATTAACCCATATTCATTTGAATCAATTATAACAGTTAACACCAAACGGTCATAAAGGTTGTGCAGATTAACCAAAGCAGCTGGGAATTAAGAAAATATTATGTAATCACATCTCTCAATTGTCAAATACATTTTGAAAATATGCATATAATAATTTCTGGAGTGATGAGGTCGTGAGCTGATCAGCCATAACAAAAAAACAAACAAAACAGCAGCCAGCAAATACAGCTTGATTGTTTGGATAAAGTCATTACTCTGCATTTGTCGAAGATGTCATGCAGATGCTGTTGTTAGACTGTGAATGGTATTAATTATAATAGCACTGAATCATTAATTTCTTCCTGAACACACAAACTAGATCTCCAAAAGTCCACACTACAGCTGAGAGTTTTTGCATGTGGTGACGCACGAGCACACTGAGCAGCTGCCGGTGCTGCAACGTCGGCTCTAATTAGCGATTAACTCCCAATTCTTGAACAATATCAGCTTATGTTGACATTTTTACGGCGCACTGAAGGATTTGGAATTGTTCAGATTAAGTTCTGCCTTTGTACGACCTGATTTTCTCAATTTTTTTTCTTCGGCAAAAAGTCAAGGAAGGACCGCAGAGGAATTGTCAAAAACCTTCTGCGTGGCCCACAAGGACTCCGTGAATCAGCTCAGCTAATATTTCTGACTATCTTAAAGCAGGCCTTGAAAGCATCAGCGCAACGGCGGACAAAGAGCACGACGGAGAATTGAAACTTAATCCAATAACAAGAGTGGAGCTCCTTGATTCAAAAGGCCCCAGTGGGCCTAAAAATAAAGCCAAACATACTGACATAATGACAATAAACGCAGGGCCGCCGCAAATGCCGCGTTCCATATGTTTTTGGTCAGATTGAGTTCGATAAGAGCCCCGGCTGAGGAGATTGACGTCTTGAAAGGGGAGGAGGAGCGGGGAGTGCGTGCAGTTGGCAGTGAAGGTGGAGGGTTTCCCCGGGACAATGACGGCGAATGAGCTTAAACAAGCCGCCTCGAACGAAAGCAAGCGAGCGTGACTCTAATCTCATCTGGAGGTGCGACTGTATGACACCGCTCAAAGGACAGCCAGTATAAACACACGCGGAAGAGCAAAACTTCTGACAGGGCAAAGCGCTCCAATTGAATCTAAGGTCACTCAAGCTGGCCATTGACTCTACTACCACTATTTTTTTCCCTAATTAATAATACAGTGATTGTCTCATTTATCCGGCACCACAAGGGCTGATCTTGCTCGCTAGCGCTGCATTAGGTGACAGCCAATTGTGTTTTTTTTAAATAATGCAAACTGTTGTTTGAAGACCAATATAAATTGCAAATGTATCTATTCAATGCTTTTGCGCACCTTCTGCTTTCAAACCTCGAATGATTCACACAAAGAAAATAAAGTGCGCTGTCAAAAAAAGAGACTACTTTTTAGAATCACAATGCTTGTTTAAAGTGTACACCACATCTGTCACACTAAACAACAACAACAACAACACCAAAAGCTGACAAGCTCATTATTTTTTCGTAAGACTTTTTAAAAATGTCTAACTCAAAGACGAGAGATGGCAAAATTTGCAGATACTAGTTTAACAGTTAGGTGGTTGCAGCATTGTCTTCTCTGATGTGGCCCTACCATCTGTCAAAGTGCCTCAAAGTGCACTGCCAGCGTCTTTAAAATACGCCCTGAACCAGCCATGCCACAGTTTGATGTCTGAGAAAGTACAAAAAAAAAAAAAAAACTCACGAATTTGATATCTACTCTGAAGAAGGGACTGTGCTAATAACCGTTTGATCATGGGCACTAAAACTTGGTATTTAAAGGTCGGAATCTAATTTCTGGACAAGGTCAAAGTTCTGGAACAACAGACGATAAGCACTTACTTTATTTCCTCATAAGTCAAAACAGAGCAAAAACAAAGGTCACTGTTTGCCTTCAACTGTGTGTTTGTGAACCCAAACAGCAGCGGCAACATTTTGACAGAAAAAAAAAAAAAGGGAAGTTAACTTTAAGCCAATTAACTTAACCGCTCTTGATGATTCAACAAATACTGAGCATATTAAACTGAACCTAAGACACAAATGACACAATGGTTGAGACAAACGTCACAGCATACTTATAAAGGGAGGAAAACCATGGGCCCGTTTCTGGTAAAACCTGATAAGCTAACAACGTGTGCTGATTAATGTAGCGTATGTTTTGCTAAGCTAGCCATCTACATTTACAAGCTGAAAAGCTCAAAGACAATATTAACCAAATGTGGTAACTACATGCAATTCTTATTCATATTGGAATAAACATAGGGTCTAACTGAGGCTCAAATGGACAACACAGAGTCTGAAATCACTACCGTGTTTACTTTCACCTAGCTATCGTGACGCTAACTCATCTGTCACTGCTCGAGCTGGTGCTAGCACTAGCAGAGCTTTAAAGACAGAGCAAAGGGCTCGTGATCCAGATCCGGGGTTTTCAACTGAGTGACACAGAGTAGATGTGCTCCCGAGCCCCCTTTCCAGCTCTATTAATCCCTTTTGAATGTGGGGGAAATAACGTTAAATAAAATATGAGTCAGAGCAGGGCTTTTTAGGTGCTTCAGCACTTGACTAAAAAACTGACGAAAATCATCTGGGAGGCTCAAAAGGATCTCTCCACAAGTCTATATGTTGGTCCAGCAAAATGCTGCAGATATTTTAAACAGCAATTTAGATTTTTGTGTGTGTGTGTATAAACACACTACCCAGTCAAAAGATTGGACACACCTTCTCATGTAATATCTTTAATCTTTTTCAACTTTATACACTGCAGATAGATACTGAATACATCAAATATATGAGCAAGATATATGGAATTATGCAGCAAAAAAAAAAAAGTTAAATAACTAAATATGCTTTTGTTAAAGGTGGCTATTTTTTAATAATTTAGATTAAAAAAGTGTTTCAGTTATTTATTTTACACTTTTATTGTTTCCTACATAATTTCACGTGTTCATACATAGTTTTGATGCCTTCAGTGAGAAACTGCAGTGTCAATAGTCATAAGAATGAAAGAAAAGACATTAAATTTATAAGGTGTGTACAAACTTTTGACTGGTAGTGTGTATACACACACACAACAATCAATTATGTGATATCAAATTGTGATTCTTATTCCCCTTTGTAATTCATTATCTCAGGATCAGAGCTGCATGTGAGCAAGGATTAACTGATCATTCAAAGGCTCATTAAAGAGAGCGAGCGCAGATCTGCTGCTCCTTACCAATGAAAGTAACTGCATATAAAGTTTTATGAGGTTTACGTTGTAGTGAGAGTGGCGCACAATCTGTCGAATCCGGGAAGAGGAGGTGGCAAAGAGGTGGAAGCCTGCAGCAGAAAGATTAATGTTCAACTTCAATAAACTGATGAGTCAAAGAGTGGCCTGGCTAGCATGAGCTTTTTTATTTTTTTATTTTTTATATTTTTTTTACCCTGCAAGATATTCAACAGCAGCCCTCAGAAGAAGAAATGGCTGTAATAAAGAGGCACCCTAAGTGTGAGCCAGGACAGGTGATTACAGGAAAAGGGTATGTGGTTTATAGAGGTTATTAAAACACCATTAGTTGAAGATATTTTCCTTTATATTGTCTCTTTCAAATCTTCATTAATATTTAATGACTTGAAATGATAAAAATGTATATCAAAATGTATTGCCTGAAGTATCCCCCAATTGTTTCCTACTTAGACTACAATTTGGAGAAAAACAGCGGCTTAATATGCTGAAAGTTCAACCACTTGATAAGCAAAAACCATTCAAGGTTGTATCCACTCTAAAATTTAGATTTAGATTGTCTGTGGCCTTCTCATTTGATTCTAAGGTTAGAAGTTATGATGGGAATGAACAAAAAAAAAATCACACACAGAGCACAAGAAATGACTGCATGTTATTTCTGTTTACTAACGCTGCTACACGAGATGAACAGATCTGCCCGACATTTGCAGGAAGGGATTAAGTTATGCCACAAAGACGCAAAACTTAACCTACTGTATAACTACATCGATCTCGAATAATGAGGTTGCTAACCACAATTTTTTTGCCTTTCACACAGGCATCCCGGATCAAAAACATATCTTTAAGGATTTCCATTCAACACCATCTATTTAATTTCAGAAATGCAGACATAGACCTAGAGAAGAAGGTCTGTACTAATAATGCCATTAAAAAAACAAAACAATACTTGTCGCAGCATGACAAAGAATATCAATGACGTCGAAACCGTGACTTTACAGAGCTACACCGCCCTCCAAACCTTGATATATATACACACAACGACATCGACCAGTAGGCAAGCTCTGAATAATTTCCACCTTCCTGTTCTCCAAGCAAATACTAGTTTTTAATTCTTTCGTAGCTACTTTTCTTTCCAATTCCATCCGAGCAAGTAGATCCCTCTCCGATGATCCCAGCCTGGGGTGCTCCATCTATGATGTCATAACAGCATCACTCACGCACCCCCCACAATGAGCTCGTTGCCTTTTAATGACCTAATTGGCAGCCTGTCATATGGGTATAATTGCCAGCCCCCATCACTTGCGTGGGTGCAAGCAAGTCGCTGAGGCAGTGGCGAAAAGCATCCCCCCTCGCAACTAATTTCCAACCGGGCAGAAGCACCTCCCCACACCTCCAAAACTAGTGGTGTGGTGTTGACGTGCATCAAAAACCCGCAAGACAATTTTTCCCCCCCCAATCCTGCAAGTGCCATAAAGTTAAGGTGCCCCTGGTCACAATCCAGGGGCAATCCAGGTGGTCTCACGCAACACACACCTATGACCCAAGCTCCCTGCTGACCTTGTGGAGAAAGCGGCCAAAAGCCTCTCTCCCCACTTTGGCTGCCGTTGCTGGCAGTGGTGGTGGTGGTGATGGTGGTGGCAGTGGAGGTGGTGGTGGAGCAGTGGGCGCGGGGTGGAGGCTACGATAAAACACACACACACACACACACACACACACACACACACACACACACACACACACACACACACACACACACACACTGCACGGCCAGTCCGGCTGAGTACCACTCCCTGGGAACCGTCTTCATCATCATGGCCCCATTATCTGCCTCTGCCTCTCTGCCTCTGCTCCCAGACATT
Source organism: Thamnaconus septentrionalis (assembly GCA_009823395.1). Taxonomy (NCBI): domain Eukaryota; kingdom Metazoa; phylum Chordata; class Actinopteri; order Tetraodontiformes; family Monacanthidae; genus Thamnaconus; species Thamnaconus septentrionalis. The sequence continues at coordinate 6,296,668 of CM020519.1, read as the reverse complement.
GCTGGGGGAGAGGAGAAGGAGGAAGAAGAAAATAAAAGCTTCGCAAAAACCCCGTGCAAAGCAACCCCTCCGCCTGCCTGAGCACAAAATAAAAGCGAGCTTCAAAAAAAAAAAAAAAAAAAAAAAAAAAAAAAAAAAATGAGGAAAAGCTCATGTTGGAGCAGCCGCTACTTACCGTACCGAAGCTCCGCGGCGGCGGCGGTGGCCACTATCTCATCCGCTGTCCGGTGGAGGGGCGAGGGGCGAGCCGGGGCACCTTGTTTTTTGGTCCACCACCACCACTACCGCCGCCGCCGCCACCACCACCACCACGCACGGCTAGGTAACCCAAGTCCGTCCGCCTTCGCTCGGCTGCTATATCGGCGCGGCTTTAATCAACTCGAACGTCGCCCTACGTTTCGGTGACTTCCACACCCCGAACCGGGAAAAAAACACGAGAGAGTAGCTCCAAAAACACCAACAACTCTCGAAAGAAGAAGAAGGAGAAGAAGCGGCAACACTCCTTCTTCTTCTCCTTCCCCCGAGCCGAGAGCGAGAGACAGAGAGTAGAGAAACACGGCTGGCTCGCTCGCTCACGATGTCTCTCCAACTCCCCTCCCTCCCTCCTCTCTCTCACTCTCCGTCCGCCGTCGCTGCCGCACGCACGCTCGCAACGCAACGCACGTCCGCCAGAATGTCCGCGCGCTCAGAGCGTGCGCAGCTTTTCCGTTTGTTTTTTTTTTTTTCGTTTCAGTTTGCGCACCAGGGCTGGTTGCGTCGCTCGCTGCTGCCGCCGCCGCCGCCGTTGCTGCTGTCGAGACAGCAACTAACTCAACATGACTGACGGACCGCGGCGCTGACAGACGAAGCTTGGGCTGGGTCGATGCTCACACGCACGTACGCACACGCTAACTGTAAAGTAAGGACCCACCCCGCACCCTCCACCCACACACACACGCGCACACATATCCACCACCCCCTCACCCAAAAAGAAAGGTCTTACCCTTCCTCGGCGTGGTGCCTTCAAAGTGGCACCTGTGTTCAGCACGAACATCCTTATCCTGCTATCTGTGTTGCAAGCATGTGATGGCAACATGGTGAGGCTTTTAAAGGGGCAGGGAGGGCCACGGTTGGAGTTGAACTTTTTTTTTTGTCATGGGTGGGAGGTTGGGAGTTGGAAAGAAAGGGTTGGGTTCTGGAATCAACTGGACCCTGGTGTTGGCCATGAAGCGGCCTGAGCACACCTGTTATGCAAACCTGGCCACCTTGGAAGAGGAACTTGGTCCGCTATGACTTCTGCAAAATTTTATTGGCTGTGATCACAACAGGAACTTGCATGGGCTTATATTTTTTTAGCAGTAGTTTTGTTTGTACCTTAAGATAAAATAATCAACTGTAGTTACATTTACATGTTTTCATTGCATATTGTTCAGATTAGACAGGCGGGGCCTCTAGATTGACATGGTATGTAGATGTATTTTTGAAAATGTGGAAAGAGTTAACTCCATATTTGCATATCACGTTTTTTTCTGATTTGACAGCTTGAACAGTGACTTCTAACTAAATGGGACGCTTAAGCATAACAACATTTGCATAGGATTTAGTAACAGATGAACTTGAATCTGTTTTTTTTATAACTTTTCATAAGTATGCATGTTCCTCCGTCTGTACTGGCTATCACCTGCAGCACACCGCATTTGCTTAAAATTAGAAAATTAAGCATTTTCATGTGCTGATTACATAGCAGACATTTTGACTTAAAACAGCTCACTTCCATTACCAATTGACAGCGGACAAGTGCACAATACTAATATCTTGATTATGCGGAAAAGAACCGTGATTATGCAATTTCACTCCAAAGGCATATCAAAACATCTGCCGTAATTTCTCACTTAGTGTTAGTCAGAAGAGATGTGGAATGGATTTACTTTTTAAAAAATTTTGACACCTAATTACTCAGAAGGGGAGAGACGTCAATCACTTGCAGTCTACTCAGCCCACACAGTCTTGAGGAGGCCGTATTCTGCAGAAAGCTAAAAATTCACAGCAACTGTAGTTACAAGAAATGTCATTGCATAAAACATCAGTTAGTTGCTTGACATGTTCACTAGTTAAGAACGTGCAAAAACTAAGAGCCCCAGATGGGCCCTAAAAGTCACACACACACACACACACACACACACACACACACACACACACATATATATATATACACACACATATATAACTATATATATATATATGTATATATATCTTCTTCAGCCCTTGGCCACTAAGCATCGCTGTGCTAATATAGTTGTTTCTCATTACGTTAGCCTGCTGACGTCAGTTACAAAGCAGTGCTGTGTGCATTAGCACATCATTCCAAAATCATCTGCAGGGCTGCGACAGCTGCGTCTCCGACAGCGTTTAAATATGGAGTTTTCTGCCTAATGCAGCAAGTGTATACATAATAAATGGACGGTGATTTGCAGGGAAACCCAAACCACCAAACCTTTAAAATAGACAATAATAATAATAAACATCACAAGAGAATTTATGTTACGTTAATTACAAGAAAGCAAGAAAAGGGAGTAAAAACTGGCCAAGCTGTCCCGCTCATTATGCAACTCTCGGTTTACCCATTTACTGCCAGTGTCGGGCTTCGACTTAATTACACGTGCATACACACACGGTGGGATTCACAATTAAGCTGAATCAGGATGCAGGGCTCGGTGGAGGAGGACGTGTGCCAAACAAAACAGCACACGATGGAAGAAGGAAAAAAGAAGACAAGCTGGAACATGAACTGATTGGGTCTGAACAGCAAGGTCCGGAGGCCACATTATCCCTCAGCGTGTCCCTGTTTCATACACACACATACCCAAGAATATGAAAGGCAGACCCAGCCGCGCACTCCTCTGGTAATTCCCTAATTATTGTTGTCACTATATTATGATTTTAATTACTGTTTGTTCAATGATGGTCTCCCGCCTCACTATGAATCTCCTTGACTACAGCGGTTGGAACTGTGACTTTAGAGCAAAGGTGTCAATAATCATGGTGGAGGGTGTATTTTTAAATCCTTATGCTACTTTCATTTTCCAATCGGTTCCCAGGTGCTGCGTCACAGCCACCTGGAGTTATTTTACTGTTTTGGATTAAATTCAGAGACCACATCTCAATGCATGGTGTTCACTGTGACAGCTTTCCTCTTGCAGGTGGTGGACTCTTGCAAGAATTAAGTAAATAACAGAAAAAAATTGCATTGTAGCACTGCGCCTTGTGTGAAGGCCAAGTGTGTCACATCTTATAGTCAGAAAGTACATAAATAATGTGAATGTTAGTGCATGTTTTCTCATACCCCAGTTGATCCCACATCATTATTATACCAGGCGTGATGTTAAGAGAAGGAAACTCCAACACATCAATGTTTTGGGCTAAAGTAGGAACGTGGTGGCGCAACATTGGGGCCCGTTTATCCATGCCCTGCTTTTTATGCACATATAAATTTCTTTTATAAGCAGACAATTTTATTTATTTATTTAGTGACTCCTTCGAACTAAGACATGCAAATATGTTAGTGATTCCATTACATGTCAACGCTTGGATTTAAATAATACGCATTGGGCTTTTTAATTATGAGCCCCAGCAGCACCATTTCTCAAACTGAACACGGTTTGGTTTTTTTTCATTCTTTTTTGCTGGATGACTGGTGGGGACAGGGACATGCATACAATTTAATATCCAAAGAATTAAACAGATTGTTGGAACATTCAAAATCTTTGTATTTAGCAGAATTGCATTTGGTGACGTGGGCCAGTAAGGGGTGAGGAATGAAGTGTGTGTGTGTGTGTGTGTGTGTGTCAGGGAGGTGGTGTCACAGGTGTCAAATCAGACGCTTTGCTGGTACCAGGACGGAGCTGTTGAAAGCTCAGAGGTAAAACTTTAATGATTCCCATCCTTCAGTGTTTCCGCCATCACCTCATTTTCTCTTCCCTAATGAGCTCAGCCAATCACTGATCTGGATCCATTCCACCTCTGAGAACTTGATAACAAGGCAGTTTGGTCAGGGACGTGGCACGGTGGGGAGAGTCAAAATGCATTGTGTCGGGGCGTCTCATCTTTTTATACGGCCGGTGCAAGACTAAAGACTTATCCTCTTTAAGAATGGCTGATTTGACTGTCCACCTCCTGTCCATCAGAATCGTAGTTTCCTGTCTTGGCATATTTGGGAATGTGTTTCTCATTGTTGGCATCATTCAAACCAAGGTGTCCCGCCTGAAATCCTTTGAGGTGCTTCTTTTGGAGCTGGCCGCAGCTAACCTGGAGGAAATCGTCATCGTCAACATCTACGACGTGGTCATACTCCAGACTTCCTTCTTGAGCCGCGACGTATGGTCGTGCCGAGTGTTCAAGTTCCTGACTGTCTTTGGTGAGGTCACCAGCATCCTCTTCACCGTCCTGATCAGCATCTTCCGCTACCAGAAAGTGAGGGATGCAGGCAAGAGGGTCAACCTCCCGATCTACCTGGACAGCACCAGGTCGCTGTGGATGGTGAGCGGGGCTTGCATTGTGTTCGCTCTTTTGCTCAGCGTCCCCATTTTTGCCATACACCTCGCAGACGACTTCAGCAGCAACGGCACCAGCTGTCCTCCAGACTTCTTTCAGTGCAGTAAAAATAATTGCCCCTTATTCAGGGGTCTTTACAAGTACCTTTTCATCCTGTGGTGCAACCTGCTGCCTCTGATCATCGTCACAGTAACCGGCTGCCTCATCATCGCCGTGCTGCTGAGGCAGAGGAGGACGCTGACGCCAGGGGTGAGCGTGCCAGGACAGTTCGGGGCAAAGAGCAAAAGTCTGCGTTTCCAGCGAAGCACGGTGGCCGTGCTGACTGCCATGGCGTTGTTTCAGGTGGACTGGACGCTCTACCTGATCTTTCATCTGACTGTCAGCCCTGAAGACTTTCCTTTATGGGGAGAAATTGAATTTTTTATCTCAACTTCTTACACATCTATTAGTCCTTATGTCTACGGGATTGGAAATAACCTGTTTACTTTTAAGAACTTTATGAGGAAGTAATTATGCTTATTTTCAGGGCCAGGCTTGTGTATAAAGAGATGTGTACGTTACTATAAATTAGTGTAGAATGTGTGTTTGTATGCCCACTCTGTAGATTTAAGAGGCAGTTGATATTATGTATGGTCCGGGCAAATTCATGCAATTGTGTAGCCCCCTGTTCTCTGAACGTGCTGCTCCTGTTGATAATCATTTGGAGATAACAAGGAAATATTTTATCAGTTAGTCTCTGTCTGTACAAGCCCCAGTGTTTTCACCATCTTGACGAAAAAGACAGATTTTATTTATCCAAAGACAGGGTATTAACCTTGAGAGCCTAAATGAATTTCTGCATCTTTTATTTTATTTCCACGGAGATACAGAACACACAATTGCAGGGTTACGAGTTGTTGTTTTTTTCACCAGTTGGTTCCGCGGCAGCTCGCGCGTCTTTGAACAAAAATAACTACGATTTTCTAAATTAAACGTATTAGGTCGGGCTGCATGCACGTGTCGATCCGATACGGCAGCAAGTGGAAGCACGGTGGAGAAAAGCCGCGTACGGATATTTCGCAGTAGATCTCTCCACGAGGAAGATGAGTGTTTGTCGGCTCCAGTCCCACTTCCTCCTCCCGGTCAGGCAGGCCACGCCCCGTTGGCTTTCCACTCCAGCGAGTGAGGCGTCCCAGAAGCCTCGGCGTTGCTCAGGAAGTCGATCGGTTCTCTGTTGCGTTAACCACGGCATGAAGCTCTGCCAGTGAAGTAAATTTAGAACAAAATAAATGAAAAATACAAAATAGAAAAATGACTATGCGATTGGATACATTGCATTAAAATTAAGTTGCTTATAATGCATTTTTGTAAGGTAACTCAAAAATGGAAATAAGAAGGAATATGAATTGGATCATTTTTGGTGCTTTGATTGCTTGTTATTTAAGTCTTCAACAAGTGCTGCCCATCATGCATGAATTTGTTTACAGTTCTTAATGCATTTTTTCCCACTGCAGGGCTGAGAATGTTTATTATGCACCATCAAACTAACAATAATAATCTGACGTTTGGCATCACTACTAACCTGCACAGCTGAGGCAATAATAACGAGTACTAGTTATACATCCTTGCAAAATTGGTGAAACAGTCACACTGAAAATGGTATTAAAGACCCCAGAAGAAATCTTCCCACACTTGTCATGCTAAGAATTCGTGTCCAAAAGGTGTAATAAAATATTGCTTTAGTACCTTTACGGCAGTGTGAAATTTATTTGGTTAAGTTTTTATTATTTTTATTATCATTTGATGAAGGCTAAGATTCTCGCCACCCCTTTTTCAACACGGACAACCACAGCATTGCATCGTTGTGTTTCGCCCTTGCCATGAAATCATCCTTTCACCATTTGACTCCGAGTCATTATTGATGGGAAGTTTCTAGTGTGTAACCAAAACATTGAGGAAAAATAATAAGAGTGACAAAGGTTGGGATCAAATGTCGCTTTAGTGTGTGACACAATTACAAAACACATGGCCGGTAAAATCCTCCGGTGGACGAAGCCTGCGGATTGGCTACTGGCACCCGACCCGCCATGGCGAATGAGTGACGTCACAGCCCCGAGAGCACGGATGTGTATTAAATGTACGTGTGTCTTCTCTGTATGTGTGTGTGTGTGTGCGAGTGAGAGAGAGAGGTGGGGGGGGTGTGCGGTGCAGAGAGGACAGTGACCGTCTTCAGGAACGGTGACGATGGGAAACGCGACCGACTGAAGGAGGACTAAAGCCGCGGAGGGAAGGAGAGCGGAGCGGAAGAACTGGAAGAGAGGAAAAGAAATAGGAGGAAAAAAGAAAGTAAGTGCCGGCCAGAGCGTGCTGAGCTCGGCGCAGCGCACGTGGAGGCTCTTTTTTTTCTCTCTCGCGCAAACTTGCTGGGAGTTTGTCAGCGGCGGTTGGACTCGGCTCGAGGTGGGAATCGAATGTTTGTTTTCACCCCTTCTTCCGCTCTCCAAATTAAACTACCCGTGAGATGAGTGGAAGAGGTTGGTAGGACAACCCCTCACCCCCCGCCTCCCCGCCACCATCGCCTCACCCTCAACAAACCGCCGCGGTTCTCTCCCCCGCGGGCCGCCCGGGAATCACGCGCCACACGGAGCAGGCAGTTCCCGTGTGTTTTGTGTGCATGCGCCTTGGCGTTCGCGCTGTTCGCGGCGTGAGCGTGCATGCACCGCTCGATTCGCCTCGCCTCGGTGGAAGCGATCGGGCGAGCGAGCGAGCACACACAGTTGGCGTGGCCGTCGGCCTCCATTTGCCAGCTCTTGTTTACGTTCGAGGAACTCGTCGAGGCCCGCCGAGCGACGTCGACGACGCGCAACAGTTGATTCGGCGAGGTCAGTATTGCTCCGCTACCGCCGCCGGATGTTTGGTCGCCGTCGTAAGGTGAGGCGGTCGGTGAAACCGGTAACTTTTGTATGTGTGCGTGCGTGTGTGTCCCACCAGCAGCACCAAGTTAGAGCGAGCGCTGGAGCTGACGCTCCCACCACCACCTCCTCCTCCTCCTCCTCCTCCACCCTCTCTTCCTCCTCCGCCGTGTGCGATTAAGGCAGAGATGTTGCCGAACAACGACAATTTATTTATTTAGCGTTGCTTTGATATTTTAACGAGGGCCTGGCGGTTATTAGCAACGCGTAGAGCGTTTGTGAAACGTGATCCAGGCACATTTGGGGGGTCGAGTAACACCTTTTTTTTTTCTTTTTTTTTTGTATTGAACTGCTGTGTTGGTGTGACTGTGGAAGGAGGGGGAAGGTAGATTGTACGCACACAGGTAATGTTTTGTCTTTTCGCCCGAGTTTGTGTTGTAGCCAGTTTCCTCCGACGGAGTGGAATTTATTGGTGGAACCAAAGTGCAAACGCTTTGTTAAAAGTGTAGTTTAAACATTAGTTTCGGCCTTGTTGTTAGCCACGTATCCTAGCTGGTTGCTATCATCGACCACACCAGTGGGGTCACAGCCAGCAAGATGAACCACCCCCAACGCCACCACCACTTTGCACTCGTTGATAATGCATTTAAAGGTCCAATTTGCAATTGGTTTTTGAATGGAATACAATTTCATGATACATATGAAAGTGATCAGTTAGTTTGAGAAAGTAACTACACAAAAAAGTTGTTTGGCCTTCTCTCTTGCATCAAGACTCCACCTGTAGGAGGGCGGCCATATTGGGACACAACATACCTAAAGTAGCTCATCATCTTGATTCGCTCAGGATTTCAACGTTAGCATCAGAGGTGGCATCAGAAAGATTTGTGATGAAGTGAGATGTCACAAAACCGATGCCGACACCAACATTACTCATAAGATGCAATGTTTCACGCGTTGGACCTTTACACCACCTGGAATATATTCAATTTAATTTGAATATTTCTGTGCCTTTTGTAGGTCAGATTTACTTGTATTCACACAATTTTACAATGGACATTTTTTGTGTTTAATCATTCAGTTTTGTTGTTATATATTGATACTAATGTTTGTTTCCAGTATTTTTATTTGCAGTTAAATATCTCTTCGGTTAGAGGTCAGTTGACATGAAAAAAAAAAAACTTGTTATCTTGCTTTATAACTTGTGTAATAATACCTACCATCCATCTTTTTCCTCATGTGCTGAATGAAGTTGGACGTCAGCTGTCCGAGATGCCTGCCACTGAATCATCGACCCTGGAGAGCGGCCAGACGTTGCACGACGGGAAAGGGAATACATCCGTTGATGTCCATTCCACTACTGGGCTTCCATCAAATCCTCCTGTTCTGACTGTTGCAAAACCTGACTCGATGATCAAGACGGAGATGGAGACAAACGTCGTGTCCGTGACAAGTTGTGACAGCGAGTTGGCGCTGTCGTCACCTGCGGAAGCAAGCCCAGCCAAGCCTGCGCTGGAATCATCCTGTGCCTTGGATGGCTCTTCTGAACGGAGACCAGCTACCTCATGTATAGCATCTGCGTCGGAGTCGTTGGTGTGCGCAGGGCCAGACTTCGTCAGCAAGACGGAACCGACACCTTTTGGCAGCGCGCAGCTGAACGCAGATGTCCCTGCAACACTCACTTTCCAAGGTGTTTCTGTAACACTGGAAAACAATAGCTTGTGGAAGCAGTTCCACAAATACGGGACTGAAATGATTCTTACTAAGCAAGGTCGCCGTATGTTCCCATACTGCCGCTATCGCCTTTCTGGCCTAGATCCGACGCAACAGTACAGTCTGGTCTTGTCTATAGTTCCAGTCGATAACTTAAAGTACCGCTTCAACACACCCAGGTGGGAGGTTCATGGGCTCGCGGAACACAAGAACAACACTCTGATCCGGGCATTTTGCCACCACAACTCTCCCCGCTGGGGCTCCGCTTGGATGGCCAGCACGGTGTCCTTCTTCAAACTCAAACTGACCAACAACCCCAGCGATGAAGACGGCCACATCATCCTGAACTCCTTTCATCGCTATATTCCTCGACTACACGTGATACCCGTGCCCGAGGGGGTCAGTCCTACACCTGAGCAACCCATTCTAATTGGGCCAAATTGCCTGACGTTCACTTTTCCTCAGACCGAATTCATGGGAGTGACGACGTACCAGAACTTTTGGATCACCAAATTGAAGATTGATCATAATCCGTTTGCAAAAAGCTTCAGGGAGGATGGGAATAACTCTCGCCTGATCAGGCTCAACAAATCAACCCCAGAGCTGGACACAGTAGAACCTCAAGATGACAAAGAGGCTTTAAAACCTGAAGAACTTACCAATGTCAGAGAGGAGACTTTGGATTCAAGGTAAATTTGATTTTTTTTTTTTAAAGCGTGTTTTAGATCTGGCTGCACCACACCACACTGATTTATAACTTTTTTCTATGACGCTAATTTCTCAGATGCAGTACAAGATGTATTTTATGAGATAAATTTGGCCTATTTTGCACACCACCCCATTGAGATTTGCAGTAGTGAGAATTAAGGTACTTATTGGAATTAAAGGTAGTCCTGTAAGAATAACCCCGAATTAACACATTCTAATTCTCATATAAATGACAGGTTTTTGTTCTATGTGCTGCTGTGTAAGCTGAAAAGTTGAATATCCATCACGTTTCACTTTGAAGACGGTTTTTTTTTTGGTTGTATTTTATCCTTTCTAATAGTTCAGATTCTACATTTTGTAATAACATATGAGAATAACAGCCACTCCATCCAATTTCACAAAATAAGTAATTTCATAACTGTCCTCCAACCTTCCCCATCCCCAGAATGAGGAATATCCTTCACTTCTATTTCTTCTTCACTTGCTTGCCTCATGTCAGAATGGCCTGCATCTGCCTTGTTTACTTGTTACGTGTGAAAGATTCAGCAAAATATATTTTTTGCAAGAAATGTAACATGCAGGACCATAAAACACAGGTTTATAAATGCTGTTTCCTGAAGAGATTTAGGACAATAAATTGCACTGATCGGATGACAAAGTTCTGTAACTGGATATAACGTGGAATCTTTAAGAACACTGTAAAATGTACTTTGTCATATCAGAACTCAGAATAATCTTGAGCTTCTATTTTAAGATGAAAGATTTTGATTACACTAGCAAAAAAGCCAAAAATCTTAACAAGTTTGTGGTCGTGAACTGGTAAAAATGTCACTTTTCACCAATGAAAACTCTGAAATAACCTGCGAGGAACCACAATGTTGCTGCGGTTCTCATTTTGATAAATATTTCTTTTTCCTCTTCGGTTTTCATTCAGCCGTCAAAAGGCTCACGTTGACCCCGTCACTTCTCCCAGCCACACCAGACTAGTGCTCAAGCCCATCATGTCCACCAAATCCAGTACAAATGAGCTGTACGTGCCCTGTGTGAGAGGCAGCCACGCTCTGGGGGAGCTCGTTCTCGTCGAGGAGAGCGAGAAAGACGGCGTGGAAACGAAAGAAGCTCGTCCCGTCGGCGTCGCTGGAGGAACCCCCGTCGCGGCGTCGACCCCCGTGGCAAGCTCGACCCCCGTGGCATCTTTTGCAGGATCGTCTCCCAGGTGCGGCAAGAAGAGGAGGAGGGTGAATTCACGCTGGGGAAAGGGCTCCCCTGAGCAAGCCCACCGTCCTTCGTTGACTCTGGGTACGCAGCCAGAACTGGATGATGTGGACGGCCTGGTCTTTGCCTCGTTTGACTCCAAGGTAAATAACTGCTGTGACTGATTTACACACAACTGCAAGTCGACTTACATTTATTTGTTTGATTTTCTGTTCTGACAGATTATAACGTTTTTTTTTTTCTGATTTCTGATTCTGATTGCACACTTTTGCATGCAGTGTGTTGTTATGGTAAGTAACCGTTTTGTTTTTTTTACTTTGTGGTGCAGGAAGCCCTGGAAGTGCAGGATGGGGACAAACGTGCAATAAACTCATCACCACCATCACCAGTTTCCACAGTGACCAACATTAAAACAGAACAAACAAGTAAGCCCTGTGAACACCTTTTATATGGTAATATTCTTTAAAAGTATTTTCCTCATAGGAGGAAAAACTTGAATCGTGAGATATGAAGAAAACATGTTGCTTTAATGTCAATTGAAAATGAACAAAAGCACCACAACGAAACATATCTGACAATCCTCCCTGAAGTGACTCTTTAAACACTGAAAATTAAATGAATGAAAAACAGCTTTTTTCTAGTACCGACAGTCACTGCTATTTAGAAGTCATTTAGAGTTATGTTATTCTTCTGAATACACGAGAACGCTGGGAAACTAACACATAAATAAGGTTTATTAGTATCGTTTCAAATTCGGCAGGCCGGATTAAAATGGGCCACATATGGCCCCCGGGCCGTAGTTTGCCCGTGCCTGCCTTTAATCATTATTTATGTGTCTCAGCTGAGGTTGATCCTGAGACTGATGAGGAGAAGTTGGTTCGCTTTGAGTCGTGTCTACTGCAGTACCTCCCTGACATGAAATACAGACAAGTCATCCATCCTGTGCTGCAGGAAGGTCAGTTCAAACAGTCGCACATCAACAACCCATGCAAAATTACGTAGTGTCCATCATTTTTCTGGAAGTTGGCCCATTTGTTTTTTTTCGCCACTTTCTGGTCTAGTGGGGTTGAAGTTGAGCTTGGTCGACCCAACACAGTCCATCGACCTGCAGTACCTGGGGGTCCCTCTGCCTCTTCCAGCTCCTGTCAAACAAGAGCATCAGGCCACCACGACGCGTATGTTTCACTCAGTTTTGACAATGATATTGTGATAAAACACACATGATATTCAAAAGAGTTTGCAAATTGTGTCAAATGACACTCGCTTGTTAGTACGGTGCCTTGAGGTTAGACCAGGTTAAAAAGTTTGCAGCAGGCCAAAGTCTAGCTTCCCCTGTAAAAGCAGCTGCGGTAGTCCGTTCAATCATTTACCTTCGAGGGGAGTCGAGCTGTTGGCCACATTTTGACAACATAAAGCGTGTGCTTTGTGTGTTTATTTCATGATATTTGGATAGAAAACGTACACATATTAAACAGTTAATCCTGATATAATATCTATTAAATGCTTGTAATATCTATTCAATGCATGGTCAAAGAAAATGAACTTTGTTACTGTAAGGGTTCCTTTTTAGAGGAGTGAAGGTTTTAATGTGTTTGACTTTCTTAATTATTGCATAATATAACGTTTAGGGGCATATAAAGATTACAATAACAACAGGACGTGATTAAAAAATAGTCTAAAATCCCTCAGCGAGTGAAAAGCATGCATAGCTTTTATTTTTGCTCTGCTGTTTAACGATGGAAATGCATTTCTTTTTTGCAAAGAAAATTAAATGGGAGGGCGTGTGAGGCAAGTCTGATGAAGCTTTAAAGCGTATTGTCTGCATGTTAGTAAAGTCTGGCTTTTTCCTCTTAGACAAGAGCCTTTCCTTCATCTCTCGGACTGGAAAAACGAGTGACATGACCAAATTAAAGGGATGGAAAAACAAATTGGTCCGAAGAACAGAAGCATCTTCGTTGAGCTGTGACGGTATAGTTACCTTTTTTATCTTTCTCATATGGCTTAGTGGAATTAAAGTGGTTATTCTAATCAAGGGTCAAACCAAACTGAATGTACTTCTGTCATTATCCTACGCTGATGGCCCTCATTCTCACTCTGTGGCAGGGACGGCAAAGAACCTGTCTGCTTTCTGCAGCAACATGTTGGACGAGTACTTGGAGAGCGAAGGCCAGATGATCTGCGAGCGGGCTGCTGCCTTCTCCACACGCCCTGAAGATCCTGTTGTCTACCAGCTGCCTGCAAAAAGCTCCAGCTACGTCAGGACCCTGGACAGTGTCCTCAAGCAGCGGAACTCTGCGCCCAAAGACCGGGCGGCGGCCAGCAAGCCTTGCCCGCTGTCTTACAAAGTCCCCCAGAGCTCGGCCGCTGCTCAGTTTAGCCCGACCGCGCAAGGAGGAGTTCAGACCGGGCAGTGTTCTGCAACGTATTGTCCCGTCAAGACTGGTTCGGTTCTACAAGGGTAAGAGTTTGTTTGTGAATCGCCCTGGCTTTTTAAAGGTTGATTGTACTATACACACACACACACACACAATACAATAACCTATTTGTGATTCTTCAGATCTCCCACACAACAGCTGGGCTCCAGCCAGAATAAGTCGAGCATCAAGTTCATGTACAAGATGACAACGATGGAAAAGGGAGCCGTCAACGAGGGTCTGAACAGAGTGCAGCTCACCCAGGAAAGGGTGGAGGTGGCGCTGTCTGTCATGCTGACAAAAGAGGTACGCCGTAAACTGCGCAGGAGTGACCAGCAGGATTCTTCAGCCACCACATTTTTTTTTGTTAATAAAAACTTCTTGTTTTCTTAAAAACAGATGCAGGCCGATTCAGTCCTGAAAGTCCCCGCGTTCCCCGAGGGTAAGGCGCAGGGGCCCGAATGTGGTGGGGATTCTTGCAAGCTTGGATGCATCTGCCCCAGCCTCCACGGCCCCGTGAAAGTCACGCTACACTGTCGGCGTCCAGAATGCATGTTTGGTTGTACCTGCTTCAAGAGCAAGATCATGAAGCAGCTGAGCCCCGGAGAGTCCGAACCAGAGATCCAGCCTGTTTACTGTAAGATCAGGCTGTTTTGGGCATCACAACTGTCTCTCCATTAACATTTCCACTTCTGTTTTTTTATTATTTTTTTTTTTACATTTGTGCTCAGTTTGCTCATTCATCTCCTTAACCTTAAGACAAATGTATTCTTTCAGCAGCTGTGTCGAATATGGAACACACAGTCCAGCCCCAGCCGGTCTCCCATGTGAATAAACTATGGAAACGCACTATGGTTGACAGGGATCCAGAACCCCTCTACTCTCCACTAAAAATAGCTGCACGCTCTTCGACTCCGATGTTTGTATTACACAACAATCAGGTAAAATATGATCTTCGTCTTATTCTGACTGTTTGGTTTTTTTTTCATTGTTTGCCTGAAATGAAAACTGCACCCATTTCACTCGCCACTCTTATTAGTGCCTGTGCCCAAGTATTTTTTTTAAACGGAAGAAACAACTGTTACATTCTAGCTTTAATCTTAAAATTGTGTCGCAGATTCCTGAGGAAGACAAAGACCCAGTGTACAAATACTTTGAGAGTATGATGACATGTGCACGAGTCCGAGAGTTCAACGCCAAACCTCCTCAAGTCCCCATCCTGCCAGACATCTTCAACACTCCGACGACATCCACCGCAAAGGAGAAGAAACCTGCTGAAGACAAGCCAAAAATATATTTTAGAACTTTATACAATCATATTAAAGAAGGTAGATAACCAAACAGTCTAATAATTATAGTTAAAACCAGGTTAATACATTTATTTGTTTTGTTTTTTTCCCAGCTCATCTTTTACAACGCCAGATTTGTGCCGTCCCGTTTTAAAATCATGTCGACAGATTGCCACCGGTGACTATTAATTATTATGCTATCCTGTCCTACCTCCAAGGCAAGACGGCTGAGGGACCGGAGTCCAAAGTGAGACGGCAAATTGAGATCCAGTCAGTCTGCGAGTGGGACAGGGACCGCAAACGGGTCATCGAAACACTGTGTCGACGTATGAGTCAAGGGAAACTCACCAAGTTTTTTTGGATTGGACCGTACTTGGTCCGCCCACTCGCCAAGATCTCCATAGAAAAGCCGAGCGGCTCCGTGATCACTTACAGGGTAGGTCCCAACAATGGTAACGTGACATCCATTGCCTTGCGCTGTGATCTCATGCTTGTATTCATTCAAATTGTAAATATCCAACAATCATATCCAAATTTGGATATTTCTTTTTATAAATTTGTAATGCAGGTAATGTACCACTGGTTTTACCACAGCATTTTCAATAATGTTTTTGTCATAAATTTTAACCAAATTATTATCCAAACCAAATATTGTATTGTGAATCACATCAGAATATTCCCCTCTGTTTTAGATATTGTGATAACTATTGTATTGCGTCT
This sequence comes from Thamnaconus septentrionalis, assembly GCA_009823395.1. Taxonomy (NCBI): domain Eukaryota; kingdom Metazoa; phylum Chordata; class Actinopteri; order Tetraodontiformes; family Monacanthidae; genus Thamnaconus; species Thamnaconus septentrionalis. The sequence goes on along the minus strand of CM020519.1, from coordinate 6,281,191 downwards.
CAGCTGATTTAATAGTGATTGACAGAACTTGATTATTAAGATAGGATTCTATCATGTCATACTGAGTAATACTGTACTATGGCTTAGATTTGTAATTACTATTTGATTGTACTGTGGGGCCACTTGCACTCTTCCCTATATGATTAACAACCTGTCGCCGATGGACTGAGTCTCTTCCGTGCACCTCCCTCCAGGTATGCATCAGCAAACCAACAAATGGTGAAGAAGATGAAGATGAACTTGATTTTGAGGAGGAGATGGGGGAGGAAGAGGAGCACGGTGAAACTGACAGGCCTGCGACGGAGGTTCTCGCCACTCCGTTCCTCAGCAGAGTGTTACCGGCCGGCACGCTGAGAGGCAAGCTGAAGCCAGTCGGCACCAAAGCCAGTGGACTCGTAGAGGTCAGTGAGTCAAGCCCTTGCTTTTTATACAAAACGCTTTTAAGTGTGCTGTCGTCTTGAGTGTAATCTCTGTATTTGGGGGCCCTTCTTCACAGGTCAATGGTAAATCTTACAATCAGGCCAGACTGTTGCTGGGGAGCATGGGCTCCCTCCACCCAGCCAACCGCCTGGCGGGCTACATCACTGGCCGGCTGCGGGTGCCCACCAGCGTTTCTCTGAAAGTGTCTCAAAAAATAGGCCTGACTGACAAGATCAAGCCTGACGACGAACTGCGCATTAAGGTGGCCGGCACAGTGGTCCCTCCGACTGTGACCGCACGGAAAACTGCCGATCTGACGGCGCCGACGCAGCCGCCAGGTAAAAAAAAAAAACTTCCTCTAACACACACACACACACACACACATGTGGCTGTGCTTCCATTTGTCTTGCTAATGGAGGACATAATCAACTCGAGAATGCTCCAAAAACTGAATCACCAACCATCCTCGCCAATCCACACTGAGCTGCTGGAGTTTTAAGATGACAAGACCAGAATTTTCAGTCTTGTGAGCGGCATAAAGAAGGAGAGTAAAGGGAAACTGGTTTCTAGCCTACACAAGCATTCACAAAGCTCTGCTCAAGCCATCTAGTTTTTCTTTATGCGTGTCGCAAACATAGTTTTCATATCAGTGACAAGCATGAGTTTATCACGTATAGCACGGTTACTCAGCAACATGTGGCTCGTCAAGCTTTCAATGGTGGCTCGCATGGTCGTTAATGACAAAATATAACACAGCCAATACGTTTGAAAAATGTGCTAAATAAACACTACACGACAAAAACACAAACGTCTGCATTGTTTTCCTCCTTTCGCCTCAATTTATGTTGTTGGATAACTGTCAAACCTGGCAACGCAGCACGTTTACGGCATTGTTTGCAACTAGGGATGTTAACAATTTCTCGTTTATTAATTAATTCTCAATTAAGAATTTAATCGATTAAATTAAAGTAGTTGCAATTAAATGAACATTTTTTTACATGGTTAGTTATTATCATTATAACTGTGTAGTGGCAGGAAATTAGAAATGCTCATAATACCTCAATTGTGAGGATCACTGATGTCAAGGTTACGTAACGATCTCACAAAATGATGTTTCTGGATCCTTTAAGATTGTTTTTTTAATTGGGTTCATCACAAGAAGTCATCAGCAAAAAAGGAAATGACTCCTTTATCTGATCCTTTTTTTCTGTTTTGCCTCTGTAGTTCAAACACATGAGCCAAATCTCCAGAAATCGGCGCCCACGACCCCGGAGTCGCAGGGTTCACAAACCCCCTCGGTGTCAAACTCGTGCCTCGCGGCGGTCCCAGAGCGAAGCAGCTCAGACGGGAACTCCCAGGGAGGCAGCAGCAGCAGCCCGTCTTTTTCTCTCACAGTCTGCCCAACGCTGAAAACCCCCAGCTTCGTGGAACAGAGTGGGACCTACAGGTTCCGGATCTGCCCTCCCACTAAACAGAGCAGCGGGGGCCAGGACCAGCGAGGGATCGTCCTGCCGGGGGGCTTCACCCTCATCCAGCTCCCAAAGCGAGGAGCCGACGGAGCTGCATCGAAGTCTGAGAACACAGAAAACTTGACCGGCGGAAACGAAGGCGCTCTGTGTGGCGGACCAGTGTTGCCCGGACTCGAAAGCTACATTGGGGCTTGCTTAGGGGACAGAACTGAAGGCTCCGTCAGCCAAGAATCCAACGTGGACTTCAACTTCGAGGGCTCGAGCTCAGCGTCCTTTGACATGGACGAAGACCTAATTGTGAGAACAAATAATGTTTTTTGTTTTTTTTAAACGTTCAGCAGACAAAACAAAGTTGGATTACTGTTAATCACCGTGTGATGTTTTCTACAGGATGGGTTTGTGGACATTGAGACCGTGGAAGAAGAGGAGAATGCATCCAGGAACTCACAGTGAGTCCAGTACAGTAACTCTGGATTAGGAATGTTAACAATCAATCGATTATCAATTAATCGTCAGTATGCATACATTCTGCAATTAATCTGTTAAATTTCTTGTTTATCTCTAGAACTGGATCTCCAAAATCGAAGCCTGATTCTGTGGTACATTGTCATCCTATTTTATTATTTTTTTTAATAAACTATTGCAGCCACTCTCCTTCCCTATTATTGTCAGGGGAGAAAAGGAATCCTTGTATTTACTTTTATTCTCTTACAACTCCTACAGAGTGAACGTTGTTCTTTACAAGACCTGCGGCGAAAGAACCACACTGTGGTGGAAAGACAGCGGCGCAGCGAACAAAAGGGCCTCTTTGACAAACTGGTGAATCTGCTCAACGTTGACCCCAAGACGCCAAGGCTGCACCTCCTCACGATGGTCAGTGTCACGACCTTTGCATTCAAGACAACAGTCACGTTAGTGATGAAGTTCCTAACAAAGATCAAACCTAAAGTGCCTGACACAAAAAAAGGAAGAAACTGGTGTTAATCCTAATGATGACTCGACATCTTGAATGTTTCTGTCGTTGTTGTTTGTAGGCCTCGAATGAAATCAAAGAATTGGAGAACACAGCTAGTTTTCTGGAGGATCAGAAGAAAACGTTGACACGGTTGCGGTCCAGTTATTTGAAGGAACTCTCCCAGCTGACGGGTGCGTACAACTCATTCACAAGGTCGTCTGATTTATGTGAAATGTTTCTTTGGGAGAAATGCATGTTGATGCAACATTGCATCAGAGCTAGGGACCGGGCGATTTTGGACAAAAATAAAATCCCAATTTTTTTTTTCTCTCTGAAAACTCCATTTTTGATTTCAATTTTTTTGGTAAAACTACAAAAGACAATGGAAAAAATTTATTTGAAACTATTTTATCTTTATTTCTACATAAAGGGGAAGTGATATTTTAATCTCCGATACTGAGTAAGTACTTGCGACATTAGACTACAACACTTACCTGGCATTTCTCGTTAAATATGCTACAAAAACGGGACAAGCACCTGCAACGCAAAGCAGACAAATGTGAAAATAGTCCTGAAGTTAAAACACACGGCACTGTCAGAATTGATGGTTGGATTTCAAATGCCCCTTTTCATTTATAATCAGCAGTTGGAATGATTCACATCTGAATTTATGTATAATTTGTGTTGTAAAAATACCCTCCCACCCTGGTTTATTTTTTTTAGGGAAGTCAGAGAGTGCGATTAAAACCAAGCTGTTGCAGCTCTACAACAAACAGAAGGCGAATGAGAAGACTCCCTTCTTCAGCAGTCTCCTCAAATCCAGAGCCGCTCTTCTGCATCCTCCCGACCCCAAGTCCTGCGACAAAGCTCCCACCATGCCCCTGTCGGAGCCCAACTTCTTTGGCACCCCAAGCCAGTGTGGCCGGTCCACGGACGCTCGCGTGAACTTTGTATCGCAGACCATCAAGGTCGAGGCACCTTCTCCGCCTGCAGCGCTTCCGGCCCACTCGTCGGCCGCCGCCTCACCCTCGGACCTCCAGGGGAGCAAGGCGGACGAAGCTGCAACCCCGGCGCTGTTCACCGTGGTGAAATCGCAAAAGGACAGTGAGCATAAAGGCCCCGCGCTCGTCATCGGGAATGAGTCTGCAGACAAAAAAACACTGGTGGCCTTAGTACCGAAACCACACCAGAATGTAACACTCCCGCTCATTCGCTCCAAGACTGGTAGAATCATTCTTCCATCGTCCCTCAAACCTCGTAAGTTAAGAGTTGATGTATTCATGTTCAACGTTGTGTTTTATTTAATGCATACTGATAATTTGTTTCCCATTTTTTTCCCCCTCTGTCCCCACAGTTGGCCAGGGATATTACACCATCACCTTTCTAAGTCCGAAGCAGAAGGAAGAGGGCGGTGACGATAAACCTTGTGACTTGGACTCCTCAGAGAAAGAAAGTGTCGATCTTTCAAGAACGGATCCCCCTCCAGATGACGGCCGTGTTGTGGAAGACAACGTTTCCGATCCCGACCACAACGAGGAGCCTTCAGGCCGCAACTCCATCACTGGCGAGCTCTCCTCCTTTCCAGACACGACGTCCGAGCCTCCGTCAGTCGCGGCGGATGCGGAGAGCCGCCCAGCAAAGATTTCGAAAAAGGAGCAGGCGGCTCCGGCTAGTGCAAAACCCCGGCGGGGCCCAGGCAGACCCCCGAAACGCGCACATGCGGCTGCTCCAGGCAAGCGGGGCAGAGGAAGGCCACGAAAAACACCAAATGCGCCTCTCAACGACAGGCATCCAGCGGATTCTTCCGATGACGGCGCCACCTGGCATCCCGGGAAATGTACCAGCTCCGATAGAAAAAGCAAACGCGCTCCCGCTAGATCCACCAGGCTGACGGACAGGAACAGCCGCCGACCTTTGACCCGGGCCGCTCTGGGAAAGGACTTCCCGAGTGCCAAAAAACGCTCCTGGATCGACGTGGAGAGGGAGCTGGAGCCCGACACGATCCAGGAGTAGCTGCTGCCCAAAGGGCCACAGCAACATGTTGTGACATGTCTTCAGTTCTAAAAGCTCAGTGCCGCTCTCTGCCGTTGAGGAAATTGATTGATTGAATGCTTTTTTGTATAAAGAAGAGTCATTGATTGACCTATTGAATGTATAGATGAGATAACTCCCACATTGACCTCATAATTTTGTATTTTCAAACAAACTTGATGAATTCTATAATAACTAAAAAAAAAAAAAAGTGGTTTAGGTTGATACAGAACGTTTAACCTTGTGTAAAAAAAAAAAGAAGAAGCCCAAACTGTCAAACTACACACTGCTTTATGAACTTTATATGATGTAAATGTTAACTTATCCTGCTTGATGCATTTTTCTGTTTTTTAGAAGTTCTCATACTAACTCAGTGACAATGAATTCTGGTTGCACTTTATGCTTTCGGTAGAAACCACACATTATGTCTTCCCTTTTGTCTGTGGGGTATCACTTCAGTAATATGCACATGAAATGTCTTTATCTTGGCAAAAAAGCTTTGAAAACAATCAGCCATATTCTTTGATTTTTTTTTTTTTAATTAGCCACCAATGAATTTATTTACTTTGAGTGATTTCTTTTTTTTCTAACACTTGATACCTAGTTTATGAAATTTAAAATGTGGGTAAATAAATCTATAAACCTTTAAAACCAATTTCAAAAAATACTTTTTTCCATCCAACAGTTCATCCTTGACTTTGTTGCTTGCCACACACCTCGTTACTTTGTGATGCCTCAGATCATGCAAATGTTATTTACATTTACATTATCAATACTTAGCCTGCAATAAAATTAATTGCAGGAATTAGTTAACGTCATCTAGGGGCGTCGCCTATCATGGGTTGTGACTCGTCAACACGCCCTTCTATCAATGACGACACGTTTGGGTTAATGCGCAGACAAATCAATGAAACCACTCGCTTCTGGATAGAGTGGTGCGGAAGCACGTGTGAAACACACATTGAGAAACTTTACGCCAAACAAAGGCGTCTTAACAAAAAACAAGAATCCGTTCAATGTAACGTTTGACCGCCCACTGTGGAAGCTGACAGTGAACCGTCGCCCCAAAAAGCACCCGACATTCAGCTGAAGAAGACGGCTGCCCACTAATCCTGTTTTCATCAATTAGCAACGACTGGCACAAAAGCGACCATTGATGTAATCATGGCGGAGGCGCACATTAATCTCTTCGTCTCATTCGGGTCAAGGAGCGAGGCGGAGGGATACTTTATATATTCCCACAGAAGAGAGAGTTCCGTCGTAGGATAAATCAATCAGTCCAAGTTGGCCACAACTTCACACACTTGGTTGCTAATGTGGCAGAAGGAGAGGAACTGCTCGGAAAGGTACTGGTACTGTTTGGGGAAGAAGAAAAAAAAAGTGTACGATGCTGCGCATGCGCGGATTCCTCTACCTGTAAAGTGGCTGGAAATAGGCAAGGCATTCATCCAGGTAGTGGTCAACACTCACTACCACCCTAGAAAATTGGCCTTGTTTTCCGTAGGGAATGACAGTGACTACAATGTGATATTTTTTAATTCACATACTTATGTCATTGACCCCAGAATTGGCGTTGTTCAACATACTTTTGAGCTTTTTCCTACAACTACAGCGAGCCGGCGGGATACTTGGCGCACGCCCCGTTGTCGCCTTGAGTTTACGCGATCCGATTTAGCAGAGCTCTGCCTCTGCAGCGTGTGGCTGCCCGGCGGTGAGGGTTTGTTGTTGGAAGGAAGGAGGAGGAGGAGGACTGTCGTCGGGAGCAGCCGGTGCTCGGCTAGCCGGGCGAACTGCACACATCATGCCGGGAGACAGTTTCACGAGCCGCATCAGGAACCTGCTGCGCTCGCCGTCGACCAGACAGCAGAGGAACCGGACGGAGAGCCTCACCAGCAAGGTACCTTCACAGTGTGCGCGCGCGCGCTTTGTAGTACTTGGGATTCGTTTGGACTTTGCATTTCAAAAAAAGCGAGATAAAGAATGTTGAGTATCTTTTATTTAAAGTGTTGCTTTTTCAAGGCATTCATCAATGTATGAGAATGATGATAATGATGACGAGAGACGAGGGCGAAAAAAAAGCGTAGTCCTTCACTGAATGAATTCACAAATAATTTTAATGATATCGTTATTATGACTAATATTTAAACTGCCCAAGTAATAAGCAAAGGGATAGACCCCTTTAATCCGTAAATTTCGTAACTGCTCTGCGTTTACTTTAATCTATTCCAGTTGAATAATTATTTGTCCCCAGGACACAAAACAGATCATCAGCTATAGTGAAAAAAAGTTTATAATAATAATAATAATAAATAGATGATACACATGTGCTAATGAAGAACTGCAAGGTAGATTGAGTGTAAATGTATGTCATAAATGCAAAGATTTTACTACTTGTTACTTGTTCTAGTTCCATTTTTCTAATATTTAATGAGAATATTGCAGTGTGCACTCATTGCAATATAACTACACTGCATATTGGATGCTACAAACCTTGGTAACCCAGACACAACAATGAGGCTTTGAAAGCTGCTTTGACGTCACCCAGACAGACAGACAGACAGGCAGTTAACTTCTGTCACTCTATCTGTTTAATTACGTTAAATCTGACCTCAAATTTGTTTCCTGAGCTAATCACGTCAACATGGCACAAAAGCAGGGTTGACAGATACTAAATGACCTAAAATGACTGTAATGTATGCGTTTAACCTCCCCAGCTTTATTCTATTTCTCTGTCTTTGTCAAAGTTGTGTTTGTTTTTCACCTCCCTTGCTTTGTGCTCGTTGTGCCACTCCACAGGTGACCCTGGAGAAGGTGCTTGGTATCACCGCCGTGGGAAACTGCGGCCTGGCCTGTGACCCCCGATCCGGACTGGTCGCCTACCCTGCAGGGTAAGAGGAGACCGTGTGGGCATCTTTATCTTAACATTTTGAACGATCTGACTCATCAAGGCACTGTGCGTCGGCTGTCTCCGCCTGGCTGTCACACACGCTCTGTGTGCAAAAGCTTCTGTGTCTGCCAGTGTTTTTCCTCGCTGCTCAATCAGCGAGTAACAGCAGGTCTGGAGTCTGTTTTCATCATAGAAAACTCTTCTTTATTCGTATCCCAGGGGAGTTTCCTTTGAGACTGGCTGTAATACGCTATTGTGGTGAATACTGCAAAGCCTTATTTATTCAGTGCAAACAGTGACACTTTCCCTATCAGCTCTAATATGCAGTGGGACATCACAGCTGCTGGGGTCTCTTGGGGCGCCAACAAAAACAAGTGCTCAGACACTTTTTGATTATGGGAATAATTTGTCAAAGTCGTATATGCTCTGGGAAGATCAACACTGAGGCATGTGTTCTCTCTATTCTATTCATTTGTTGTTTTTTTCTATCAGCATCAGTGCACAGACCCAGGCATTGCTGCGCGCATATGCGAGAGCGCGCCGACTATATGTCTCGCGGCCTCGCCTTTGTGCGTGGCGCTGCGTGCGTCGCGTAGTCTGGCGAACCACCTGCCGCCTCGATTTAAGTCCGCGCAAGCTGTCGTACCAGGAGCCGACCCGCTTTTCTTGGCACGGTGCTAAAGAACCGGCAGCTCGCAAAAACAAGCCGATTGTTTCTTTTCCGTGCCGCTCTCATTAAGATAAATGAAGGGGAGCTTTATTAGCGAGGGAGGACGTGTGGGCGCGGGCAAAATGTTTCAGCATCGAGGAGGAGAGGTGGGTTCCCACTACGTGGGCAAGATGGAAACTTCAGAAGCCGCCTTGTAATGATGTCTTGTAATAGTGAAATGAACAGAATCAACAGAGGTGACATTCTTGGAGGGTTTTCAGTATTAGGAAGAGCTCAGCGTCCAAACTGTGGCTTCATATTTAGCCCAAACCTTTCTCTATAAGAAAGTAGCAGATGATTCCGTCAACAGGAGTTTGCAAAACCGTTTTATGTATTAAACTGCTCTGCTTTCTTCCACCGACACGCGTGACATTTGCCTGTTCAATTTGGTGTGCTTGATGCCGTTGTCTGATTTTTAATCATAGAAAAGCCTTTTTAATTGCGACTCCCTTCATTATTGCTTCACAATTCATAAGTTTTTGATTTAAAAAAAAAAACAAAAACAAGAATGGCACTGCGCCTGAATGTGTGCGTTGTTGTTGTGCGTCCGGCTGCAATCTTGTAGGAACTCCACAGAAGAAATGTTTACTGACAGATCAGGAAAGATTAGTGCACTTTGGCACCTTCTTGTTGGCGGGCGCTGCTGCGTGGATTCCTGTGTTTAATCAGCGTAACGCAGTTACAGCATAGTTGAGATAAGCCTCATGTATATTTAACTGGAAGAGAGATCCCTCATTGATTATTCCATCACGGGTCGGGCTTGCCTTAATGCCTCATTAAGTCGTCTTTCACCAATGTAATGCAATCACAATTTAACCTCGTCAAGCAAATTTCTCGAGCGGTTGTGTCGTTATTTATTAGCTGTCGGCTCAAAGAGGTGAAAGGGCAAATTTTGAGTGTTTGCTTCATCGTGCAGGTGCGTGGTCGTCTTGCTGAACCCCAAGAAGAAAAAACAGCACCACATTGTCGCACCCAGGTGAGTTAAACAAACACACTCAGCACTGAAGTGGGCCGTTTTTGGCACACATCACATTAAAATGATGAATCCAGTCATTAAAAGCTATAAAAATTCCACACTAATTGGAAAACACTCCAACTCTCAGACAGTTTCCAGTGTACAAATAGCTTCCGTTGTATAGGTTTTCCATTTATTTTGACGAGTCAGCCTCACACCTTCGATTCTTCCTCTCTAATCAACAGGAAGACCATCACAGCTCTGTCCTTTTCCCCCGACGGCAAACACTTGGTCACAGGAGAGGTGAGCCTTCAAACTGGAAAACTTCTTTCCCCTCCCGCTTGCGTATAAATTCGACAGATCCTTCAAGGTTTCACTGCAGTTTTGTCCAGCTCGGCCAGATATAAACAGGTTCCATTGAGAAACCTCTGCAGGATCTCACTCTGCTTCTGAGCTGCACCGTGTTGGTAAACCTGCTGTCACATTGTTACTTGCAGCGCGTGTCTCCCAACACAACCGCCTAAATCCGTCCTGGCCAATTAAAGCCGATTAAAGACTTCTCTGTGTAAGTGGATGAGCGAGTGTGCAGAGGCCTTGACGCCGCAGAGCAAAGTTCACGTTCAGCGGGATTCCGACTGAGGCTGGAGGACGTCCTGCCACCTTTGCAAACGGAACCACTTGAGAGTGGATTTGTTTGTTTGTTTTTAACCAGCGTTTCGCAAAGTAAATTCTTTCATGAAAGCAAAGCAAAGGTTTGTTTGAAAAAAAAGTGAAAAAAAAATCCAAAGTGGATCATCTGACTGGAAGCGTCCTTGGTAAAACTCACCCTTTCCTCCAAGGAGCGGGTCGTTCACTTGGAGGACAAGCAAATTGCTACTCAAGATTCAAGATTCAAACAACTTTATTTATTCTCAAAGGACAATTCAGTTTACAGCCTCAAGTCACCAGTGTAACAAAAAGGTCACCAGATAATAAACAACACAAACAGCATCCACTCTTTCAGTACCACAGGTTGGCAAGGGCAATCAGCGCTAGCAGCAAATAATAAGATAATATAATAAATAAATATACAATAGATACCCAATACAGCTCTCAGGTCACAATGCCTGGTCTGCGTTCGTCATTTAACAATCTCAGCATTCAGAAGCCTAATGGCTGGAGGAATAAGAGAGTTTGAAAATCTGTTCGTTCAAGTCGGTTAGCTGGACTCCAGTGATCTCGGAGCAGACAGGAACAACACTGCTGAGACAGTTCTTCTCTTCCCCTGCGCCGCATCCCCCCCAGGCCGCGTCTCCTCTCACCTAAATAACCGCCGCCCTTCAAACATGTCATCCTATCATATTAGAGGACACGAGATGACACAAATAGCCCCGCTCGACCTTTTGATCTCCAGCGAGAGGGGGGAGAGGGAGGCGGGGAGGTAATGCGAACGGGCCCAGAGACGGATAACGGCGCTCGGCTAACGGAGAGGATTAGCTCGGTGGAACTCGGCCTGACTGGGATGCTGTCAGTGAGCCTGCCGCGGTTAACCCTTCATTCCAGTCGGCAATTAACCCTCCTCCCTTTCCCTTCCCCTCCCCCACCCAGTGCGGTCACCTCCCGGCGGTCAGGCTGTGGGACGTGTCGGAGCGGAAGCAGGTCGGCGAGCTGCGCATGCACGACTACGGCGTCTCGTGCGTGACCTTCTCCCCCAACGGCAAGTACGTGGTGAGCGTGGGCAACCAGCACAGCATGATCGTCAGCGTCTGGGCCTGGAAGGTACGTCAGCAGCAGCAGCAGCAGCAGCAGCAGCAGCAGCTGTGTGGGAAAGTGCTCCCTCCCGACGATCTTTGTGCTTTTAACGCACGAACGTCTCTTCGCTTGCAGAAAGATGTGGTGGTGGCCGCCAACAAGGTGTCCAGCAAGGTGACGGGCGTGTCCTTCTCCGAGGACAGCTCCTACTTTGTCACTGTGGGCAACAGACACGTCAAGTTCTGGTATCTGGACCAGTGCAAGTCCAGCAAGGTGAACAAAAAATGCGCTTGAATCCGCATTGATCAAAAAACGATTTTTTTTTTTCTTGTCCTTTTGTCCTTTATGGCATAATGTTTTTTTTTTTGTTTTTTTTGTCAGTCACAATTAGGGATGCAAATGATTGATTAATTCATTAATCGTTAGTTGATTGACCGTATCGTTTGATTAACGATTAATTGATGAGCGGCGGTTTTTCCTGAGAACCTAAATTTCACAATGAAAAATGTGTGAGGGACACTTTATTTAACCCTTAAATAACATTGAGGGTCCTTTTTTTTTTTTGTTGTTGTTCAAAGGTAACTTCTTGAAAGTATATTATGGGCATCACAGTATGTCCAGGTGAATTGCTCTTTCCTGCCACTACACTGTTAGAATGATATTAAGTAACCGTGTAAAAAAATGTTCAATTAATCGCGACTAATTCAATTTAATCACAATAAATCGATAATGGATTAGTTGTTAACATCCATAGTCACACTAACCCTCCACTTCCTCCTCCCCTCCACCCACCTCCGCCTCCCCGTGTCCAGGCCAGCGCTCCGGTCCCCCTGCTGGGCCGCTCAGCGCTGCTGGGGGAGATGCGGAACAACTTCTTCTGCGACGTGGCCTGCGGACGAGGCTCGACGGCCGACTCCACCTTCTGCATCACGGCTTCGGGCATCCTGTGCGAGTTCAACAGCAAGAGGATGCTGGAAAAGTGGGTGGACCTGCGGGTGAGTCAGAGTGTGAATCACTCGCTGCTATTTTCTGAAAGTGCCACTGCTCTTACTGCTATTGTGTGTTTTCTATTCTACGCTCTGTCTTTTTTTTTTTTTTTTTTAATTAAAGGGTCCCTGTTTTCATCCTGGATTCTAGTGGAATAGATTTTCTTGATTTATCACACAGAAATATCCACAGATTTATTTTTAATCCAAATATTTTTTTTATTTTTTTTTTCTCAAACAGATTATGACAGACAGTGTAGTTAACAGGTCATTGCAGGCGTGTGGCAGCATATATAGACATGTTTATGCAGCGGATATAAACATCTATGAAAGTCACAAGTAGAAGAAGAAGAAGAGAAAAACAAAAAAAGGGAAAAAAAAGACAACGAAGCTGTTGTCAAGTCGTCAAGTATTCCAGCAGTGATCTTCAACAGTTTCAGAAAGGGTCCCCACATCTTTCGGAATTTTCCCTTTGAATGCTGAAGAGAAATATCTAATGTCATATCCACAGATTTATGAACATATTTCGCCCTCTGTTTACAGTCTCACTAAAAAAAAAACACTTAAAAAAAAATGAGTCGGACTTCAAAGGTTGAATTTGGAGTGTGGCAGTAACCTGGTAGAGGTACCAATGAGATATCAGTGCTCTTTGTGACATCATAAAGGGCTGTTTTGCAGGACTGCATGACAGGCTGGCGACAATATTGTTAGTAAATGTTGTAAAGGGACATTTATTAATAAGATGGGACCTTTAAATCTAATATTTTATAATTATTTTCTATCCTCAACGCTTCCTTTCATATTAGGTCGACCGATTTATTTTTTTACCATCCATCCATCTTTTCATGATTGAATTATTTCCCACTTTCTTAAACTGTGGTGAATGTTCCTGCCGCTGAGTGTCTTGCCACCGTCGGTGCCCCCGATCGTCGCCCAGCTGCGAGAGGCTTTAAATAAACGGTAAAGACGGAGGCGTGTGTGTTGCGTGCGTGTGTGTGTGTGGTGCGCCGCCGCCGCTGCCGCCGTCTGTCGGGATCAGCGAGGGATTAGCAACGACGCGGACGAGGGGAACAAGTACAGGATGTGTTTTTGGAGGCCTTCCAATTGGGATGCACTCAGGCATGCACGCAGCCTTCGGTTGCCCTTGGTTCTGAGACGCGGCCCCGGACAGGATGGGATGGGACGGGACCGGACGGGACTATGTGCACTAACCTAACAGTCTTCCATCTCCTCTGCTTTGGCAGGTGGGCGCGGCCCACTCGCTGTCTCTGAGCGAGGACCTGATCTTCTGCGGTTGTGCCAACGGGACGGTTCGAGCCTTCAGCCCCGACGACCTCAACTACGTGTGCTCGCTGCCGCAGCCGCACGCCCTGGGCGCCCACGCCGAGTCCAGGTGAGCAGGCAGGAGGCCGCGGACGGGATCAAACCTCCCTATTTATAGCGTGACTCAAGTGGCCACATCACAACAACGTCTCAGCCAGTCTCTGGTTAAAGCACACGTGTATAAGGGGAGCGAGACGTTATTATCCCTCTATTATTACAACCTATGTTTACTGTGATTCCTTGGAAGTCATTTGAACCCCATCATTAAATATTAATGCTTTACTATATAAAAATAAATCCTCCCACCTTTTCTTTCTTCCTTCTTTCTTTCTTATTTTCTTTCTTTCTTATTTTCTTTCTTCCTTCCTTGCTTTCATTGTTTCATTCTTTCCTGCTTTAAAGTATCACATCGAGAAAACATTTCTGGTGCGTTATTTAAAAATTCTACAAACAAGATGCTAAAATAAATAAAAATAATATATAGATATATGTGTCTTATATTTCTAAAAATCCAAGATGGAATAGGAGGAAGCAGAGCTTATCTAGTCCCATGTATTGCAATGACAAATGAATGAAAAAAAAAAAAAATTTATACATTCTTTTAAAATTGGTCAAATTCATCGCTAGTTAACGCTAGCCACCACTATTCCTTTATTTTTAAGCATTCCATTTTTTTATTTTTTCCACCCATCAGCCACCTGTTTCCTCCCGACAAGGACGCCCGCTACCCCGACGCCATCGCTGTCTCCTACGACCCTGTCAGCCGCTGGCTCAGCTGTGTGTATAATGACCACAGTGTGTACGTGTGGGACGTGAGGGAGGTGGACGCCGCCGTCAAGGTGCACGCCGCCCTCTTCCACGCCGCTTGCGTCTGGGACCTGGAGGTGAATGCATGGACGCTGTGTTTTTTTTTTTATTTGTCTTTCTAGGTTTTCAATAACGCATACAATTTAACGCAATAAACAAACCATTGATGTCATTTTACATTATAATCAAAGGGTTGAATGAATTTGCTCTTGGTTTGTATTGTCGTCATGTAAATGAAACAGAAGTCACATCACTGCTGCATCTTTTTATTTATATATAGTATTTTTGTAGTTTTTGCATCAAAGCTAATTTGGTTAGCTTAGCTCTTCCCTCAAACTGTCTTTTCATTCAGCACCTTCTCTTCTGTCCTTCCCAGATGTTCCCAGGTACTCCTGGAGAACCCACACCGGCCGTGTTCCTCAGCTGCTCAGCCGACAACACGGTCAGGCTCTGGCAGGCAGATGACGGGCGAACATCGCAGCGCGTGTCCCTCGGCGCCGTGAGTTTGACTTGATGATCTCCGCTCAGAGCAGTGCTTCTCAACTAGCAGAGTCTCAGGACGGACGTTTTTTGTTGCTTTATAATGAAGTCGCGACCCAAATTTATTCCAAAGCACTCAAATTTATTCCACAAAAATCAAAACGCTTAGCTGACTTTCTATCATGTCTAGTAAAGAGAATTATTTAACATGTTTTTCTTTGTCTTCAGTATCTATATCTATCTATATCTATCTATCTAGAAAGTTGTAAAGATTTAAAAAAACAAAAAAACAATTGCATGAGAAGGTGTGTCCAAACTTTTGA
Source organism: Thamnaconus septentrionalis (assembly GCA_009823395.1). Classification (NCBI taxonomy): domain Eukaryota; kingdom Metazoa; phylum Chordata; class Actinopteri; order Tetraodontiformes; family Monacanthidae; genus Thamnaconus; species Thamnaconus septentrionalis. Next base: position 6,266,115 of record CM020519.1, on the reverse strand, counting down.
AATATATTTTGAAATCCCCTTTAAAAAAAAAAAAAATGCCCACTAATTCGTGACCCAATCAAAACAGCACACCCACTTGGGGTCGCGACCCACCAGTTGAGAAACACTGTTTAGACTGATCTCGACCTTTTTGTGAAGCCGCCTCATGTTGACGTGCGTCACCTCCACAGGACCTGCGGGGAATCATCTACGTCGACGGCAACACGGGCGCCTTGCTGGACCCCGAGTGCGCCACCACCGTGGGTGCGGACAAGCAGGCGGACGGACAGACAGCGGACAGCAGGACGGGCATCAGGAGCATCTGCGTGAGCCCCGACGGCAAACACCTGGCGTCTGGGGACCGCAACGGGATGCTGAGGTGGGGGAGGGGGAGGAGACAAACCTCCTGAAGTCCCGCCCAGGAAGAAACCTCACGGCCGCTTTGTTTTAAAACGTGTGACCGTTGTCCCCCCTGCAGGATCCACCACCTGGACAGCCTGGAGGAGATCCTGAAGGTGGAGGCCCACGACGCCGAGATCCTCTGCGTGGAGTACAGCAAGCCAGAAACTGGTGGGCGTCGCTGTCTTTTCGCCCGGTTGCCGTGGTGACGCATCGCTAGCTCAGCTTCAGTCTTCTCCCAAATAACCGTCAGAAGTTTGCAGAGACCACGCAGTCGGTGGCCTTAACACACACATAGACACACATTATGTTGTGAAGGTGATTAGAATAGGAAGTCCACTGTGTACTAGCACTGATATCAATGTTTTTGTGCCCTTCCTGTACCTGCATTGCCTCTATTTTAGCAAAAAAAAAGCAGTGTGTCTGTTATAAAAGAAAAACACTAATAATAATAATATATACCTTATGAAGACACAATGAACTTCAGTCAGTTTTTGCATTGTTCAAGTTCAAATCTGATCTAAACCATTTAAATTTGTCAGGAAATGTAAACTGGCTATTTATAGGTGAAATGATTGTGATCGGTTGTGTTTTCCCCTCTTGCTGCTCTCAGGTCTGCAGCTGCTGGCCACGGCGAGCCGTGACCGTCTGATCCACGTCTTGGACGCCGCCGCCGACTACAGCTTGGTGCAGACCCTGGACGAGCACTCCTCCTCCATAACCGCCGTCCGCTTTGCCGGTGAGCCACTTCAGACTGGCCGCTTCTCTCTCTCTCTCTCTCTCTCTCTCTCTCTCTCTCTCTCTCTCTCTCGTTTCATAATCCTGCCTTTCATCTCCGTCCGTCGCCGCGAAGCTTCCCTGTTTTCTTTGAGCTTAAACGTTGCGGCTGCTTTTCTAAATAATAGAGGACGAGTGCAGGTGCAGTCAAGTGGAGTTTTGTTTGTCAGAGCTTCGCCGCGCCTCTGATTTCTGGGCTTTTCCGCAGATGATTTTTTAATGGGGATTTGGATTCTGCTGCTTGTTTTCTGAATAATAAAAGAGCGAGAATTTCTGAAACGTTCTCCGTCTCTCTCGCTCTCCGCTTTCCAGCCAGCGACAACAGCGTGAGGCTGATCAGCTGCGGCGTGGACAAGAGCATCTACTTCCGCACGGCTCACAAGGTAAAGGAAAAAAAATGACGGAAAAGTGCGTTTGTTAGATTTCTTTCCTCCCTGCAGGTTAAATCACTTCCTGGGAGCACCTGACACACAATCACCGCAGGAACCCGAGACCCCCACGGAGGGGGGGGGGGGCTGCGCCGCTTGTGTAACTGGGTGAATGAAAGGAGACTTCTCTCTCTCTCTCTCTCTCTCTCTCTCTCTCTCTCTCTGCAACTCCTCTCTCTTGCTCCACATTCGCTTCTGGGTTACTGGGACATTTTTTTTCCTGCTCGGTCACCGTTGCATAAGTTAGAACGCCAAGTTAAGACACATTTTGAGCCGCCGCCACCACAGCGACTCGCGGGAGATTTTTTTTTGTGTGGAACAATGAGCGGCGGCTTGTTAGTCCGCATCACGAGTCTTGTGCAATCTTTGTTGTGAGAGCCTTGCCATCCGTGCGGAGAGCGACGGCAGAGCTACTGCTCGGTCCGCTGCCGCGCTGAATGATGCTGAATGGACCTTTAGTTTTGTCAAACCGCGTGTGTGTTAATTTGGTGGGGCGCACGCACCCCCGATTTTTGCCTCGTTTGTGGCAATTTTGCTGAACAAGTGCTTTTCTTTTCTGTGGTTTCACCCGTTCAGAGCGCTTGACTCCAGACTTCCTCAGACTTTTATTGTGTCATTTCAAACATTCACTTCCAGTGCACATTAAAAATGAAATTGCAATGCAAGCGACTGCTCAGACAGACATTGACAGATCAGTTGAAAGTAGGGATGCAAATGATCGATTAATTCATTACTCATTAGTTGATTGACCTTATCGATTGGCTAACGATTAATAGATCAGCTGCGATTTTTCCTGAGAACCTAAATTTCACAATGAAATGTGTGTACGGAAGACATTATTTAACCCTTAAATAATGTTGAGGGTCCAATGTGACCCATTTTTACATTACAGACCAGTAGAAACACCCTCAACAGTTATCCTCTGACTTTGAGTTGACTTCTAATGGGTCACATTTCAACTTTTTTTTATTTTTTTTAACTTGTTTAAAAGTAACTTGTTCTAGGTATATTATGACCATCAGAATTTTCTATTTCTTATTGCCTACTTTTGCTCTCCGTTTCTACTCGTACGCGTTAACTTTGAGCTGCAATGAAAAGCAATTTTTCCTTGGAGATGAATTAAATAACTGTGATTCTGATTCTGATTAGCCAGGGCAATGTTAATTCCACTCTGCTCCCTGCAGCTCCTGCATAAACTGCACTCAACCTGTTCCATCCACGTATCCAGAAAAAAAATCTGTTGCAGCTTCTGTTTGTGATACGCCCTGAAAACATCAGAGGCAACCGTGGCTTTATTTGACTGAGCGTTTCCACGTTTAGCTTTTGCTCCTGAAGCTTAAAAACTTAAAAGACTCGAGCGTTTCCCCTTTTTTGTCGCTTCTTGCAGACCGACGGAGGGACCAGGTTCCGGCGATCCCACCACTCGGTGAGGAAGAGCACGCTCTACGACATGGGCGTGGACCCCAGCTGCAAGTACGCCGCCGTGGGCTGCCAGGACCGCAGCATCAGGTATGTGTGTGTGTGTGCGCGCGCGTGTGTGTGCGTCTTAGTGAGGATTAAGGAGATTAGTGACGAGAAGAAGTGAACAAGCTCTTGTGTCTCCTCGGGGCTGCAGGATTTTTAACATCAGCAGCGGCAAACAGAAGAAACTCTACAAAGGCTCACTGAGTGAAGATGGAAGCCTGCTCAAGGTGAGGCCCCGCCCACCACCACACCCTGTCACTGTGGATGCTGTGGGTTGACTTTGTGTGTGTGTGTGTGTGTGTGTGCGTTTGTTCCGGCAGGTTCAACTGGATCCGTCGGGTCAATACGTGGCCACCAGCTGTTCCGATAAAAACATCAGCATCTTTGACTTCAACACGGGGGAGTGCGTCGCCACCATGTTCGGACACTCCGGTAACGGCCACTCACACACACGCACGTGCACGCAGTTAACGTCACATACAACACGGAATTTGATGCCAATTTTTTTTTTCCTTTTTCTCCCTTTTTTTTTCTTTTTCCCTTTTTTCTTTTTTTCTTCTTTTTTTTTTCCTGATGCCAAAATTGACGTATTTCTCATATTTGCAGAAATCGTCACCGGGATGAAGTTTACCAACGACTGTAAACATTTGATTTCAGTATCCGGGGACAGGTGGGAAATCGTTCTTCAGCTTCTTCTTTTTTCCATTCATAATGAATTTAACGGTGAACACGGTAGAACAGCCGGAGTGGAGGAGCACCCAAATTAAAAAAAAAAAAAGGGGGGGGGGGAATCATCTTTCAGCGGTTCTATTGCCGGAGGAAATGAGCGGGGAAATGTGTTTGCAGACCATTTCCTGAACAGTCAAGCTGGAATTAAACGCTGAATTTTTAATAGCCTTTTATCCCTCAGCTGTATCTTTGTGTGGCGACTGGCTCCGGAGCTGACGCTCAGCATGAGGGAGAGGCTCTGCCGCCTCCGACAGGAACCCGATACGCCGCCCTGCAGCACCTCCACCATTAGGTGACCACACACACACACACACACACGCACACCACACCAGCTCGCCACCAGCTTTCCTGATCGACTGCGTTTCACAAACCACCGTTTGCTGAAGCTAAACCTGATGTCTGCCGACCGCGTTACCGCAGGCGGGAGGTGTATAGCGCCCCCTCCCTGGGTGGTCTGTCCTCCGACAGCGACCGCGAGCCCGAGGAGGCGGACGGAGCGGAGAGCCGGGCCCTCAATGAGTCGGAACCGGACACCGGGACCAATTCCTCCACTGACAGCAGCCATGAAGAGGAGGACACAGGTGCAGTGGCGAAATATGAGTTTCAAGTTTGCGTTTAATCATCCAATAAAAAAGAAAAGCAGAAAATTAACCCTGAATATCAATTTATATAATTTTTACAATTTTTTTCTGGAATTGAACTGATCAGTGCTCCACAGGCCGTTTAGCAGGTGAATCAGTTGCGTTGTTGACCACTATTGAATATCCTGCCACCTGTGGTCGCCCTGACCTTTTGCTCTGTTCGCCAGCCGCTCTGGGGAAAAATGATGCCGGCATCAAACAACTCGGATCTCATTGTTTCTGAAGCTTCTTATTGTGTTTTGTTTGTTTTTTTGCTCTTTCAAACAACAGTTGGCTCAGATGAAGGACACGACTGGGAGCTGACAAAGGTCGGTACTCATGTAAAAAGATTTAAAAAAAAAAAGACAGTCAACAGCTAGCTAAACCTGCCAGGGCTGTTGTTTGTGTGTTTGATGTTTTTGTTCCCGCTGAAAGACGCTTTCCATTTTGAAAGAGGTTATGGTTGCGTCTTTTTCTCCCTGTAAAAAATTGATCACGGGAAGCTAGTTTGGGAGTGAGTCAGAAAGGAAAGACGCAAAAATGTTTCAACTCATTTTCTTGCTGACATTTGAGAAATGTAAATAAGCCCATAAAGCAACCAGGAAAAAGAAAAAAAGAAAACATGCGTGTGAAAAACGCAGTGATTTGAATCCACAGTGGAAAAACAGCTCAGGGCCCAGAACTGATAAAACTAATGAACAAAGAAAAAATACAATATTAAATGTTAACAAATGAGAAACTTTCAACAAAAAAAGAAAAACTACCAGCTCATGGTAAAGTGGCGATATGCGCTTTGATTATGTAAGACGGACAGCTGATGATAACTTCAGCGACTGCTCAGAGACTCGTTTTGAGTTTTTTGTCAGAGCCCCTTTGACAGAGTGCGGCGCTGGCTGGCTTAAGGATCTCTGCATGGCTTCACACATGAGATTAAACCCTCTGTGATGTACCGCAGTGGAAATTCCCTCCCACTGAGTCTTAAAAGTGATATAGAGCTTTACGAAAATCCATTCTGAACGACGCGCGGGCCACAGAGGAAGAGCGGGAAAAACTAGATCGCACAGCCTCTTCTTAGACTCTTCTAACATCCAAAGACAGAGCGAGACTCGATTTGGGCAAATTGATGTCTATTTTATGAGTAGGCCTGCTCTCTAATGAATTCAGAGTATGCAACCGACCCAACGCACTGGTTCTAGATGGTTCTGGGTAGTTCTAGATGGTTCTAGAAGGTTCTAAGAGCTAAATACCCTGGTGGTCCTGGGTGGTTCTAGGTGAGCAGTGGTTCTCAAACTTTCTCTGTCACCCCCACCTTGGAGGAAGAAAATTTTTCATGCCCCCCTGCTCCCAAATTTGGGGCTTTGACGTGGCTGTGTCTTGAGGGATCCCGATGAACCTGCAAGTGGTCCCATGTCTCTAGGACAAAGTTGACTTTTGACCCCATAGACTTGCATGGCATTAGGGCAGTGGTTCTCAAACTTTCTCTGTCACGCCTTGGAGGAAGAAAATTTTTCACTTTTTGTTAATTGTTCCCGCCGTGGAAAAAGTTCCGCCGTGAAAACATTAGTTCCCCCGGGCGGCCCGTCTCCCTCCCGCCCGGTGTTTCGTGCCCCCCAGCTAAATACCCTGGTGGTTCTGGGTGGTTCTAAATGGTTCTAGAAGGTTCTAAGAGCTAAATACCCTGGTGGTTCTGGGTGGTGATTTTGACTGACTGATGGGCTGTCTATCCATAATCCAGGCGGCACCCGACTCCTCCAGGCGTCCTCGGAGACGCTGGTCCCCCTGCATGGGCTCTCTGGACGTGATGGTGAAGTCCATGATGGACCTGCGGCAGCTGGAGACCTTTGCCCCCAGGAAAAGCCCCATGGGATCCCTCCACAGCAGAGACAGGCAGAGCACGTCCAGCCTCCAGGAGGCCACGGTATGCATGGAATCTATATGCATACTCTGTCACATTTTTGAACCCATTGTGGCCCCACCAGTCAGAAGGTTTGTCTAACCCTCTTCTTGTTCCTTATCAAATTGCCAACCTATGTCACCTGTGATATGTTCAAGCTGGACGACGGGACCACAAGGTATCGTCCTTGGCCGCTGGCTGACGCCTGGTTGCCTTCAAGTCCGTCGTCCCACAGCTTCACGGGAACTGAAGAAACTTTATTGTACTGCGAAGACAACGAGGACGACGCGAGTCTGCGTGACAGGTACATCCCCACTTGTGCTGTTTTGGGGATTTTTTTAAACGCAACACAATATGATCGGAAAATTTATTCGCTTGTCGCTTGTCAGCGATGACACGGCGATCGAGCAGCACGGCAGGACGCAGCAGCGGCGAGGGATCCACAGCGACGGCCACGAGAGCCGCAGCCCGGACAGCGCCTGTTCTCTGGGCTTTGACAGTAGGACGTCCAGCCCCGACCACGTCCTGGAGGGTGAGGTCTTCACGCACCGGCCTTTAAAGATGCAGGAAAATGCACAAAAAGTGAAAGAAAGAAGAATTGAATTAGCACTTTTGGAAATGCAGAATGTAAAGATCAAAGGCTTTAGCACCCCCGTGTGGTACAGTGGAGCAACGTTGCATGATGCATCAATGCACTGGGTTCAAGATAAAATCCTAAATCTACCTGAAATCAAGGCTTGTTTTTTTTTTTTTTAGTTTTCAGCTTTTAACTGTTATGTGCTACACATGATGCAGTACCAAGGAAGCTTGGCTTCTCCTCTACAACGTGTGGTGCTTTTTTTTTTCAATCTGCAGATCCCGGGCAAGCCGACAGCTCTGACGAGGAGAAGGAGCAGCCAAAGGCAAAGGTGACCAGCGTGGACGAAGCTCTGAGGACCGTGACTGGACCTGCTGAGCGCAGCAGCCAGGAAGATTTCCTCAGGCAGAACTTTGAGACGCTGGCCCAGACCACCAGCAGCACCAGCAGCAGCAGCAGCAGCAGCGGCGATGCAGGTAGAGGAGACCCAACACCCACTTAATCAATTTGTGCAACTGCAGCAAGCTTTCCAACTTTGACACTTTTCCCCTTTGCCTTTTCCATTTCCCCCCCTCGTGTGATTTCTGCGTGTGTGCAGCCGAGCAGAGCCGCGTGCCGAGGCTCAGCATGTCCTCGCGATTCCTGGCCACAGGACACAGTAACAGGTACTGTTGATCAGTGTTGACTTCCTGGCTATAATTACCTCATGGTGTATGTACACACACACACACGTTGCTCCACTAATAAACCCTCTGTATACCGTCCTGATCCTGCCAAGGTTTTTCCTGTGAACAGAACAATTTCCATGACATAATGTTTGGAACGTTTGGAGGGGGGCGGGCGGAAAGTCACACACTTGCATCATGAATGTACTGATCTGCACGTTGACCCGGTCACATGACATTATCTTAGTGAGTGTAGCTTAGCACACTTGCTCAGTTCAAGTTGAAGACTGACTGAGAACCAAACCCCCAGAGTCCAAGGTGGTGGCCTGTAGAGCATGCAGACTATGGGGAAAATGCTTTTTGGGCCCATGGGATTTTTTTTGCTGCAGTACCTCAAGTGGCCACTGGGAAACTTTGTTGTGCCGCCATATTGCCTGTCCGGTATCCAGTTGTTATAATACATCCATGCGAAAAATACATTTTAATGTGCCAGTTTGGTCTATTTGTGTCTAAACAGTAAGCAGCCAGTTAGCTTTGTTCTCTCTGCACATTTACTGCATAAAAGTTCTTCCCATCTTAGAATCTATGTGAAGCAAAACTGGCAGCCGTCAAACACAACACTGTGAATAAATTACGTTAGTTGCTCTGCTGCTTCCTTGACCCTCCACTGGCCTTTTTTCCTCCGCACAGGGCCTTGACTCCCTTTGCTCCCCCTGTGTCAAAAGTGAGGCCCTTGATGGAGGACGGCAGAGTAGATAAGACCTCCGCACTCCCTGGCAGGGGGGAGGGGCCAAGGTGAGAGGAAAAAAACGTGACCAGGGGTGTTTTGTTTTTGTTTTTTTTTAATTTGCAGCTTGGTCAGACTTGAACGCTGTCATTGATCTCTGTACCATGAATAACTACCAGAAAGACGACAGAATTACCCATTAATAGTAAACTGCCTCCCTCTCAGCAGGGCAGGTGCTCTGGGGGGAGAGCAGGACACGGCCATCAGACCCCACAAGAAGAAGAAGCCGTCGGGCGCCCACCTGTGGCGCCTGTCCAACCCCTCGCCCAAGTCCCCGCTGCTGGACAGAGCGTCCTGCCTGCAGAAGTCGCAGTCCGCGCTCAACCTGGCCTCAGACCGTATGACACCTCATCCATCCATCCATCTGTTTTCAATACCTGCCTCTTCCTGAGCTCAGCTTATGTAGGAATCAGCAAAAGTGTAAAATAACTCAAACGCGTTTTTATATTTCAATTCTTCAAAATAACCACCTTTCATAAAAAGCATATTTAGAGTTATTTAACATGTTTTTTGCTCATATATGTGATGTCTTCAGTGTAGAAAGTAATAAAGATTAAAAAAAAAAATAGCATGAGAGGGTGTGTCCAAACTTTTGACTGGTAGTGTGTGATTATGTCCAGTGCAGCAGCACTCCCTCCCTCTCATGTGATGCAGCTTCGACTGCCTTGTTACACAGTTGAACTGCAGCAATGATCCATTTGAATATAGTTTGCATCAACAAATGTGCCAAATAAATCAGCACTGACTTGGGATGTCTGTTGGCTACTAGAGTTTCATTTCTAACAGCGACCCATCCTGCTGATGACTCAATACTTAATTCAATGCATGAAAATCAGCTTCTTGTCCTTTTCTCCCAAGCTCCTCTCTCACCTGCTCCCTCTGGTGACCAAAGCGAGCACTGCAAGAGGCCCCAGCGGCTCTTCCTGGACGGCGACAGTCACAAGCCGTCCTTCCACTTCTCCTCCCCGTCCTCGTCGTCGCCTCAGTCGCCTGAGCCTCCGCAGCCCTCCCTCTCCTGGGAGAGCCCCAAGCTCAAGGCCCACCACTCCTACATGAACCCCACCGCCAGCTCCATGGCCAAAAGCAGCCGCTCCTCCTCGGTGGGCGAGCAGGGCGCCCAGACCCCGCCCTGCTCACCTTGCCTCCACAGGAGCAGCAGGAGGTCGTTCGGGGAGCCCGAGGCCGAGGCCCCCCTGTCGGCCTCGTCGCCGCTCTCGTCGTCGGCGTCTTTGCCGTCCTGCCCTCAGCCTCAGTCCGCCAGCTCTCAGTCCCACCCCCCGGCCGCGGTGCCCTCCGGTCGGCCCGTCCAGAACGTCCAGCCCTCTCGCATCCCCCTCCCCAAGCAGCCGCTGAGCCCCCGTCGCAGCCTCTGCCTGGAGGTGCTGCCCAGCTGCAGGGTTTCCACCCCCACCGCAGGCCCTGGAGGTGACGTGACGCCGCTGCCAGGGAAGCAAGGTTGGCGGCAGATGGAGAAAAATAGAGGATTAAAAATGCAGTGTGATGTGTGTGATTTTTAAATGCAATTGTTTTTTTTTTGCATTTTTTTGCTTTCCGCAGCACTCGTCAGACACCTGTCTCTGACTTTAGATCCAGTTTTCCCCAGTTCGATACCCGTGAGGCAGAAGAGGGACTCGCTGTCAGAGAGGTTATTGCCTTAGAAACTATTCTTATTAAGTCCTTTTTAAAAAAAAAAAAAAAAAAATCAATTTAACTAAGCATCAACACAGTGAGACTCACAACAACTCACCATTGTTTCTCAGCTCCAAGGAGACGGGTCAAGTGGCCGTAGCTACAGAGCGTCCCCTGGTGTCCGAGGAAGCCCACACGTCAAGCAGTAATGCGCAGACAGGTTGGTCCTGCCATAATATGGAAACCTGCTCTTCATGCATTGCATTCTTTGTCTCTCTGTCTGTCTCTGCCGCTGCAACAAGTTGTTGTTCACAATAGATTTCACCATTAAAAACAACACAACCTTTACCGGCCACATAATTGTGCGGCCACGGCGTTCACGGTACGCAATTTGCTCCCAGCATTTTTTTTGTTGCCGTACAATCTGTGTGTGTAGCGATTAAATATTTACACCAAACAATAATAAGCAGTGCAAAATAAAATAAATGAATGATAATTATGATTAATGCGCTGATTATGCTGCTGTACGTACAGGAAAATCACCATCGTGCCAACGCCGTTTCTCAGCACCGCTGTAGTTTGTTTTGCTCGCTTCCCCTCCCCTGGCAAATAAAGCCATCAAGCCGTTTAAAAAGGCTGAGCTCAATCTGCAAACGGCATCTTCATCCCGCCGTTCATGCTGCTCGCGCAGGGCGATAAGCGGCGCCACACAAAGGTATCGGCCCTCATTTCAATTTTAAAGGGATCCCCTGCAAATGCCGCGGAGCTGATATCCCGTCCGCGTGCTCACAACTGTGTTTTCCCATGGGGCGCCGAGTGTGAAATCGTCTCTCTCCGCTCTCTTGCCTTCTTTCTTTCTTTCTTCCCCGCCGCAAGTTTGTTTTTCGATGCTTCCTCCCTTCCTCTCGCCGCGCCGCTGCCTTTTTGCACCTGAGCGCCTTCCGTGCGTTCACGGCCGGGTGCGAATATACTGTATGTGGCGCTGTATTTGCATTTGTTTATTTTTTTTGCTAATGTTTTTTTCACCCTTCTGGGATCTACTGAAAAGTCTTTCTCACTCTCCGTCTCCTTCAGAAGACCCTTCCATCACCGTGGAGACTTGCAGGGAGGCGGTGACGGAGCTGCACAACAGTCTGAGGAGAACTGTCAAGCTCTACACTCAGGTCAGTCGAAGTGTGTGTGGGTGTGTGAGAGAGCGGCGAGCAGCGGGAGGTAAAATATGAAGTGAATGTCAGGTTTTTGTCTCCCTCCAAATGTGGGAATAAACCATCAGTTTTAACAGGAAGCTGTAAACAGAAGGCTAAATGTGATGATTTATGGAGATTGAGGGACTTTATCAGATAATTTCCGTCTCCTCCTCCGTCCAAACTTAACGTGCCATTTTCATTTGAAATGAACTGGTCACATGACCTCCGTACGTCACGTCCGCTGACGCGTAAATGCGAAAGAAGTGTTTCCATGACACTTTTGCCATTTCCCTCCATTTGGATACGTCTGAAAAACCACCTCATGAGAGCGTAAAAACCTTTTAGCCATATTTGAGTTTTTTCTAAGTTTCGGTGTTTCCATGAACAGTTTCCTATTGCGATATTTTTTTTTTTGCGCAATTTTAGGGGTAATGGACACCCAGCTACTGTCTCTGTTCTCTGTAAACTGATCAAGTCACACACAGACAGACAGACAGTCTGTCTTGTCTGTCTGTCTTCCTTCCTGCCCGTCTCGCCGCCAGGCCTGCTTCTCACACGTCTTGCCTTTTATGAAAACCAGGTGCTCCAACAGCCCGGCGACGATCACCAGGAGATGAGAAGCATCCTCTCCGAGACGCTGCTGACGGTCAAGGCCGAGCTGGACGCCATGCCTGAGGCCGTCCCGCCGTGCGAGGCGGCCGGCGACGGGGGGAAGGCCCTGGCCCTGCTGGAGCAGTGTGCCGAGCTGCTGCTCAAGTCCGTGGAGAGGAGACTGGACACAAAGACCTAGCTGGACCCGCACGGGTCACTTCAAGGTCACATAATCTGAATTATGAAGGACTTACTTTTCTGTGGGAGTGCAGTGACTGGATAAAAATGCACAATATTGTTCATAAACATTAGCAAAATTAATTGAGAACAATACAAGATCAAAAAAATCTGGATTAGCTCCTCTAGTGGCTGGCTCCGGTACGGGCCGCACCCCCCCCCCCTCAGAGTTGCATGAGTGCGAACTGTTTTTATGTCATCTGTGGTGTTTGTTTGTTGTTTTTTTTCTGTGTCTTTGTAATTGAATGTTATATATGTGTGTGTGAGAACTCTCTACTGTGGTTTTTAATTACGTTACTGGCGCAAAACTTGCGGCGCCAGATGTTTGGGCCCTATTTTTGTCCGGTGGGAGGAGGCAAAGTCCAGCTTCACATGCCGACACGTATGTAACATGTGTGTCATGTTAAGCACATCTGTACCCAGGACTCAGACACACACACACACACAAACACGCACATGCGCACCCATGCACTGGTAGCACTGTGATTTGCATATTTGCACAGAGGTCTTAAGGAGTTTTATTGATGGGGTGGAGTGGATGAGATATGCACTGAGATTCGCCTTATTCTTTCAGTGGCCAGAGCACTTCCTGGTAGGTTTTTCACCATGTTATAATCACATTTTGTATTGTTTGTAGCACCGCTGATGAGTCTTCCATTGTGAGAATCAGGAAAAAGAATGAATCCAGCGTTGAGGTGTTTTGCTGCTGTCTTGCTGCTTTGGGTGGAGTCTTAGTTCCACTGGTTCTTTATGGCCAAAGGTGAAAGGTTTTGGGTGCAGCTCTAAGACTTTCTGTACGTTTGAGTAATCCTCAAAGAAAATGTGTAAAACGTTTGTCTTTTTTAAAAAAAAGAAATTGTTTGAATGTGATTTTATATTAAAGAGCCTTTTCTTCTTGTCACACTACAACCCAGCTGTTCTTCTTTGAGCTCTTTTCAATGAGTCATAAACACAGTGTTTGAGCCATATTTTATTTATTGACTTTCAACATTTCTTTGGGTAATTATTTCAGTTAGTAGCAGAATCATTAAAATAATTACTTGCACACAATACATATGATAGTGGACTATATTAAATCTTGATTAGAGGTATTATTGTTTGCTTTAGCTCACATTGATATTAATACATATTAACACGCTCGTTTGATGCAACACTATATATAAATGTAATGTCTTGGTGAATGAGTTAGCTTACACATGCCTTATAAATGATGTTTGCAAACATCTTTGTGTCCTCATTAGGACTTCTGCTTATTACGCAGTTACACACTTTGTCTTCATGCGCCGCTCGAGATGGAAGCGTCACTCTAGGGAAGTGTCTCTACATTGACATAGGTGAGAACGACATCGTGCAGGATGTTGATTCTGTCGACCCGGTTTAGCTCTCTGACACGGTGCCGGAACTCAAACTGGGGGATGTTGTTCACGGCCACCCTGAACGCCTCGTTGCTGCACAGGATCTTCATCTGGGAACACAGCAGAGCACGTCACGTCTTGTTTCCACGCAGTCAAAACTTACTGAAACGTAAAGTAAACTGGGGGTGGGGAGTAAAAAAACAAACAAATCCTAATTGGTTACGACAGAGTTACTCTTTTAAAACTGGAGCAACCAAAAACAGATGACGAGTGATATATTAGGAGGATTCAATGGCAGCGTACGCTTTAGTGTTAAACATCACTGCCTAGGCCGGGTTTCTATTGCAGTTACAACACACAGACTGTGTGGATTAGTGAGCTCAGCTCGCTATGTGTGAGTGTTTCCAGCCACGTGAGATCCCCACTGACCTCCAGGAGCCCTCCTGCAGAACAGCAGTCCCCTTATCTAGGACCCTCTTGCACAAACGGCTTTCCAAACCTTTCCATGTTTTCCAAACGTTTGCCTGACGTTAACCGTGAGAGAGTGACCCAGAGTCAGTCAGTCAGGGGGTTCTGTGTGCAGCATTTTTTTTGAAACAATCAACATAGCTGCTAGTAGTAGAAGCACGACTAGAAGGCAAGGCAACAATACAAGAGCTGCTTGTTTACTGCTGTGTTGCCGGGTAACTGGTTATTGAGTTAGTACAGCGTCTCTCAACAGGGTTGCCGCGGCACCCTGGGGTTCCATCTGACTACGTCAGAGGTGCCGTCAAAAATTTGCCTATTCCGACATGTCATATATAAAATGAAATTTTTAGAAATATCACTTTTATTTTGCGAAAAACTGTAAAAACTGTCATAGAAACGCAGCTACTGACACATATGTCTGCTACTGACTATGGTAATAACACAAAATGCAACGTATATAGGAGGCTTATGCAAACAAGTACACACATATCTGTCTTCTCGTCTTTGTGCTCACCTCAAAGGGGCTCCCGAGGGCGAAAGGGAAGGGCCCCTTCAGGTCCCTCTCCTCTGAGCCCCAGCGCTCGCCGACCTTGTGGTTACGCACCACCACCTGCTTGCCGCCCTCGTTGAAACGTGGGTTGATGTGAAAGGCAATGTCGTTGCCTCTCAGAAAGTTCACGGTGAACCTGGGAAAGAAATCAGAGGTGCATGGACAGACATACAGTATATGTTAACCTTTTCGGACTGTAATTTGTATGTCTGTGTGTGTTTTGTGTTGGCGGGAAAGAAGGAGAGAAATTTGGAGAGTCAAAAATCCAGCTTACATTTTAGCATTTGGTTTCACGTGGCCAAGGATGGTCATCATCATCTTGTCATACGCACCTCTGGCCAGGTTCAAGTTGTATGGCACACTCTAAATGCAAGACAGTGAAATTACACAGGATAAACAGCAAGCAGTTCTCACTCTCTTTGTATTTTTGATTGTTGAAAGGCCCAATGAGTATATTTTGTACCATCTAGTGGCAAGAAAGCATATTGCAAACAATGCAAAAGCTGTTCGCAATTATTCATTTTCAATTACTTCATCTAGCTTTAAACACATTTTCTGTTGATTGCCATGCCAGCAGATTAGTTTAAACATATCCCACACTGGGTCTTTAAATAAAGACGACAGTTTGATGCATGCCAGAACGTTTGTCTCTTTCACTCACGAGAGGACCAGAAGTAGGTGGAAGCCAGTGTGGAGCCATGATGGATGGATGCTGCCCTGGCCATCCTGACTGTCCCGGGTTATAGGGCCAACCAGGGTGGCTGGGCCACACTGGTATACTTGGATGGATGCCCGTGGCAGGAGAGGGCGCTGGCACTGGGACAGGCACAGGGGTCGGAGCTGGAAACGGAGCTGGGACTTGAGTCTGGACGGGAGCTGGGGGCTGAGCTGGCTGACACTGGCTGCCTGGCCAGTAAGTCTGGCAGGGCTGCACTGGAGCTGGAGCTGGAGCTGGAGCAGGAGCTGGAGCTGGAGCTGGGACAATAACAGGGGCGGGTGCCTGGGCTGGTGCAAAGGTCTGGGTGGGGGCTGTGATGGGTGGCATGGATACAGGGACAGTGTAGGGAGGCGGTTGTGTCCCGGACCAGCATGGTGTATTGGGTTGACCGGTCCAGCACGGTGCAGTCTGGACTGTCTGGGCAGTCTGTCCAGGCCATGCAGGGAAGCTGGTGGTGGACTGGGGCAGGCTGGGCCACAGGCTGTTAGTCTGTGGAGCAGAACCAGAGGACGGAGGGCAGCTGCCACAGAGAGCGTCGGGGCACTGAGAGGGATCGGTGGTCGGGGGGGAAGAGAGACGGGGAAGAGAGAGGGTGGAGAGGATGGAGGACACCAACTTGCAGTTGCGAACACGGCAATTTGACACAAGCAAAGAATCCAGTGTTGACATTTAGAGGCGGAATCTGGAGAGGACAAAGCTGGCGTTCTTACCGCTGCAGAGGTCTGACAGTTTCTTGAGGTACTTACATCCATGCTGTCTGCCGGAAGAAGATGCAATATTAGTCAGTTGTTATTATATGATGATATTCATCAAAAGTGCGCGTGGTGTTTGGAGCTGCAAACACCGCGCCCAGGGAACTGAGCAGATTCAGTTCCCTGGGCGGACATCGGCGGATTGTGCACCTTTCCTGCAGGTCAAGGTGTCAGCAAATCACTGCACAGATACTCATTGTCAACTTCAGTTTATTGGATGCTCTGGAATGTACTAATTCAATAAAGAAAAGACCTCAAGTCATCCAGGAACATAATGGCATATTACTTAACGGCTGTATAAATGTGCAGTGGGAGAGGAATGTTTCCCGACGACAACAATCCTTTGTCATCTGCTCTGACTAGTTACCTTCTTTGTGTTGGTGTCTGTGAGCAGTTCCGTCGTAATGAACTAACCTGCTGTTGCGTGTGTCTGTTAGTGCTTGTTCCTGCCTCACCAAGGCAATTCATGCATGATTTTTCATTGAACATGCATAAAATTTGCTTACTTTTAAGTGGGGAGAATTACCTTAACTTTGCACCTTAGATCTTTAGAATCTTATGCTCACATAAATAACTGCAATGCTTTATCAATGCCTATTTTGTTCTTGCTTATTTGTTAAACATAACAATTACAACAATTTTGTTTAATTTAAAATTATATATATATATATGTATAAACTCATATCTGTACACACGTGTGTGTGTAAAACCGTGCATTAAAGGCCCAATGTGTAACAATATTATTGATGCGAAATATTTAGGTTTTTCAGTCTGACTGAGCCATAAAGATAATTAACTATTAACTAATAAGCAGTTATATTTGTGTAAAGAACAGGTCCACTTCAGAGGAGATGGTCACATTGTACCATCACGCTTCTCCAGTCGCCCAGAAAGTGGATCTGCTCAGGGTTTTCCCAATTTTACCTAGACATTTCAGCTGGTATAAGAAAAACATGATGTGATATGTGTGAAAACACCAAGCATATTCCATGCCATTGATGCCATTGAATGCTGCTAAATCTTCCTGCACACAGCTCCTTGAGCAAGTCGAGATGAAACAAAACCGGAGGTTACCTTTTCTTGTCGTGAATCCTCAGGTGCACTCAGACTGAAGGCTGCGTAGTAGTAGTTCAGGTGAGTCACTCTCAGCCAGCCAGCAGCTGTGCACACACACACGCACGCTTTTATAGCCTTCGAGACTCTCAGCACATGGCCACCCCTCAGCTCATTGCTGCAGTGTCACAGGAAAAAAAAAAAAAGTCACACAGTATCGGTACACATGGGAAACACACTGCATACTTCATTTTGTGTTCCCAGTGCAGCCTTTATGAATTACTGTGCTTAAATATCTCAGCCTGAAATTAAAGTTAAATGCTTTGAAAATTAATTTGAATGAAGAAACAAAAATTATTAGAGTGAGTGATTGAAGAAAAGCATAACGTTTCATGAGGGGGAAAATTGAATCAAAACAGGCTTGTTAAAATATTATCATTATTATTATTTATAACCGTACATCATTTTCTATTTTGGTGTAAACGGTGACAACTTTTTTTTATGCTCAAGTGGTCCACTTCACTGTCATGGGACTGTGGTGCATTTGTGGCCTTGCTGAGTAACGCAATTACAGCACACAGAGGCACAGAGGCCGGGGCAGATTGCTCTTGTCTGTGTGTCTCAGTGACTCAAGCACTGATGACGGAGGAGTCACCCGTTACTGCTCGGTTCACCCTCAGGTTAAGTCACATTCAGCTATCATTCAAGGTGTTCGCTATGTTTATTATGTTTGGTTGAATGAGCCTCAACTTCATCTGCAGTTGCTTCAACTTGTGTTTGAATATTTGATTTTGGTCATTGACAATGTACAATGAAAGGAGGAGAGGGGAATAAATCCATCAAATAAATCTGCATACAATCATCCAATGAATCTCCAGGGCGACCAAACCATAGCAAACAACACGTGTGCAGATGCACAGCTGCATTAGTTGTCCTCACCTCGGTTATTAGGTTAGGCATCATCTGGGTTGGAAAATGTCAGTGTAATTGCAAAACCTCTAGAAATGCAAAGACCTATTGCTTTAAGAATTCAGAATTCAACACAGTCTGTACAATTGTACTCTGTGTAAAGGCCATGTTTGAGAAAAATCTAGAGACAATCAACTACATAACACAGACTTTAGATTGTTGCAATGTGTAAAAATTTTATGCATCCTTTTCCTTCTGTTTTTTCACAACAACAACAATAACTACCTTGGAAAACACTATGACTAAATAATACAGTTGGAGTATTTGTAATACTTTATCACATTGCGCAGAGGTGCCGGGGAGAATTTGTGGATTACTGGCAGAAAGCTGAGATGTAGATGTTTTATTTATTCTAATTCCCATGATAAGTCAGCTGGTCCAAAACAGTAAGTCAATGCTTGTGTGGGAGAAAAACAACATGATTGATTTTTTAATCAGCGAACGTTGTCTAAAATTTATCATAAAAATATGTTAATTTGTTGCCAGCTAAGTTTACAGACGACCAAACTATAATAATGTGTGCGAGGATGGTGGGAAACTTTTGTTGCTGCCTGTTGTCAGAAAGGAGTTCTCGCCAAGAAACAATCCAAAACATTTAATCCATTGTCAGTCTCTGCTCTGTCTGTCAATCGATGTGATGTGATGACATGACCAACACAACACTTCAAGTAAAAAAAAAAGTGGTATTGCTGAGAAATTACAAATACATAACAAATAAGGGCCAAGTGGCCAGACAAGGGAATCTTTTGTCTTTTGCCTTGTGTGGGATTTTGACCATGTGCTCACGACATTTGCTGTCTGATAGGAAGAACAGAAGTGATGTCATTAGTGGATAATGCTGTGTGTAATTTTAACCAATGACGGCGTAGAGGGGGAAAGGAGGCAGCAGTGAGGTATGCTGCTGTTAGGCAGAAGAGGATCCTGGCAGGAGCATGATTTTCCAAAGCAACAGCAGCGACACTGGGCCTTGTTCCAACACTCGTAAAGTCCGGCCTCTTTACATCCCGTCATCTTGCTTTTCCATACCACTTATGTCCTATTCAAGAAGCACGAGGGTCAGATTGAGAGTAAAGTGAAAGCTAAACGTGGGATTCCCCACACTCCGGGGTAAAAAAAAAAAAAAAAGGGAAAATGTTGTGATAGATAAAGATTTCCAACAACCTGCAGCTTGCGTGTCTCTACTGTGGCTTTGGTGCCATCAAAAAGGCAGTGAACAAAAGAGATTAAATCAAAGATAGTGTGTCCGACAGCGAGAGCAACGGATTCAAAGGCAGCGATAATGCTGCAGTTGCCATGGGGACAGCAGCGTGGTTTTGCAGGGACCTGAGTGAGTTTGTGTTAGCATTTTTTGGTGTGTGCGGAGAAAATTATCATTGTTTGTGGGTTAATGAACCCATGAGGGATCTGCATTATTTAGACTGATATTATGTGGTTTGTGGTTCGCAATTACGGTATGACCAGCAGATTTCTGCACAATTTACAGTGGGATGGACTGTAGTAACCTGTGTGCTCCCCCAAAACACCACTAGATGGCAATGTCAAATTCTTTCAGTGACAGTAGTAATGTTGAGTAGTAATAATAAAAAAAATAATATAGGATGCATAAGCCTGATATCTTTATATTTTATTAAAGCACATTAGCTCAATAGTGTATGATAGGTCTAGGCCAAAATAGCATTAAGCTCTAATTAATTCACGAATTACAGTGTGCCAAAAACCTTTCTAACCAATTGTGTAAGTGTTTACGGCTAATTTGATCACAGACAAGTCATCTTTATCATCCATGCGTGCCCCTAAATCACAAGCTGCCAGCACAAACAATTCTTTGATGGAACTTGAAAGCCTTCAGCAGCACCCCACCACACACACACACCTCCCCAGCATGTGGCTATGTGAGAGGGATGTGGCTCTCCATAAAGTCCAGAGTAAGTGCAGCACAGCCCGGAATAGTCCAGAGCTGCCGGGTTGTTTCTACTGGTTACAGTCACGCCTCACGTTTCCGCAGGGCATTTATGCGAGCAGGCTGAATGGAAGACGAGGCAGGCGAGGACAGTTTAATCACAAGCAGACGAGTCACCGCGGTGAGGGGAAGATGTCGTAACGCCAGGGAAGAATGTGTCTGTTTGCAAAGTAGCGCGCCTGCTATGAGCAGAGACGTCAGCAATAGAGATAGTGCACATGTTACACATATGCAGCTGGAGCAGTAAAGCATCCACTGATTTGCACCGGAGCGAGTGGTGCGGCCCTAGCCAGTCAGATTGTGAGGTTTATCGGGCAGATGAGCACTGGTGGCGTTTCAAAGGCGATACAAAAGAGCCAGACCTTGCCAAGACAATAGGCCCACAGCTCTCTGCCCCTGTCTCATCCTCTCTCTCAGTTAACCAGATAGTTGCATGTGAGGACCTTATTTCCACAGAGGGAGGAATTGACTCATACCTTGTGCTCGCACATTTAGTTACTGTAGTCTAGAGAAAAGCCCTGTGCTACACATAGCATGCCAGAGGAAGAGTTAGTGGATCGCTCAGGGCTATGACAGAGCTGGCAGGGGATGTCACACTGTGTGTATTTAAAATGCTTTTTGGGGCTGCCGCTGTAGCCTTGACCGGCTTAGCTTGAGTAATATTAACATGTACATGTTTGCCTCACATGGTCTTAAGGAGCAGAAGAATGACAAGTTAATGCAGTGCTGCTCCTGGATTTGGAAACCACAGCGTGCAGGGCTGGGATTTTTAACATCATGTCATCCCTAAAACATCAGTTGGGGTGAATATTTGGATTTAGCTGGTTTCAGGATACTTCCCCCCTGTTTTCTTTATGATGTTTTGTTAGAACTATAGACATAGACAGACCGATTTTATTGAGCCCCTTGGGATGACTCCCTCAGGGAAATTAAAATGTTTATATATATATATATATATATATATATATATATATATATATATATATATATATATATATATATATATATATATATATATATATATATATATATATATATATATATATATATCAAATTTGCATTGGATGGACAGTTGGTCCACATGTCACTAATAATTGGCAAAAACGTGTCATGGTTAAACAAATTAAGGCTAAATCAGTGTCACGCTATGACGTATCTTCAAAGTTAAAGAGAGTCACCTGCGTTGCGTCAAGACGCATTCTCGGTTACCTAAGCTAAGTAATAGTGGTACATAAGATAGCTTTAATTGTCTTGATACCCCTATCTTTGTCAATGCTAAAAGCAAAAAATAAAATAACATTAAATAAAAATGAGAAAGCTGGATTCCAGGTTAGCGAACTTGCCCTAGAGATGAAGGCTACAGAAGCTAGGCTAACTGGTAATCGCTACTACTAGCAAGTGTATTATTATCGATTCAAATATTATACACACGGATATTCGTGTATTGTTTAAATATATAATATCCTCACAATATTATTAATCGTATTCATTGTGTATTAAGTAACGTCTGAGTTAGCTAGCTGAGAGTTAGCCAACAGTTGATCGCAACTCCTCAACTTT
The DNA here is from genome assembly GCA_009823395.1 of Thamnaconus septentrionalis. Classification (NCBI taxonomy): domain Eukaryota; kingdom Metazoa; phylum Chordata; class Actinopteri; order Tetraodontiformes; family Monacanthidae; genus Thamnaconus; species Thamnaconus septentrionalis. The sequence goes on along the minus strand of CM020519.1, from coordinate 6,244,767 downwards.
GTTGAATCCGACATTTTCGATATATTTCGATATTTCCCGTCAAATCATATGAGGAGTGCATTATCTTTTAACACACTCTTTTGTTTTTTGCTCGCGTTTGTGACAAATAAGTTATCTTAGACCATTTAACAAACACAACACGCTTTTTTTCTTCTTCTTTTTTAAACGCGTTTACTAAAGTGTGCGAGGTTGCGTACGTGACACTTGCACCGCGTTCAAGTCTCTCCATGCGTTTTCTCACGATGGCAGTAACAGTGTCTGCGAGTGGTTAAGCTCCACGGGACTTGTTCATGTATATATTCGTTTCGTTAAACAATGTAGGCGAGGCAAGTGACAGAGGCGTGGTGCGGAGCGAAGGAGGCGAGGAGGAGGAAGCCGTCCTTCCTTCCTCGCTAGCAGCAGCAGTAGCAGCAGCACAGGTGCTCCACATACCCGGCGTGCTCTCCGCCCTCTACGCCGCCGCCACCACCAACAACACACGGCGCGCTCATTCGCTCGCCTTAACAGCCCGGATGTAGAGCACAGGACCGCACAGTCCTCCTCTCTCCGCGTTAATAACATGGCGCTGGAAGACACATAACGGCGCCCCCACCATAACACTTGCAAAGCCACGGGCGAGGGATCCCAAACGAAGCGACGGGAGATGTGAGCTCTTCGACCGACGCACGCAGGTAAAAAGATCAAGGCCCGGCCATTTTTTTTTTTAAATTTCAATTTCTCAACGCCAGATACGCAAAAATGTGTTGCAGCCGCAGCCGCTGCCGCTTCTCGTTGCAGGGGCGCAAAATGAGGCGGCTCAGGGAAGCCGGAGCGCCTGTCATGGGGTTTAGTTCGCTTGCTTGCTTGCTTGCTTTGCTTTGCTTGCTGCTGCTGCTCTCGCCGGTGTGTGTGTGTGTGTGCGCACCGGGTTTTTCCCGGTGACTGACACTGAAACAGCAGTGTCATCCAGGGTTGGTGTTCGTGTCTCTGCTTACGATGCATCCGTTGCAGGATAAAAAAAAAAAAAAAAAAAAATTGTGTCATTTTGGAGACATGTGTTGCCATGGCTGTCAGTGCTCTCCTCCGTGTGTCGACCGCTGTCCTTGGTATTGAACTGGGTGGGCATCGCACATCTATTTCATGTATACACGCCGGGGTCCACTATATTTTTACGCTCCATCCATATCTGGTGTCCTCCGAAATGCCGCAATTTGTTGCTAAATGAAGGTGCAATTGTTCTCGATGGTCGATGGTTAAGAAGGAAAGGCGAAAAATCATTGCAATACACCCCCTGCCTGATAATCCAGCAGCAGCAGCAGCAGCAGCAGCTCAGCAGCTCCGTGCATGGTGCTCAGTGGTGACTGGAAAGCCTTGATGGAGCTCCAGCCTTCATGTTGTCATATATCTTTATTTTCCCCCTGACAGCATCTCTTTTTATTGTTGCACTCCTCTGTTTTTACGGCCCCACTGTGTGACAGTGATGATGACAGTGCAAGACATTAATTTGCGCTGCCTGCTTGCGTGCACTTCTTCCTTTCTTTCGTTCTCTCTCCTTGCAGCAGAGTTTGGTTTGCGACCGAGCCGATGTAGGCCAGGTAAAAGGGCAGTGGCGGATGCGCTCAAGTTCAGTGTGCTCTTAGGATTAGCATGTGCAGACGAAAATTAAAAGTGGTTGCTAGGGGTCACTCCCCCCTCCCCCCTACCCTTCTACCCATAATCACCCTATTGGCAACACTCTAATGAAAGGGGTAATAATATAGCAGCAAACCTTAAAGGCACAGGAGGGACCTACATTTGACTGTGTAGAACGTGTCCCATACACGATTGCTACTAACTAGTGGTGGGCCTTTGTGTCTGGCAGTACAGGATACGTTTATGCAATCATGCAATTCGGTCTCGTAGGTCACAAATATTGTGCGATTTGCATGATTTGTACGTGTCGGCTTGCGCTTTGTAGAAAAGATCCCCCATACTGCATATTTTCAGATCCATCAGGAGAAGCCTTGTGCAATTTACTGCACAGAATATCTTGCAAATCTCCAGAAAGCAGCATAAAGCATTCTCGGTTGACTTTTTGCTCCCAAAACGCTAGCTGCTTCCTGCTAAACTGATGCTTTATCCGACGTACCACCTGTTTGGAAGGAGTCTAAAACAAAGCCTGCTCAGAGGTGGTTTCAGAAGCCATGACAAACACCTGGCTGGCTGGCTGGGTGTCTTGCCACTAACCAAGGGGTAGTCTGTACCCTTTGTACCATCACAAATTGCTGATTTATTGCACATGCTGAAAGGTGGAGAAGTAAAACGGGAAAGACATTGACAGGCTAGAAACGCTTTAAAAAAAATAACCCAATTATGTTACACTCATGCGGAGAGCATCTTTCCTCCCAAACCAGCTCCTGCGATAACCACTGAGATAAACTCAAACTCATCGAGTACCAAAATAGACTCGTGCGACTGTTTTCACAGGCTGCACAGGACTTCTTGTGACTACTACACTCGTCCCCCGATGCTTGTGAAGTAGCCCTTTAAATATCATTGCCTGCCGTTTAAAAAAATCACCCAGCAAATCTGAAACAACTGCGTATCTTCATAACCGTTCACAAGTGAGATTCTGGACGGGGTTCGTTCTCCTTCCTGTTTGTCCCTTTAAGAAGCGGGGATGTGTAAGTGTCGGGCGGAAACATGGTGGTGGAGTGTTTGCTCGTGTGCCCACTGGTTATCCACTCTGTAATGTATTCAATGCCAACGCCAAGGACAGCAGCTTTACATAATGATCAAAGCTTGAGGGATGCCAGAGCACGGCTTCGACCTGCAGTAATTACCTCTGAAGTTATCGCCGTTTTGCAACCTCATGCGCTTCTTCTTTTGTCTCAGTCTTAATAATACAGCCATATATATGCACTTGCATACGTGCATGTGCACGCGCGCACACACAAACGCACGCGATGAGATGCACTGCTCTTCCGAGGAAGGGGGGGGGTTGATTGCTTGAAATAGGATGGCGGTAAGAAACATGACTAACTATTTTTTGCCTCTTTTGCTCGGCTGCTAAACTGCTCTGGGTGTCGCTGAGGAGGAGGCAGACCTCGCCACTCACGCAAATGCACAATTACATAAGAGTCAGAGGGAGTCGGACGTGGAACTGTTTTTGACCAAACGGAGAAATTTTAGCACCGCTTTGTGAAAGGATGCTGTTTTGCAGCCCTCCTATTTTTACCACTCGGACATCAGCGGTCCCATATTATACCAATTTTCAGACCCTTGTATTTCATCCCACTTGCACCGGTGCAGCAGCCTTGCCTGGTCGGTTACCCAAACGAACTCGACAAAATTGAGTTTAGCCCTCTGTCTGCAGCCTCCTGCACAAAATTTGGTCTTTTTTTTAAAGGACGTTGGAAAAGAAACGAGTCAGAAGAAGGGATTCCTGTCTATCTCCATATGGAGGATAGCTGTCTTTTGATTCTGTCTGTCTGAGCGCTGGACTCGTCTTTGGATGTCAGCGCTTTTGTCCCAGGTTATTGCAAAATGCTGTTTTTGGCTCACGAAGAAGAGGGGGAAAAAAAGAAGCTTCCTTTGTGTTTTCTGCATGAGTTGGCATGTCAGTAGCAAAATGAGGTGTGTGTGTGTGTGTGTGTGTGTGCACGTGTGTCTGTGGCTACGTATGTGTGTGTGTAAGTGGCAGGGAGGAGAACGGAAGAGACTGAGTGCATTAAAAAGACATTATGACAGCGGAGCAGAGATGAGCATAAAGCAATTTAAAAAGACATACGATGATTCATATCTGTGTGCACTGGCTGTTTTTCTCCCCCTGATGGATGATGGATGCAAGGGGCCACAGCGATCCCGATCTGGAATGTTTGTTCAGACTTAACCCGGACGATCTCGTACAGATGTGGTCTGCAGTTATCTAAAATCCGATACACTTCTGTCTGTCTGTCTGTCTGTCTGTCTGTCTGTCTGTCTGTCTGGACTGAAAGAAGCATCTTCTCTTGTCCAGTAGGCGTGGGGGGGCCTGCCAGGCCCTCTGCTGCAAGTCTGTGAGTGTCTCTGTTCTTTTGGTCATGGGGTGAAGACTTTAGAGGGGCACTGATGGAGAGGCCCAGCGACGCCTGAAATGCTGAGGTGTGTCCTCAGGCGACCGTTGAGCTGCATCTGCCCAAACGTCTCTGTCGCTGCCCCGGCCTTCAGCCCGAAGGAGCTGCGCTGGTTCTGCAAGAATGTGTCAATTCTGTCCATGCACAATTCATTTTTTTTGTTGTTGTTTGTTGTTAGTTTTTTATCATCTTCCACTTTGTGTTGTTCAGGGGGTTGATACTGTCCCTGGATGATGTTTCTCTCGGTGCATCTGCTTGATCACAGAAAAGTGCCGTAGTAACCAGTCAGAGTCTAATTCCGGTTTAATCACCATTAAAGTGAAACCTGTTTACGGGAAGGCCGGGGAAAGCCAATTGCTTTGTCTGCACGCTTCCCCCAAAGCCTCATGGGTAGTGTGACAAAAAGCAAACCAAAGCCACTGTAAATGTCTTCAGAATCGGCTGTGTTAAAATGCTAATTCTGCCCTTTTCAATGAAGATTAAACTAAAAGCCGGCCATGGGTGCTTTTAGTGTCACATATGAATTATTTCAAATAAGTAACTTTTTCTTTTTGGAAATTTGGTTGGAATCCACAACTTCAAGCGCCCACTTGTGTTTCAAGTAATTTTCGCTGGGTATTAATGAAGTATCCTGATTCTGATTCTGATAATGGTAGCGCTGCGAGCATGGCCCCCTCTATGAACTCATTACTTCTACTTACTTCTACTTCTAATTACTCTACTTTTTTCTGTCTCTCCCTCTACATTTTTCGTATATTCCTTCTCATCCTGAATGGTCATAAGCAGATGATGGCCCTCTGGAGTCTGGATGTGCTCTAGGTTTCTTCCCACAGGGGAGTTTTTCCTTGCCACTGTTGCACCTTGCTTGATCTGGGGGCCCAGTTGGTTTTTTCCTGTGGCTGTACTAAGCACTTTCAGATGCCTTTGGATGTGATTTAGCGCCGTACAAATAAAGGTTGATTGATTAAAGTTGAATAAACGTCTATTTGTGCAGCGCTAAATCACAGCCTGAGGCGTCTCGCGGGCTTTGCGTAATATGATGGAGCATGGCAGCTGATAGATGTTGGTTGGAAAGATTCAGAAGTTTCATCGTTGTTTGCAGACTTCACAGGAGGGAATGGTGATAAAGATGAGGCGCAGGAGTGTTTCCACATCAGCAACCGTTAGTACAGATGAAACAGAACTCATGCCAATTCTAACCAGGCTTTGTGTTTTAAAGTAACTCAAATCAGAAGTTCATCTCTGTCGTTTATCCACACCGTCTTTTCACGAGCGACCTTTTCTTTCTGTTCTCAGTGGTGCTAATGTTGTTAGCGAGCTCCTGCGTCTTTAAACACGGGCATGCTTCAGGCCAGGCATAGGCACTACATTGTTTTCAGTCGTTTTCAGCGTGCGGTTTCAAAAAAATCTGTCTCCGTGTAAACTGACCCTTTATTTCCATTGTCGATAGAAACGCGCGAACTACTTTAAGCTCAACACTAGTTAGACACTGTCTTCCTCCTCTCTATGTGATCACCTCAGCGACACTCTTGCAGCAGTTTCTCTGCAGCGTTCCAAGTCCGCCTGGACGTCACGAGGCTCATCCGAAACTGTCGCAAAACGGAACCCATAAATCCAAGCGGTGGCGTTTGCTGCTGTGCGCAGCTAAGTGCTGCCGGCAGATACTGCACATTTTCTGGATGAGATCCTTCCTGGTAATTGTTTACTTTTTTGTGACTCCAGGAACTCCCGTAAAAAGCCATTTTATTCAGATTTTTTTTTTTGACACGGTGCACCACAATGGAGATTGTTTTTTCTGCTGTGCAAGGTTGCAGTCTCTGCAGGTACTGTGGGTTATGAATCTGTAGGTTATATCTGCAATGGCAATCAATTTCAATTATTTTACCATGAGACCGACTGGGTTTCAATTCAGTGAGCGATTAGCGTCTTGTTCGCAATAGATGGAATAGAGCTGTAAGTTTAAAAAATATTCAGAAGTGCAGACTTGAACTCACATTGGAGCTCTCCGGGCACTCTCATCACGAGTTTTAATCCGACTCAGTAACCACAGAGGTAGTGAAAGGGAAGACACAGACGTTGTAATGCACCCTGCGGGGATCCTCGGAATCACCCGCGATGATCTCTCGCCACGATTGTTAGCAAGCTCCGACTGTTTAGTCCTGTGATTTCAGATCAGACAGGTGGAATTTCATCAAAGCCGCCTTAAATGAGGGCCGTTCATTACGGCTGGGCCCGATTCATTAGGACCCTCCAGTTCCTGGGGCCCCCCACCGAGCCGCTTCAAAGGAGATCCGAGAGGTTGAAGATGGAGGTTGCCGCCGCGCCAGGGCTTACATCACATCATCCGCTTTGGTCTTTGCCCTGCTTCAGAATAAATCTAACGGTTTTTAAAGGCAGCCATGTGGTCACATGGAACCATTGTGCCCTGTGTCTTTCTTACTCTCACGTTATTAATGGCTGCTTCAAGCTAGCAGCCTGCTGATTTGCCTCCACTTAATGATTGGTTAGTAGGTGTTGTGCGTAAATGCCACTGCCGCGGTATTTTATTTGGTCTTTAACCCTTTTTTGCACACTTCCCCAACAAAACGAGTTACACTCACTCAATCTTGCGTCCCGTTTGTGTCCAAATTATGCAGAACAGATTAGCCACGACGTGGGTAACAATGATTTATGCGCGCACGCCAAAACAATCATCATAACACTCGGTTTGTTGCTCTATAAAAATTGAACGCGTTCCGTTTGCCAGGGTCAATTTTGCAATCGAGATCCCTCCCCGGGCCTCTGGTCCACTGAGAGGGACGTGTTGATTTGTTAGCGGAGTGGAACTCTGCTGCACAGCTGTTTAAAACAACACTAGCAGTGGATCTCCCACGGATAGCAGAAATCTTTTCCGACAATATGCTGCCACCCCACCCCGCCCCTCCCTCCATTCGTATCCTATTATGGTGCATGTAATTTCCCATGCCTTATCATTCACAGGCAGTGTGGGCTAAATTTAGCCACGGCTTAGCTTTACCATCACGTAGATTAACATCTATAATGTGACGACTCGACGTTGCCCTCAGCTGGGAGCCGAACACAACTTCAGGCGGAGGGTAAATAAAGCCCTTCATTATGCTCTCGTGTCGTCCTCTGCATGCGCGTGTGCATGTGTGTGTGTGTGTGTGTGTGGGTCTTTGTCAAGCGTGTGTGCTGCGTTTCCACTTGAGAGTCTCGTCCTGGCACGAGAAGCGCACGTTGCGGCTAGAGCACGTTTTTGCAGCATGGCTCGAGCGCGACCGAAGACATATTGCGCTCGTACGAGCGCTCACCACCACCCAGCACGCACGCGCACATGCACACGCGCACGTGTCATGACGTGGTAGCTGTGGAGAGGGAGCACAGATGCACTGGCTGAATAGATTAAAGCGTTCATCCAGCGGCGCAGCTGTGCTCTTTTTGATGCCGGGCCATGAAACTGCAGGAAATTGCAACAAAAGAGGGACGCGGCCGGTGAGCCAATAGAAAACAAGATCTGCTGTGACGCGCGCGGCATGTTAACGACCCGCCCGAGCAGCCGCTGCCTGCCTGTTGGGCTGCTGTTTATCCACTGGGCCGCTATCGATTGATTATTTATGCAACAGTTTGTCCTGGGCCTGGGCGTTTGGATTGCACAAGAGGCGTTTGGTGAGCGCTGATACGGAGCGTAACTTTGTCTCCAACCTAAAGTGCCAGGTGGTGATTGTGGCGTCCAGCTCCTTGACCTCAGGGTTGCACTGGAAATAAATGGGAAAGCGTTTGTGGAGATCCTGCCTAACCTTCGGTTTCCAATCGTTGAGTCGAGTTTGGGGTCTACGGAAGAGGATTAGAGCCACAAGAAGAGAAAAAAATTAAGATGGAATTTTTTTTTTTCAATTTGAAAATAAAGTTTAAATAAAATTGAAGCAGACATAAAGTTTGACAGTCTTTTCAATGTCGTAATACTTATTACCACACTGTGTTTGTGTGTGAGAAGAGCGAGGATTTCCTTGTTACTAAACCCAAGTGAAAGTTGAAATTACAAGTTGTTCCACAGAAGACATGTTGCCAAATGACAAAGGTGCTTGAATGCCATAAATTGATTTATCATTAATCTCGAACTTTCAACCTAAACTTTTTATCTTCTTGTTGTCCTAATCCTCTTTCGTAGGGATCTACTTATCTTAGCAGATGCAAAAAAAGAATGTCTATCATCATTAAAAGCTCTTGGACACTTATCACTTATAACTATAAGTACCATTGTGAGTGTCTACACAGGTTTACAAGGACAAAGAAGTTGTTGTAAGTTATTTAAGGAGAAGGGGTGGGAGGAGTTACTGAATATCCAAAATGTTTTTCTTTTGTAATCTCTGCACTGTATTGAGTTACAAGAACACCATGTGCAACTTTTCACTCGCTTCTATCGAAAATTTCCAAAATCTGAAATTTAATCGTTTATGCTAAATGCATATTTCTCCTCCGGCACATAGAGGGGTTTTCTAATATGTGGCCTATTTGCCACATGCTCAACTGTGTGTTGTCTTTGGGGACCCGTTGTTTTGCTTGCATTTGTTTTGTTTTTTTCCTTCCATATTTTTTCCAGGGGAGCTGCATCAACCTTGCAGGGTTTTGGTTTGTGCAGAGTTCACAGCGCTGCCAGCGCTGCTCTAATTAAGCCAGGCACGAGTTTTCTTTTGAAAGCCCATGTGTTTAAAGGGTGGAAAAAAGGCAACTCCCCAAGTCAGTCGTGAGATGCAGAGTGAGGAGGAGGAAGAGCAGAAGAGGAAGAGGAGGAGGAAGATGAGGAGAGGACCCCATGCTGTCTGTAATATAAATGGGCTGTTGTGAGTTTTATCGCAGCGGTGCAGACAGGATGAGCAAGAGAAAAAAAAAAGATGTTTAATTGCTGTAAAAGAAGATGGTGCAAATTTTTCCTCCACTCTGTTTATGCCGATGAGGCAACCCTGCTGTCATCCCTCCATTAGCTTTCCTCAGGTTGCAACATATGCGGCGGTCAGTTGCCGTTTGCGTTTTCTGCTGAAATATCGCATGACATCCTGCAGCAGCAGCAGCAGCAGCAGCAGCGAGACCCTTCACTTCTCTCAACCATGTGAGCTGCTGCCTCACTTCTCGGCCAAAGCTCCAGGGGAGAGGCAGTTATCCTGATTGTGCAGTTATGCAGCGCGCTACAATGCATTATGAATTCTTTTTTTGACTTTTGTTTTTTCTTTTCCCCGGCGTCGCGTATTATCCTTTGAGCTAAGCCCCCCTCATTTCCTCCGCCCGCCGCGCTGCTGCATTTCCCGCTCCTGTAATGTATCCATCTGCAGAAATGGACCGCGTTGATGTGTGCACGTGTGTCTATAAATGTGCGTGCGTGTCCGTCCGTGTGGGAGCGCTGAGTAATAGCAAATGATGAGTTAAAGGCCGGCGATCGCTCGGCTCTCTGTATTTTCACTAGCGAACGAGCTAACGACAGCTCCTGCTTTTCCTGCACAATCCTGCTTAGGCACAATTGGTGCTTGTGTTTGTGTGTTTGCGTGTGCGCCCGTGTGTTTGTGCTTTGTTTGAGTAGAGAACATCTTGCACAAAGTGGTTCGAAGCTTCGACAGACATCTTCATGAACCTCATTGTTCCGGAAGAGGTTTTTGTCGCCCCCCTCGCCAGTGTTGCCAGGAGTTTCATGCATATTTTAGTATTTATTTTGCACTAGCGCCAGGCGCAGGTCTAACTGCACCTTTCACTGACACGATTCTTTTGCAACACAGAAGATTTTGGCGACTCAGTCTTGAAGTGGTCTGCTGAATGGCCCACACGGTCCACTAACCGAGAATATTTTTGGGCCTGCTATTTTTTAACAAGAACCAGGAGGTGCAGGACTCTCAGGACCTTTGCAGTGGAAATTGACACTATTATTATTATTATTTGGACTTAATAGACAAGTATAGAAATGACACATTGATTAAACATTAAATAGATTGCATTCACTGGGGAAATAAAAAATGTTTCTGTTAAAAAAAAAAAATTTACCCGAAGAACAGCGGGCCTGACACAGCGTGCATACCCGCCCGTGCACACACGCCCGCGCATAACTTATACGGCCGTTATATCGACACATAGTGGCCCTAATCCCGGCCGCGTTATCAGTGAGCATCAGTGTGTGAAGTCATGTGGACTGGTATGAGTCAGCGGCTAAGCCTCAAACTCTGCAGCTGAGATCCGCTGATGGGAGCTTCTCTGCTGGACGTGGCCACATTAACCCGTGAAGCAGCGAGGGATGGCGGCATTTATACACAACTTAATGTGACACGACACATGACCACCCCAAAGTATGTACCAGAAAGATTTTTTTGGGTTGGGTAGCTTTGACTGCTACCGGCATTGTTTAAGTGGATCCTAGAATTGAATTATCAAGAGGAGACATTTAAGTTATTTTTTTTCTGTATAGTCCACAAATCTTTACTGAACATATGGTTTACGGTCATGATACTTAATACCTTTAAGTGCATCAGCATAAAGCACTGGAATTGATTTTCAGACACACACAAGGGGACTACAGTTAGCTGTATTACTTCTACATTACTATAGAGGTAAAGGACAATCAAGCTGAGGAAAAACATTTGTCCCTGTGCTGATTGTATATATAAGTTTCCTGAAGGTCATTTGGCTGCTAAATCTTTCTTGTTTTTGGACAAATTTCCCATTGACGCCTCCTGGTTCTTGCAAACAGTGCAAGTCCTGGTCACAAATGGGTTAAAAATTAAATTTTGGGGAAACTTGGTGGCGAATAAGGACCCATGAATCACACTCGAATCGTGTTTCACGTCCCCTTTATTTTGCAAAATATTCTGAAATCTTTGCCGTTGCAGTGTTGACGCCACAGTCTCCGTGGACGTAGTTTTGTGTTTTCAGAGCTGCCGCGCGAGTGTTTACACTGTATATACACGGTGTCAGCGCCGAGGAGAGATATCGCAGAACTTGGATGGCATTATGATATTACTCCAGCGTTGAACAACAGTGGGAGCCTGGGGAAACATTGATCACAGCATGACTATAAATGGCTCTTGGCACGTTTTCCTTGATACTTTTCTGGGACGTGGTCGCTTGTTCTGGTTCAGTCATTTAGACGTAGTGTCAACATTTACAGGGCGTTGAGCTTGGTTAAAAGTTAACAACAGATGCTGTGGAAAGGCCAAAACCTTTTAGCCACATTTGAGAGGTTTTTCAAAGTTTAGGTGTTTCCATGACCATTTTTTTTAATTGCGATATTTAGGTTTTGCACAAATCTAGGGGTAATGGAAGCTTAGCTTATGACAGCTGGGAGGGGCTCCAGCAGAGCCCTGCGACCACGAGTGCAGGAGGAAGCTGGTATAGAAGACTGATGGATGAAGGTCTCTTTTGTATTATGTTTAATCATCAGTAATTCCATTCATCAGAGCTCTTTTTGTGGAACAATGCCCTTTTTTTGCCTTTTGGCGGCTGAAGACGAGCGAGAACGACTGAAAAGGTGCTATGTTTTTGGATAGGATGGGTGCAGGATGATAGTAGTGGACGTGTGATTGGTCCACAGGCGGTGTAGCGGTGGCCTGATGAATGTTTAATAAACGTTGCCGCTCTGTTTGTAGGTTAGACTTATCTGTTCTCTCCCTTGTGGGAGCTAATGGCGGTGAGCCGTGTGCTCCTGAGATAACCCTCCGCCCCCGCCCCGCCTCGTCCGCATGTGTCTCGCTACAATGCCGCCACAATGTAGCAACAATACAACAGGCCCACCTTAAATCAGGATCAGCGAGCGTTGTTCAGGTTGGAGCGTTTATGGGGTTTGAGTTTGAAGAACGGCGCTGTCAGGTGTGTTTACAGAAGTCACAGCTGCACAAATATTTTCAATTATTCAGGTTGAAGGTCTGTGTTTGATTAGTTTTGCTTTGTTAAATTTTCTCTATATATTATTTTATATTAATGAATTGTTGTATATTATAAAAAGTTGTTAAAAAGTAACTTAGTGTATTATGACCATCACAGTATCTACCAGTGAATTCCTCTTTCCTACACTGTTAGAATGATATTAACTACCCGTGTAAAAAAATCTTCAATTAACTGCGACTAATGTAATTTATTCAATTAAATTCTTAATCGGCAATTAATCGGTAATCGATCCTATCACAAAACGGAACTCCCGAGGGACCTTTTTGCTTTTTCGAACAAGGCCGCGCCAAAGCCTCTCCGTGTGTTTGCAGCTTTGGGATTAATCACAGGACCAGAAGGGGCTTCCGCCCCCGACGCCACCGCCACCCCGTCGAGGTGAAAATCCCAGGTCGCGTCATTTGTCACGGATGACGTCTATCTCGCCTTCGTCCTTGGCTGAAATACGCGAGATTGATACACTGTCACGGCCGCGTCACCCTCGGCCCCATAAACGGTCGGTCCCGCCACGGCTCTCGACGGAAGGCGCGACCCCTGACGTGGCGCCGGGCCGAGCCCGTCCTGCAGCCTCTCAGTCTGATGGAACGAAACAAATCACTGTTGAATGAAGAGACGTCCCACTCACGAAGCTGGCAACCCTTCCGTCCAGTGGCATTCTTTGAGGGGTTTTTCCAATTACGTGCTAATCAATCTCTGCGTGTGAGACCCCTTGCTGAGCCTTTATTTCCTCCTATTTGGACCGACCCACTGTACTGTCATCCTGTGTGTCCACCACACTCGCAAATAGTCCAATTTCCACCCACGCTGGACCTCGTTAGTGGACGCAGTCATTAGCTGTGATACGCCCAATTCCCCAGGGTGAGTCTGTTTGTTGTCCAGTTTCCAAGACCAGCCCTCCAGCGTGACGGACTGCGATCGTTGCTTTTTAAACCAATTTGGAAGCGTCTCCTCATTAAGCAATGCAAATACACTTCAACATTTCCAAAAGATAGGAACGATTGAGGCAGTGAAAGAGCAATAATTAAGCCTTCAGACGCTACGGCAGTGGTTTCTCAAACTTTCTCTGTCACGCCCCACCTTGGAGGAAGAAAATTTTTCTTCCCCCCACCCCCAAATTTGAGGCTAACAGCCCCAAATTTGACGTGGCTGTGTCTTGAGGGATCCTGATGAACCTGCAAGTGGTCCCATGTCTCGAGGACAAAGTTGACTTTTGACCCCATAGACTTGCATGGCATTAGGGTTAGCGATAAGGCTGGAATTAGGGTTAGGGTTTCAGGGTTCCTCAAACATTTGTCCATCCTGTGTACCTGAGCAGCGTTTTTCTTAGCTACAACCTACTGAACACTTTTTGTTAATTGTTCCACCGTGAAAACATGCCAGGCAAATTCCACTTTAACTAACAAGCTTCTGCTGCTGCCTTTGTTGTTGCCGGTTTGCAATATTCAACGCCAACGTCGGTCCTTGCACCGGCGTCAGAGGCCCGACCCACATCCTCCACGTCCGGCACTCCCTCAGCCGTTCTCCCGTTACACCGCGGGGGAGGGGGAGGCTCCTGAGTGAGCTATCAATAATGAACGATTAAGTCGAGGGTTTAACACGCTTGTGTACATAATGGGCTGGAAAGAGGGGAGGCTTTCAAAGAACAGAGTGCTTTTAGTCCAAGAAGCCTCTCTAGCAGAAAGAGCAGAAGAGTGTTTTTCACGGCTGGGAACTGTGTGGACTACCAAGGGTTACCTTTCAAGCCCTACCAGTCAGTCACACACACACATACACACGCACACAAAAGGGGTTGTGGCCTTTTTGAAGGAAGCAGATCTGTAAATGTTGGCTACAATAGTAACCGTGCCTTGTTTTCTGTTGCATCCTTGAAAATGGTCATCAGGAGCCGTAAAAGACGCTGCTAGTTGCTCACCGGGCATCAGTAGCCGACCATTAGACAAATCCACGTCGACAGACACGTGCGCATGCTTGCACGCGCAGATGTCGGTCAGCACCGACCAGAGTGGCCCCGCAGTGTTCAGCGTTGCAGGCGATTCGCTCCTTATCCTGGCCGTCCTTGTTTTTTTTTTTAATAGCTCCAGAAAAACACAAAAAATCAAAGGAGCGTTTGTATCTTCAGTCTGCGTGTGGGTGACGTCTGAATGCAGATGTTAGCCCTTGAGTGCTGAAACTAACACCATATGGCAGAGGCTTCTTTCTCACGTGTTTGATGGCGCTGATGGCACTAATGACACTTCCGTGAAATGGTTATTCCCTTATCTCCTTTTTCCCTAAATGTGCTTTCCGTGCTGTATGGAATCATGACTAGATGGGCAGTGCCATCAGTGTCCTTTGTTCTTTCTTTTTCAATGCATAGTTTGGAGACGGTGAAGCCAAATGAAGCCAAATGAAACCAAATGGAGTTACTTTAAACCCTTTTGATGCTTAATGCAGTGCACTTTAAATACACTCCAGCAGTCAGAGGCTAATTGAATATAAAGGAGGCACATTTACAAATTCAAGCTGTTTGAATATAAAGTATTTATGCAAGGTACTTTCTAGAGTATATGTTTATCTCTCATGTGGGTCTCAAATCCATTCTAGCTTTTTTCTTGGAAAAAAAATCTGATTTTTAAGACAGTGTCCATATCTAAGTAAACTAGGTGTATTTATTGTATAACCTATTGTAAATTACTGGTTTGCAATTGTTTCAATATGCAAATACAGGTAACAAATTGTTGTGATTTTTTTTTTTTTAATCTGACTGTAAAAAAAAGAAAGAGATGGATGTAAACTTAACCGGAGCTTATTTCAGAGAAAAAGACACAGTCAGGGGTTTGGCTTTAATTTGCTGTAAGATTACAAGCACACACACACACACACACACACACACACGTCCTTTCACAGTGCCACACGTGTCACTCTCTCCTCCGGACTGCAGAGATCTCATTTAGATAACTCTGCTGATCTCCTGCCACCTGGCTGCGTTGCCCTTTTCTGCTGTCTCCGTCCGTTCGGTTCGCACAGGTGGAGATAGAAGCAGCTTGACACTTTAGATCACTGTAGTGAAGAAATTGAGACTTTCCTATTTATGTGTATTTCTATTTTAAAAAGCGCCTTTAAGTAACCAAACTCACTTTTGTCTGTTTTTGTCAATGTTATAAACATTTGTGATGTGTCTTGTGAAAGCAAACGCATCGTCCACCGCTTGGCCTCGCCTTTGTGCGCCCTCAGCGATGGGGCCCCGTCCCCGACCGGCACCGCTCGCCGTCTCCGCAGCAACGGCCCGAGTGGACCAGCTGTTTGCTCGTCTTCCCCGCGCGGTGTTTTCACCTAAGGGGGATCTGCGGCGCTCCACACCGAAAGCCGATGGGTTATTTATTTATGTATTATTTCATATACGCGCGGGTATTTATTTATCTTTTGCCATGGATGCTTCCCGAAAAAAGAGGGACGACGGTGGAAGTCAGAGCGGCCGCTCTCTTGCTCACTTGCTCATTTTTGGGGCCGGTCGGATCCAGTCGGACACACAATGAAAAAAAAAACGAGCGGGTTTAGGCTGTCTGGCCGCGCCTTGGTCCACAACTGCTGGCGTAGGCACTTTTTTTCGGTGCCCCGTGCATCTCGCACGGGGAATTATCAGAGCGTACAGGCGTGGAGGGTCACAGCAGCAGCGGCAGCAGAAGTAGAAGTCACTCACCGAAGGGACTGTGGGGGTTTGTGCAGAGTCCCGAATCTGACCTGATTTGTCAATTCAATAACTTCACTGAGAGCCGCCGCCGCCGCCTCCTCCTCCTCCTCCTCCAGGGAATCTCCGGTTTACCATTCAGCCTGTGCGATGCGAACGGCGGGACTCTCTGTTTCAAGTTTCCCTGCGAGAAAGTTGAAGGGAATCGAGGATTTTCCTGTTTTTTTTAATTTGCCGTCGTTTGACTTCAAAGTGCCACATCTGAGAAGAAGCTGATTGGGCCCGGACTCTTCAGGCATGGCTTTACCGAGGCAACTCTGATTGGCTTTAAGGCAAGACGCTACCTGTTTGCCAGGTAAGGTCGGCGTTTTAATGCGTCTTGATTTAAAGTGCCCGCAGCTCCGAGGCGGCGGAGGCCGCCGGACGTGATTCCGAACGAATGATGTCACGAGTTTGCACAACTCTGCCGCCGCCGGCCATAAAGTGTCTCCTTCAATGGAAGTTGTTTACTGCTCCTGCGGATGTGCGTCCAGAGAAATGGAAGGCGACTGCGTAAACAGTTTGCGAGCCAATTAAACGGCGCGAAGAAACAATTTCCTGGTGGGATGCGAGAGGGACGGACGGGGATTGAACGCAGTGCTGCAAAGTGGGCCAGAGGAGGCGAAGGACGGCTGAACGGGCGTCCCGCTGAAGAGCGTGAAGGAATTAGGCACACATCCATCACCGTTTTTTTTTTTTCCTTCTTCACAAACACAGCTTTGTCTGTGCGGTTCGGTCTTTCATGTCTGTGAAGGTTCTCAGTCGCTCATCATAGTCTCAGATGGGTTGCGTAGCACTTTCAAGACTTTGGCCTTTCATCTTCACACAAAGCGGTTCTCAGTGGTTGGCACCGTCGTCTCGCACATGAAGGTTGTGGGTTTGATTCCCCGCCCTGGGCCTTTGTTCTGTGGAGTCTGCGTGTCTCTCTGTGTCTGTGTGGGTTCTCTGCAGGTGCTCCACCTTCCTCCCACGGTCCAGAGACGCACGATTGGTCCGTAGGTGTGAGTGCAAGAGCGAATTGTTGTTTGTCCAGGATGTCACCCAGGCCGCCCAGAGTCCAAAATGGCGGCCCGTTCATTTCATTGGAGTTGCTCACCCAGCGCATATGGCGAAAAAGTTTTTGACTTCCGCATTAATGGGCCCATGGAGCATGCGCGGCAGTGTCACTTTCCATCATGCCTCTGTATCTCACATGATCTATTTGGCCAATCAGAACAATTCTGGAGAACCTCACTTACAGCCAATCAGAACGAGCTGAGACACAGCAGCACGTACGACGTTGTGACGTCAGGTCACAGTCGCCCTGTCAGCCGTTTTAAATGTGTTTATTTTTGTATTGCAGTCTTTGGGAAAAATGCTTTTCGGGCCCATGGAAGTTTTTTGCTGCAGTACCTTGAGTGGCCACTGGGAAAAATCGGCGCACCACCATATTGCCAGTCCGGTATTTCTAGGAGTATTAACTTGAAGACGTGTGAGGCCTCCGTCCTGCCTTTCTCTGTGTATTCTTCTTCCTGCCAGATTTAGTGTTTAGTATTAACATTCCTGCAACATATCATATAAACAAAACAAAGGAGCAGCTATTAGTTCCCGCTCATCAAACACGTGACCCTCTAATAATAAGGAACTTACTTGTTCATGTTCTTGCAAACGAAGCCACTCTGCTACCTCTTGTTTATCACAGAGAGCCAGTGTCCTTTTCATGTCAAATTTTAAATAATGCATGAAACCTATTTGCATGTTGGTGCCTCCCCAATCGACCCCCCCCTCAGCGCCCCCGCCAGCCTTAAAAAAAAAAAAAAAAAAAAAAAGAGCAAGCACTCTGCATCCGTCGCACTCGTTTATGCATCCAGATTACATTCTAAAGGCTACAAAATTAATGCAGCGCTCAGAAAACACATGGATACATCACCGTCCTGCCGCAGAGGACTAAGATGCACTCGGGGAGCCAAAAATAGACCCGCGCGCACGTAAACACCGACAAACAGCGCGCGAGGTGCCTTTTTTTTTTTTTCCTACTCCTCCTTTTCTTAAAGTGAGAGTGTGCAGTAGAAGCGTGCACGCGCTCGTTTGTTGTGTGTTGGGAAAAGTTAGGGCGGGGGGTTGGGGTGGAAATGCCTGTGGAGGCTCAGTGGGTGACAGATGGTTTGAAGACAAATCAGCCTGGGAGTCGGGATCTCTGCCCTGGGACCAGAGGCCTCTTTACGTACGTGTTTGTCGCTGCACCGATGGTATAAAAGTGTGTCATCGAGTGTTTTTTTTCTTTTTTTTTTTTTTTCCATTATGGAGGTGGGTGTGAATGTGCGAAAGAGGATTAAGGCCACAAGAAGAGAAAAAAATATTATAGGAAGGAGATTTTTATTTAAGTTTTGATTTCGAGTTTTAAGTTGAAATTTTGTGAACTAAGTCAAATTTTCGTGAAAAAAAGTTGACGTAAAAGAGACGAAATTTCATGAATAAAGTTGACATAAAAAAAGCCAAAATTTTGTGAATGAAGTCGAAATTTCACAAATAAAGTCAACGTTAAAAAAAGACAAATGTTTGAATTGGAAAGTTAAAAAAAATCCAATCTCAGTTTTTTTTCTCTTCATTTGGCCCTAATCCTCTTCTGTAGTGAACGTGTCGCCGAGCATCTGCTTTGAGTGTAAAGTGTGCAAAATCCATGATATCATCATGGTTTTGTGTGTGTGTGTGTGTGTGTGTGTGTGTGTGTGTGTGTGTGCGCTTGCGCCTGCAGTCGCACACAAGCCCACTGTCACTACTTTTTCCAGGCCGGTCATAGGCAAACTACGGCCCGGGGGCCAAATGCAGCCCGTTTTGGCTTTTAATCCGGCCCGCTGAACTTGAAGAAATTAGAAGTAGGTAAAAAAAAATAGCTGTGTGTTTTTTTTCAGTGTTTTAAGAGTCATTTCGAAGCAGTTGAGCAGTGGTTAGCGCTGCCGCTCACAGCAAGAAGGTTGTGGGTTTGATTCTGGGCCTGGGACCTTTTCATCCTTGTGCCCCTGCTCCGGCTCCTCTGTAAATTTAGACCCCATTGTGGCCCAGGAGTGAAGAAGATTTCCCACCCCTCTTCCACCTCGTCTGCAGCCAGAGTAACGCAGCCTCAGAGTGTCTGCTGCGTGTTTCCGGCTGCCTTTTTTTTTTTTTTTCATTTTTTATTCCACCAGAGTGACATTGTTACTCTTACGCACGATAACCTTGAGAAAAGAGGCGGAGGGGGAGGCTTCACAGAGTGCTTTGCTCGTGAATTACCGCTGGAGAGGCTCTGGTGTGGCAGCCAGAGCGGCGGAGATGTGAAGTAAGTCGGGAGGTGATTCCCAGAGGTGCGCGAGCCTCAAGTGCATCGCGGCTCGCAAAGTCGCGAAGGCCGCGAGTGAAAGAGGGCAGCTGCTAAAAGCACTGCGGCTGGCAGGGGTTGGGGGGAGCTGTTTGAGCTGGGAGAAAAGTGCATCCTTCCTGCTGCAGCCGTTACGTACGTACGTGTGCATCATGTGTTGTGAGTTTTTTTTTTTTTTTTTTTTTTTTAGCCGCTGAGCTCGGTCTAGACGATTAAGCCACGTAGTAATCTCATTTCTGAGACGTACTATCTAGGTCAGGGGCTTGTGTCCGCTGCTTGGCGCCTACTTACAGACTAGAGAGGAGGTGAAAGGTGGTCCACAGTGAAACTAGAGGTTGGCCTCCTCCATTGACACGAGGAGCTTGCCGCTGTGGTTTCAATTCACTCACAGAACCATGGTGAAATCACTCCAATCTGAATCAGCATTCGAGTGGAAAACCGCACGACAAATGTTGGTCCTTTTTAGCAGGAAGATGTGTTTTTGTTAATTTGACAGCAAACTACTGCTGGATCCTGAAGGGCGGCGGCCGCAGCGTGAGCTGCTAGTTTTATCACAGCGGGACAACGTTTCTTCATTAAAAAAATAGCCAAGAACGGCATTATTGGCTTTTCTCTGCTCCCGACTGGCTTTGGCAAAAGTTGAGTTGAGGTTTGTAGAAAAGCCCTAGCGCTGCTTCTAGGTTGTTTTTCATTTAAATGGGAAAATGCAGCTCCCATGCTAAATTCTTTAGCAGCAGCTATTGGCTGCGTTTCCAGTTTCCAGTTTTTCGCAAAATAAAAGTGATATTTCTTAAATTTTGACAAAGTACAATTGCGATGGTGGTTCCATGAATGTTGTGTTTCCATTGAATGGTGTCAAACTTTGTTTGTTGACGTTTGTTTGTCTGCTTTTCGGTTACCAGTTTTTTATTGCGATATTTAAGTTTTGCGCAATTCCCGGGGTTACGGAAACGCAGCTACTGGCGTCGCTAGCTTCTTCCTGATTTTTGTCTGTGGTTTTCAGAGCAGCTAAGCGCGATCACCACATGTAGCGATTAGCAACCTACTGCTAATATTATATCCCCTTTTGTGGGTATTATTTAACACAAAAGCAAACGTCTCCTCCACTGATCCTGGTTTTAACGCTAGGTCCGTCCTAGCGGGATGTCACTGTAGCTCGTGTGTTGTTGTCTTTAACGAGGGCACATGGCTGCCGTGTGTGTGTGTGTGTGTGCATGTACGCGCGCTCGTCAGCTGATGACTCAGCGCAAGACTGCGAGCGAGCTCCGCTAAGTCACTTTGCGCTGCGCCGACTGTGAAAGACAACTTCAGCTGATGTTTACAAAACGCTGCGCGTCGCCTCCCGCCTGCCAGGACTTTATTCTAGCAGCTCGCTTCCTTGGTCACTTCCAGCCCGGCCCACGCACGCACACACACACGCACACGCACACTGGTCTGTGCTGGTCCTACGGAGGCCGAATTCTGTCTGCGCGCGCTCTGAAAATAGTAACAAGGTCAGAAACCCCGTGTTGATTCATGGACGTTGCAGGGGACACCTGCCAAAAGAGGAAAGAGCTGCTGACATGACGGCATTACGTAAGAGATTTATGGCTTAGTGCAAAAAAAAAAAAAAAAAAAAACTGGAAGGATGAAAGATTGTTTGGGGTTAGACTTTGCCTCCGCGGATCCTCTTGAAGTTGTTTTTTATCTATGTATCACAGCAGAAAGACAAAAGAGCGCCAATGTTTTTCTCCTTGCCAGGTTGTCGCGTCAGATCTCTGCGTTAGATCGGCCACGGCCCGCTTGTGATGGCGCGTCGCTTCGCCGCCAAATGATGCCTTTCATTCTTGAGTCACGTCCGTCTCTGATTAGAAGAATGGTGGCACATCGCAGTCAGTTTCGGAACCGTCCGCACTCACGCTGTGCCACCTAACCAGCGTGGGAATGGAAGGCGGAGTTGTGTAAACTGGCCTGTGGGACGAGGTTTCTATCTATGACTTTGCACCTTTTTTCAATCCCGTATTGAGCTCTGAAGGCCGCAGCGGGATGACCTCCGGTCCCGTCACGACGTTGCCGCGTGTGAGCGGGCGAAGTCTTCCTCCTCTCTTTTGCTACTCATCGCTTTTTCTTCAGCGCTATTTTGTCTTGATTTAAAACCTTCCCGTCCTCCCGCCTCCATTTCCCCTTCTTATCTTCTGCCCTCTGCCATCCCTCTCTCATTATCAATCTACCGTTCCATCTTTCCTGTTCCAGACTGCTAATTTGCTCTGAGTGCCTTTCCTGTGGGTTCAGGAAATGAGTGAGATTCCTCGCGTAGGAGCCGTTTTCGTTCGGTAGCAGTAAACCAAAAGCACTCAAAGCACTTCGTCGGAAGATTTTTGAGATTTCAGACAGGGCTTTGGCTAATCTCTCTGTTCATTTCAATATATTTCTTTCAAGTCCCTGTTGACATTTTTTGAATTGAATTGAAGTCTTCATTCGAGGATAAAAATAAATAAATAAATAAAATAAGAAAAAGAAAAAAACACAAGCCTAATACTCAAAGAAAACAAATATACAGAAACTCAAGCTTATTTAGACCTTCCCCTATTCACTTCCCATTTCACCTGCATCTCATTGCAGTCTTCATCAAAATGCATTAAAACAAGATATTATATGCAACTATTAAACATCATCAACTACCGCATTACTACAATTATATTACCATTATATTACAGTACTCTATTACCGTCTTTTAGATGTTATACCTAGGCACTGTGGATATTATGCACATGCACTACATATTAGTACTATATATAGACACATTTAAAAAAAATAATAATAATTTTTTGTGTTCGTCCTAACGTTTTCTTTTGATACCAGACAGTCAACAGGTGACAGTGTTTTGCTGTTTGCCTGTATGGCTCTGAACTCTGTATTGTGTGTTTTTTTTTTTGTTTTTTTAACCAAATAAAGTTACACCAACTTCCAGGAGCAAAGAAAATTATGTTTGCCTCAAAAAAACTCTCTTAAGTAAAATAGAAGACCCTCTGCAGCTCCTCAGTTCTCCTCCTCAATTTTAGATTGAAGTCTATTTCTGATATCTATTAGCGTCAGTAAATGCCCTGTTGGTTTCTTGTTCTTTTTTTTAAAATTATTATCTCTTCACGAAACAAAAACCAACCGTATCTCCATGTGCAGCCTCATCTGTGCCAAAGCCGTGACTGGAGGGGGAGGAAGAAGGAGGACTTTGTTTGTGATGGAGGAGAGAATGCCTCCTAGAATGGCAGCAAACAAAAGCCCCCATTGACGGCGACACCAGCAACATTGTGTTCCTGTGACCGGACGTCATGCGTCCACCCAAACCACCACCACCACCACCACCACAGTGGGATTTTGTTTTGTAATGTTTTATTTTTTAAGTTTTGCACAGCAACTGTTGTTGACACCCTTCTTCTTCTCCTTGGTGGTGGACAGTTTTGGCTGCACTGTGATCCTCCGTGCAGCATCATGGAGCTGAGCTTAGTTTGAAACGGTGCGACGCCCGATGAACCATCAACGACATTCAGTTAAAAAAAATAAAATAATGCAGCATGTCCATTGTCCCTTTGTGATGTCATAAAAGTCCACCGACTCCAAGGCTATGCTCTCTGACGCCACCTTGTCTCTGTCACCCGCGACGGTGCGCATGGCATGACATCACCGCTTCACTTTTAGCAGGCTGTAGGCTGTAAACACAGGGCTAAATGTCCTCATTTCTGGAGACCTGTTGAGTTTTGGGGGGATAATCACCGTGTGTTGCTGCTCCACTGGAGTCTGGGATGCAATAAAATGGCTGTAATATGGGACCTTTTAATCCAAACTCTGTGCTCCAGTCTGCTGTCACTGCAGTCAACTCAAATGTAATGACTGTCTGAGAAACTGCAGAGGTAGCACTTACACATGACCTGCAAATGAAAAAAAGTCCCACATTTAAACATCCAAATGTTCACACTTGTGTGCTTGAGCTCATTTTCTTCTGTTTTTTTCAATTGACGTTGCCTGTTCTTTTGGGTTTTTTTTCCCACCCTTCCAGGTTTCCACGGCTTTTCCAGCATGTTCGGGAAGAAGAAGAAGCGGCTGGAGATCTCGGCCCCGTCCAACTTCGAGCACCGCGTGCACACGGGCTTCGACCCGCGCGAGCAGAAGTTCACCGGCTTGCCGCAGCAATGGCAGAGCCTGCTGTCGGACACGGCCAACCGACCCAAGCCCATGGTGGACCCCTCCTACATCACCCCCATCCAGCTGGCTCCCATGAAGGTAAGAGTGAGAGCAGACGGAGGCCCCGGCGAGCTTCAGACTTAATCACGACCCTTTTTTCCTGCGCTCCCTCGCCCACGTCTCCTCCCCTCACTCTCTCATTTTCTCCACAGAAAAAGTCAGCACGTCTCATTTCTTCTCTTTTTTTTCCCCACGTTACCACAGACCTTCACCTTCTGTTGTGTATAAACTTGTAAATGCCTCCCGCCCCTGTTTGGAAGCTCTTATTCTGCCGGCTTCTCTGCAGAGCTACATGTGTATTTTACCCCGCTGTTACATTTTACTCCATTCTCCACGTGTTAGACAAGTTATTTCTCCTGATCCTTCTCCGTCTGTGGCCTCCTCACACTTCATAGGCATAGTACAGGGTGTCCCAACAAATTTGACATCATTTCGCAGGCCGGTAATTTTGGCAATTCTTGTTGAAATAACCCCAAATTTTCACTAAATGTATAGAAACAAACCAAGATTTTATATTTAATGTTTTTTTTGTTCTTTTCAGGTTGAGGAATCGGCCCAATAATAAACTTATGATCAACACCTAAACTAAATTTCATTGAGCTCAACTTCGTAGTTTTCAAGATAATTGCTTCAGTCAGTTTTTTTGGGACGCCCTGTGTAATAAGACCGGAGTACCGACTGTTTGTCATTGTTGATTGTTTGGCTACAAAATTGAATTAAGCGTGCTGCTATAAATACCAATATGCTGTATGTATGGGCAAAAGGCTAGTGATACAGGAAAGACGTGCCATGCATAACCATGTGCTACTGCAGATGAACATGCTTAATAGCAGCAGTCGGGTCAAAATGACCCACCGACCTTCTGCCCTCTGCTGGTGAAAAAATATTGAATGCAGCTTTGCAAGCCGGACCTCTTATTATTTTTTTGGTTTTGTTTCTTGAACTTCTTCCGCCCTCCTCACCCTCCTCATCCTCTGGCCCTCTTCGCCTCTCCCTCTTTGCTCCCCACTTGTGACTGTGACTGTGACTGTGTGTCTCCTACCTACCTTCCGAGTGTCTCCTCTGATGTGTTGTTGTTCATTGGCTCTTCTAAACTGACACGTCCGCACATTTGCTAGAGTGAAAAGTCAGCTGAAGTGAACGGCAGCAGAGAATGCGGTGTGTTATCTTTTTTATTTCTTCTTTTCGACCCCCCACCCCCCGCTCTGTCGTCCGTGCTGTCTGTGGTTCCCATCACGCTGCACATGTGACCCCTTCAGCTTTAAAAAAAATAAAATAATAATAATAATCTACGACCCTCTCTGTGTTATGACACCTTCTTGCACCAATTTTTTCCCCCTACAAAGCCTCTAAAGACGTGGGCTCTTTCGGCCTTTTTGACGTCGCAATTTGAATTCTGCCAAAAATAAGACTGAAGCCACGGGGGCAAGCATTAATCATCGACACAAATTAGTCTCAGAGGAGCCAATTACAGATCCCACACGCAGGAATATACATGATCAGATATCCGCAGACTTCCTGTAACAGAGAACAGCAATATGCCACAGGAGATATCTCTGAAGAGGGGGAAACAAGAAAAATAATTCTCTTGCTCTCTTCACAGATATCTCCCAAGAAAGTCCGGTCATCCGAAACGCCGTTGCCCAAAGTATGACTCTCCTCTTCCCTTCTGTTTTAACCCCCCCCCTTTTTTTTGTCTTTTCTTCCTATTTTCTTTTCTTTTTTTTTTTTTTTCCGCCGATCGCTCCCACACAGCCCCAAAAAACTCCCGCTCCCACATCCCTCTCCTCCGCGGCGCTGCTGCCACGCTCTCAGGTGGAGGTGGCGTGTCAGCGGCGGCGGGGAGGGAAGCCGCCGAGAATGACTTCACACATGACATAACTGCATCGCTCTGCCAAGTCTTTTCTTAGAACTCATCTCCCTTCTTTCTCCTCCTTTTTCCATTTTTTTTTGCCCTCTTCTTCATCCGCATGAGCCTCCCGGCGAACGGCGAGATTAGCCGTAGTGGAATGCTCCCTTGTTTCTCCCCTCCCCTTGCTACAGAGATGCTATTGATGATAATGATCGTAATCAGAGTGGTGATGGTGATGATGGCGATGATGATGATGATGATGATGATGATGCGCGGTGCTGCGATGAGACGTGCATGTTGCCGAGACAACTGGTTCTGCTCCGCTCGGCTCTGTCGTGAGCAGATTATGAGGGGTGTGCATGCACCGGCCCCCTCTGCTCTGTCCGTTCCTGCCAACTTTGTTTTTGTTTTTTTTTTGTAAATTAACGTGCTAGGAAAGTACACTTGTCACAGAAAAAGAGAAAAAAGGACTGGTAATGTGAGAAGGTTGTTCTGCAAGCAAAGTAAGACGTTTTACTCGGCAGCTTTTTAAGCAAACAGCTCGCAAGAGGGTTTCAAAGGGGAAAGACGATTCACTGCTGCTTTGTGAGCCGAACCAACAGGCGTGTGATCACGCTGACTTTAATCACCAGCATCTAAAAATCTAAAAGCCCTCGTATTATGCAAAAATCACTCTAATTTTCCAACAATAATCCCCAGAAATGAGAAAAGTCCATCCTTTTCCTCTTTTACTTGCTCTACTTCTGAGAAAGTGTCTACCTAAAACACTTTGTTTTAGAAATCAGACCCGTGTGATGTCACAAAGGGAACGGATCCCTCTCCCAGTTCAGGTACAACGACCACAGCCTGGTGGTGGTTCTGCCCTCATGTGGCCGTCTCGTTTTTTTATGTTTAAGGCGGAACAGCGCCAGTTAAGCTAAAACTCAGGGGTGTTTTTTTTGCAGGAGACTGTAAACAGAGGGCTAAACATACTGTAATCTGTGGTGTTCTTTGGACAATTAATCGTTGCGCCGCTGGAGTCTGAGCCGGAACTTTTGATGCTCCGGAAGTGAAAAAAACAGTGGCAGACAACTGTGACTAACAGGTTGACATAACTTTGAAGGTGTAAGCTACAGTACTCTCCACTTGAGAGGATTATTATATGATTCCCTGCATCCTGCACCTGAAGTGCGTGTTCTGCGCAAGTGCAAATGTGTGAGTTCTAAAACGCGAGTGCAGGAATAAAGAAATCCCAGAGTCTCGCTCTGATACGGCGACACCGAATTTCACATTTACGCTCAGATTTCGTTAAATCCTTTTGCCCGTTACCTTAAGCAGAATCAAAATCACTGTAAATATTCTCTCTTCCTTCCTCTGTATTTCATTATTCAGGGTCGTGAGACCCCCCTAGGTGGGGCCGGGCTATTTATAGCACGTGAGCCGTAGACAGATATACCTCGGCGGTGGCTGTCACGACACGTTGATTGACGCGGGGCTGCTTCAACTTGGCAGACCCCCCCGCTCTACCCACCTCCCCCCTTCCCTACCCGCCCCAGGCCTGTCTACTCATGTGCGTGTGTCCGCGTCGCGTTTGCACCTCGGGGCCCCGAGACGAAGCAAGTCGAGCGCTCGGCTAAACAGCGCACAGTAGTGGCACGAGAGCAGGGCTGGAAATATGTACGCACTCACATTACTGTTGCGTTGATGCCAAGCCATGATAGCAAAGTAAACACTTCCTCCTCCTCCTCCTCCTCCGCCTCCGCCTCCCTCTGGCTCGCTGCGCTCATCGTTTATTCACTGGGGTCACAGCAGCTCCTCTCTCGCCCCTGAGCCTCCACCCTGAACATCTCCTCCTCCACCGCCGTCGTGGAAGTTGGTGTTTGTGGTTCTGGAGATTGGTCTTGGTCTCCAGACCGCTTTTTCAGGGTCTCGGTCCGGTCTCGGACTCTAAGGCATTTTTACTCAGTTTTGTCTCGGCCTCGGATTGGACGGACTCGGGATTTTAGATCAAGGCCGGTCAAGACTCAGCCAACACTGTAATGACACGATAATAACGATAATTTTTAATTTTATGAAGCAAAGTTGTTTTTTTTGAAAATGGTTCACAGTAGTCTTCTTCTTCT
Organism: Thamnaconus septentrionalis; assembly: GCA_009823395.1. Classification (NCBI taxonomy): domain Eukaryota; kingdom Metazoa; phylum Chordata; class Actinopteri; order Tetraodontiformes; family Monacanthidae; genus Thamnaconus; species Thamnaconus septentrionalis. The sequence goes on along the minus strand of CM020519.1, from coordinate 6,217,565 downwards.
TCTTCTTCTTCTTCTTTTTCTTTTTCTTTTTCTTTTTCTTTTTCTTCTTCTTCTTCTTCTTCTTCTTCTTCCATCTTTGTGCTTTGTTCTGCTGAGGATGCACTGCAGTAAGTGTGTGTGGGAGTGCGTGGGCTGGTCACGTGCACGTCATTCCGTTGTACCTGTCAGTGCCACCAGGGGGCGGCGCTGTGCCAAATCGAGTCCCCCGCTGGCTGCTCCTTGACTTTGACAACCTAAACAACGTGGACCCCTCTTGACATGAGGACATCATTTTCTCTGTGTGTGTGTGTGTGTGTGTGTGTGTGTGTGTGTGTGCGGGTTACATTTGCGTTCATGTGCGCACATATGCGTGGGAGAAAGCAGCGCAGGGATTTGGAGTTGAAGCTGCCGAGCGGGGAAGTCTGCGCCGTGAGAAAGACGTCTCCTTTCCACGTCGACTTTCTTTCTGAAAATTGAAAGTAAAAAAAAAAAAGAAAGAAAAAAAATTCTGAGGTTATCAAGGGTGTCTGGAGCCATCGAACATCGTTTGCAGAAACTGTCTGAAAGCTGAATCTCTGTCTCCTCCACCAGCTGTAGCAACGAAGGGAAAAATAAAAGACTTGCATAGAAACTTAATGTGTGAAGCTAATAAAATTTAGAAAAAATAATTGTGTTAGGGCTCTCTATTAGGGATGCAAATTATCAATTAATTCATTAATCTTTAGTTGATTGACCTTATCGATTGATTAACGATTAATTGATAAGTGGCCATTTTTTTTCCTGAGGACCTACATTTCACAATGAAAACTGTGTAAAGGAGACATTATTTAACCCTTAAATAATGTTAAGGGTCCAATGTGACCCATTTTTACATTAGAGAACAGTAAATACACCCTCAACATTTATCCTCTGACTTTAAGTTGACTTCTAATGGGTCACATTTCAACTTTTAGAAAAATAGTTGTTTAACAGTAACTTGTTTTAGGTATATTATGACCATGACAGTATCTAAAAGTGAATTGCTCTTTCTTGCCACTACACTGTTATAATGACATTAACTACCTGTGTAAAAAATGTTCAATTAATTGCGACTAACTTAATTTAATCGATTAAATTCTAAATCGACAATTAATCGATAATCGATGCCTACTGTCTATGGTTTTTTTTTTTTTAATTTTCTACTAATAGATTGATGTAAATGTTGCACATTTGACATTTAAAAGTGCATCAGATGCGTTAGACTGGTGTCACTGATGCGGTTTGTCTTCGGGGGCGGGGGGGAAGAAAGCTGCTCGTCTGCATGTCGATGACACCTCTCTCGGCGCCTTTGACGACGGCTCCCTGATTTGCAGGCGAAGGTCGGCACGGCTGACGTTAAAGGGTGATTTGGATAAATTGGTCTTCCTGTCACACTGCCGGTTGATGTCACTGCCGCCGCGGCTGCAGGCGGGGGACCATGTGGCGCCGGGGCTGAGCTTGGCAGGGTGTGAACAGCACTTGTTTGCATTCAGAGTAACATTCACAGAGAGATCTGGGACCCCCGGGGACATGCGTTTGATTTGCACGTAGTAATAATCAACTATGCAGAAGAAATTCTCCTTTTAAGTGCAATGCAGTGATTACATACTTTACATCTTCATTGTTCTTTTTTTAAATACACTTTTTTCACGCTGCTAAAAACGGCACTGGCAGCACCCACACGGTGTCCTCAAACTCCTTGCATTCAGCTGCGGGGTTACATATACCGTAGGTAGTGTAGGTGGAGAGAACTCGGCTGGTATTTTGGGCCGCAGAGCATCTCCACACGGTTGGATCCTTTATGGATGAGCTGAAAATATCCTCATCCTTACATCACATTAGAGAGGGGAGGAGAGCGCTTCCATCCACGCTTGTGCCGAGCTCACATCCTGCCATCGGCTCCAGTGATTTAGTCACTCGGAACATTTCTAGGCTTCCTTTCATGGTTTTGAGCTATGTTCCTTGAACCAGAACTGACACAAATTGTGTCTCCATTACCCCTAGAATTGCGCAAAAACCTAAAAATCGCTATAAAAAACAGGTCATGGAAACACCTAAACTTCGAAAAACCTCTCAAATATGGCTAAAACATTTTGAACAGACAAAGTTGACTTTATCCTACTTTATCCTAATCTCCCCTCCTCCAACATGGCGCTCGCTCAGGAGCGACGCAGCTGCGAGCGCTGAAAAGCAATCACGGTCTGGCCAGGATGCAAGTGGTGCGCCGTGACTTAAAGAGATTAAAGTGCATTTAATTGATGATAAGATTCAAACTGGCCATTTTAATCGGATGAATCGCTTCAATATTGCAGAGTTTCTGCCTCCACCTCGAGGGTAGGCGAACCGAGCCGCAGCTAAAATAAACAAGGCTTAATACGGATGAAATGTAATCACGCTGGGCAAAACTAAAAATAATGTGTTTCCAATCCGGTCTCCTGCTCACCTGAACTTTTTTCTATCTGCAGTGTAGAAAGTTGTAAAGATAAAAAAAAAAAAAAAATAGCATGAGAAGGTGTGTCCAAACTTTTGACTGGTAGTTTTTGTTTTTTTCCCTCCTCTTCTGAAAGAGGCTTCAGTCTGTGAGTGAACTGCAGGCCTGCAGCTCGCAAGTGCAGAGTGAAAGGCACGTGACGGACGTGTTTGGCCCGCAAGGTGATAACTGGTACTGGCTCTACTGTAAATGTCAGTGTGTCAGCAGAACACCCTTCCCCCGAGCGGCAGTTTTTGGCAGGTGAGAACGGACGGCGAGAAACCCGATCGCTGAGCGTCGGGGGGGGATTTGCTGCCACTGGTGCAAATTGCCGGGCCTTCGCCTCGGGAGTCACTGCTGCTGGATTCAGTGGCCGCTCGGTCGTCTGGGCGGCTCGACGGAGGCGCGGAAGGGACCTGTGACCAGTGATGTGATGGAAGGCGTGAAGCAGGAGGTGATGGTTGGGAACCGGTTCCAGTTGGGCCGTCGGGCCGACCCTGCAACAGGTCGTCGCTGCGTGAGTGTTTGTGATCCAAAACTTGCAAGAAAAGGCCGCTTGTGCTGATCTCTGCTGCTGCTGTGGAGATCAGGTGTTCAACCTCGCCGCTTTTAAAACTCCGCTCCTATTTTGGTGGCGGGGTTTTTTTTTAAAACACGACACGGTGAATTATGGCAGCATGTGCGGAGGGGCTGCTTCCTCGTGTTTCCAGCGAAGAGGGCTCGTCGGCGCTCGCAGGGTTTATTTTTGACGCCTCGCCGTGTGCGCGTGTGTACATTTGGAAGTGGCTCTGATTTAACGGGGGTCCGCCGGGGCGGAAATGCGAACCTGTGCTCCTCCACGAGTGCTGCGGCAGGCTTTGGCGATTATGTTTACTCGTATGTAGTTAACACTCTGTGGCGGAGCATGTCTGCGTATTAATCGTCTGGAGCAGGATTATTGAGGCAACGTGTGACCAGTTAGCCGCCTACGTTGAGGTCTTTGACTGTCAGAGGGCTCGACTTTCCTCTGTGTAAACACGTCTTTAGTGTTTTTGTGGTTTTGAAACCACCTTTTTTTATGCCTGGAGAGTGCAGCAGTCGCTTAGCGTCTTTCAGAGGAGGCGGTCTAATCAGGGTTCTCACTTTAATTCAACCGTGCGCGTGTTTCATTTCGTCTCCCATTGATCGGAAAAGCAAAAATAGACTCCAAGGAAAACGGCGGCTGATTGATGCGAGCCTGCAAAATCCCAGCGGAGCGTCGAACCTCTTCTTGGCCATTGATTCAGACCCCCCGATCTTTTCTTTCCCCGCCTCCTCTTCTGCTCCTTGTTCCTACTCCCTCTCCTTTCACGGCTGCCACTCGAATCACCTCTCGCCGAGGCCCGAGAGCGGCGGTCGGCGGGGGAACAGTTGGCCTCGGGCAGCTCCAAATGTCCTGGCGAACAACCACCCTTCAGTGTCTCCGTGTGGGCTGCTTGGAATTGCATTTAGGCTGTGAATTTTAAATAGAGAGGGACTGTTGCGTGAAAGCAAAAAAAAAAAAAAAAAAAAAAAAAAACTGATGTGGAATGACGGCTGTGTCCTAGTTAAGACCTGCGCACTTGCATACTCAAGGTCCTCACTATGAGGCCGTTCAGCAACAGCAGGTTTCTCACACAACAACACAGTGATAAATCTCCTTTTAAAGCCATTAAAAACCTTGAGTTGGGAATGCTGGATTTTTAAAACAGCCTTTGATGTAAGTGGAATGAAGGGCTCGGTCAAAAATGTACATGCGGCACTGCAGTAACCTCTTGTGGTCAGAAAGTAGATTACATCCTCACTGGGTCCTAGAGTTCAGCATTTTAGATCATAAATTGATCCATCAGTTTGTTTAAATTCAGCATTATTAGCATCAGCATCATTTTTATTGTCTTTATTTTCTGCTGAAGCCACTTTGCTGGCTGCTAGTTTCTTGCGGTCTGAGCCGTTCAGATGTCAGTGATCCTACTGATATCGCAAAACTAAGATTTAATTAGCTCGGGACTGAATTAGAAATATTAATTATGCTTCTATCAGCTCACAACTGAATTACCCCGAAACAAATCATACTTGGCCTTCGGAGACACAACTCCAGTATTAGTGTCCAACAGAATTGCAGATACAGTTCTTATTGAAATGCAGAATATAACCGAGTCGTCTGACGACCAATAACAGCCGAGAACAACCAGAGGCGGGGCCGCAACGGGCGTGTGAGGCGGAGAAGAACCGGGTCAATGAGAGTGATGGAGGCGCTGATGTGGTCCAGGGGCCTTTAACTGGCTGACAGGCCTCAGATTAATGAGCACTGCTGTGTAATCAATCTACAGCGGGCAGCTGTCTGTTTATCTGCCTCAGACAAGGAGATAAGTGAGAACGTCTAATTGATCTCTCTCTGCCTTGTCTCCGCCGCGCTCGCTCCTCCTTTAGATCACAAAGTTTTTTTCTTGACAGTGACGGACCGCCCAGGAAACTCCAGTAAAACAAAGAGTGCTTCTTCAGATCTATAGTTAACTGCCTTAGATGATTATTCATAAAAGAAAAAAAAAAATCTGCAGGAAAAAAAAGATTTCCAGCAAACCTCAAAGTTAAATTTGTAATATTTGGAGATTTTGAAGAAGAAACAGCGACATCAAGTGGTTGCATTTCAGACTGCAGAGCTCTTTCTCTCCCCTTCCCTTTCCTGAACTTGCCAGTGAACTACAGTGGCTTACGCGCACAAACGGATACCTCGTCCAGCTTCTTCTTCGTTGGTTTATTTGAAGAAACGAGCGTTTACCCTCAATACAAATGGCGATATCAGGCAGCTGGTTTTTCCACACTAGGCTAAAAATCATAAATCAGGCCAAATTTTACACACTGGACCTTTAAGATTGAGCCCTTTGTTTACTGTCTCCTTTGTTGGACCTGTCGCATGTCACGTGCAGGGATAGAAACAAGAAGGCTATGAAGCGCCCTCTCATGGATTGACCCATGGACCTTCAGTGTTGCTAGAAGTCTCCAACAAAGTTGCTTTTGAACAATTTGGAACCTTTGAGATTGCATCCCTGTTTCTGATAGCAAAGGTGCAGCACCTGCTCCGTATTCATGCTGCCTGTAATCATATTTTCTAGGAATTTCTTCTCGTCCCGTCTTTGAGTAAACCTAAATCGGCCCCCGTGCTTAGAGGGATGTAAAAAAAGAAGCGGGTCCAGGCTTTGCGGCGCTAATATGCTTAAAGGTCGGGGATTTGGTCCGACTGTATGTTTGTATTTCATTATGGCTCCACCGCTAATCCATTTTGCTGGAAATCATCCTTCCTCCCATTGCGTCGCGGTGGGCCCAGTGTGACTCATGGATCCCGGGAGCTTGTAACTAAGGCTCCCTCCCCACCGGCTGAGGTCAAAGGTGACTGGGTCGCGCTGGCCCGGGCTACCAGCTGGGTGGAGTGCCGCTTGGGGATTGGAAGCGTCGGAGAAACACGCCGACAAAAATATCCACGAGGTGCACAGTCGGCCCCCCCTAGCAGCGTGTCACAAGCTCAGGGATGCGAAGGCTGCACAAACTCTGAACGCGCACAGATTAATCGCATTAAACGCGACCGGAGTTAAAGGCTTTGGCTCCTTCGCGGGAATATGCTGCTAAGATGGAAGACATGGAACGGAAGTGGTTGCCAGAAGTTGAGTTGTTGACGGTATTTTTTATTTTTTATTTTTTTTACTTGTCCATATTCAACCACGTGTCAGCTGTCATGCGATGACAAGGATAATGTGCAGTATGTTTCTCTATTGCTGCTATTGCTATTTTCTAGTTTAGGAATAAAGGTATACATTTAAATAAGATCAAGGTATTTTCCAGCTGTTGTGTGTCACTGTACACACAGTATTTGCTGCAATGATTGGCTAAATTTCCCAGCTTTGGCTGTATTCCCACACATACTTGAACCTCCAGTGTTTTCCCTCCCCTCGGCATGTTAAGATGATGGTTATTCCTGTAACTAACAGGCGGCGGAATGGCCCGAGGAAACGGGTCAGCTCACAGCTTATTAATCACAGAAATCGCTCCAAAAATCTCTAACCCTGTCCGCGTATACCAAGACTCTGTCTGCGTTTCTACTAATAACACGTCAAGGAATCGGTGAGTCTGTTCCTGGAGGTCTTCTGTCAGTTGACCCAGGCGGGTCAAGCTGTGTGCTGATCCCAGGTTCTATTCCAGCAGGTCTTTAGGTCAGGATTAGTCACTGTGTTGTTTTGTTTTTAAACTAAGACTTCAGATTAGCTCCAAAAGAAATGCATTCCCCAAAATCTGACTTTACTGTGTATTTTAATCGTGATTAATTAATATCTGCACTCTCTTTGTTTCTAGTCAGCGCAGATATCAAGCACACTGGTTGGCCAGCAGATGGCAGTATAGGAAAGGAAATAGAAACTGTGCCCGGCTAAAAATACCACGCTTGCATTTTTAAAAATCACTTGGTAAAACGGTCTATTCCTTTTTGACATAATCAACAATATAAAAGCAGTGTGGTTTTACTGCTTGATAAACAATAGCTGGAAAGGGTTTACGTCTGTGTATCTTGCGTAGAGTAGGTTATAAATCAGGATCGCTTGTTTTCAGCTTTATTTATTTAATTCCTTCGTAAAAGCCATCCATCCTACAATTTATTGATTGTTGTGTCAAAATATGTTCAATTAAAATTTTCACTATAATTCAAACATTCAGCTTATTTCTAATGTATATTGGGAACAAAGCAGTTCAAACCATGTGAAGCATAAACTGTGACTGTTGGCAACAATTATCATTGACACTGACGGGAAAGAACCGCAGAGTTTCCAGGTTGATTTACTGATTTCGATATGAGCTTTTTAAGCAGAAGGGGAAACACCCCCATTTGTTAGGACATGGCGAGGAAACCCCTCATTTGTTTCCTCGCCACTTTTACCTTCCTCGTCCAGCAGAGGGAGCCAACACATAACACTTAATGTCGCGCTTTACCTGAGGTGTGACAGTTTCATTTTTGTGAAAGCGTGTAATTCACACAAAACGATACAAGCCCCTTGTCTTGTACCAACACTGAAGAAGGACGGTGTTGCAACAGATCGTGATAAGACATTTTACCATCAGCGTGACTGATGGATCCATGTTATCGATGTAGTTGCGGCTCCCAGTCTTTGGTCCATAGACTGGAAATCCAAAGCAAAGTCGTGACTCTGTCCTCCATTTTTTTTTTGTTGTTTTTTTTTGTTTCAAGGGCTCTCCGAGCTCTTTCTGTTCTTTCTGTTGCAGGCTGAGATGGATGCGAGCAGTGTAATATTTGTCATAAAAGAGGCCATTGATGCAGAAGGATAACACACACTGTTCTCTGGGTGCAGCTGCAGTGGATGTAGTGACAGCTGCGCTGCGTACGTTTGGACATTGATTCACATGTCACACTGTAAATGTGCATTCAGTGTTTCAGTACATGTCTCATAAAGATTTACCTCATCGTTGTTTTCTAGCATTAATGTTTCTCTTGAGCAAATGAGAAAGACATGGCTCTCATTTTCTATTTCTGTGTTTCCGTCACCAAAACTTGTGAACGCTGGACCCTTTGGAATCTTTCCCTATTTTGTGCTACACTTTTCCCCATCAAGAGCCCGTGCTCAGACTGCAATATGTGCCTTTGAGATAGCAGATACTCCTTCCAGCCGACCCCGATGCGTGAGAGTTGACCGTGCTGACCGTATTTTTACTGATGTTTTTCCCTTCCAAACATTTGGAAGTGTTACTTTTAACAGGAAACTAAACCCAAGGCTGCAAACCGAAGGCTGCATATGCAGTTTTTTGCCAATCTGAAGAGTTTTGGGGGGTGATTAATGGTCGCGTGTTGTTCACGTTACCTGAAGATTCCACTGAAATCCAGTGCACACACGCAAAGAAGTAAAACTTTTCTGTCCAACTTTGAATGATTTATTTTTAGACCTTTAGTGCAAACCGTGTAGCTCGGAACAGTTTTTTTATTTTTTTTTGGAACCCAAATGTTAAAAAAAACATGAAAAAGTAAATAGCGGTTGTGTGCAGCACCCTTTGAGCTCCTCGTCTTCCTCCTCTCCTTCCTCCTCCTCCTCCTCCGGCCCCTTCGGTTGTCCCGGGACCTTGCTGTCCAGCCAAGCGCAGCCTCCAAACCGGGGTTCCAACGAGGAGTCACGGGAAGGGCGAGCTCATTAATTATCTCTCCCTCTCTCCCTCCCTCCGTCCTGCCATCACACCCTCACTTCATTACCAGCAAGGTTAATCCTCCCTTATCTCCCAATGAGCCTCATTTTTCATGGCTGCCCGTCCACGACACTTCCTCCCTCCGCCACTGCGTCACCCTGCTTCTCCATCCTCTTCCCTCGGCCCCCCCGACTCTTCCGCCGCCCCCCCGCCCCCCCCTTCTTCTTTTGCATCATGCATCAGCCCGTCCAGTCCCCTCCTCTCCTCCTCTACCTGTCCGTCATCTCCCCGTCCCTTCTCCTACTTTTCCTGCACCCCCACCTCTGTCCTGCGCTTACCTTGAAACAGGCCGCATAGAGTGTAGAGAGTAGATCTATTACAGCTTATCACCGGAGGACAGGCTAACGCCGCGCGCCGGTGAAATATGGCCGCTGTCAAGGCTGCTGCTGAACACGGGCGGCGCGGCGAGCTGGCGATGCTGCGAGGATGGTGGAGGGGGGGGGGTCGGGGGGTAGGGAAGCCTGGAACGGGACAGGGAAGCCAATATCTGACCCCTAATTCAAATTAATGGAACGCTGCTCAGCCCTGATGCCGACCGCTTGACAGTGATTTGGCACACTATTAACCTTGTCCCCCCCCCCCTCCCCTCCTGTCGCTGCCTCTCCGCACCATCATCGCCTCTCCTGTTTCATTAGCCACCTTGTTTTCTCCGTCTCGCTCCATCCCCACTGTACTCGTCACCCTCTGAGGTGCGTTGCTATTGATTCATGAACCGAGCGACAGCGATGATGCCCGGCCGGGGAACCGACGCCTGGTTTTTTTTTGGTTTTTTTTCTTCAAAAGTGCATTTCTCACGGCCCCGTTCCCAGTTAAAAAAAGAAAAAGAAACAAGAACTACTGGACGCCAGCGATTGAACTTGTCAGCATTAGGACACGTTCGCCGATCAGAAGCCTGCATAGAGGAGGGTAAAAAGCTCATTAAATGGCAATATAGCAGCAATAATGATGATACATGTGGATTGAAAATGAAATTGAGTTATTTCCGGATATTACACTCTAATATAAAACTAATGAAATGCATGAAAATCCCTGGTGACGCCTCCAGTCCTCCACATGTTGGGAGAGTACATGCCCACTAGAAAGTTTAATACGAGCACTATTCTGTCATTAATCAGAGTATTCTGGATGGACACACCTGGTTGATAAAAACCACATCACGTCACATTACTCAAGATCGTTTTTGAGTTTCCATAAAGCACTTGGTTTGCATAATTGTACTATTAGATCACGTGGGAGTGTGATTCCAGGAAAATATTTCTAGATGTTCTTTTTTTTTTTACGTTAGCTGGCAAGAGTTGAATGGAAATGCATCAAATCAGCTACTGATGCCAGTTCAAGCCTGAATTTAAACTAAAGATTTGTATTTTTTCTGTCCAGCAGTCAAGCCTGCGCTTATCTGACATCTGTCCAGAGCCCGATCTCGTCTCAGTCACCAACCATGTTTTAAAAGACCACCCGTCCCGCAGCATCTGTCTCCCGGCTCGACTTTACTCGCCACTTTTATTGGCCATTTCACCTCTCGGTTCCAGGTCGCGGCGTCGGGCGGCTCATAGCTTTCAAGCAGAGGAGAAGGAAGTGGAGTGTTGAACGGGGAGCGGAGAGGAGGCGCAGCGGGTATCAGAGTGGAGGTGGGAGATGAAAAAGGAAGGAAGAAGAAAAGGCCTGAGCTGGTCTATCGCAAGTTGCACGCAATCTGAAGAAACAAATGAATGAAAGAAGTTTTTTTTTTAAACTCCCGTTAGCCGAGACAGTGTCACGTGCGTCAATAAAGTAATCTCGTCGTTTGCTTGCGTCAGCGGGATGTTTAACGAGCGAAGACGACCATCCCGGCCGTTTCCTCTTCCTCCTCGCCACATGTGACAGGGCAGGGAGACAAGCATGACAGGTAGATGATAGACGGCGAGGCGAAAGCCCTGTCAAAAGAAAGCGCTGACCTGGCAGCTTTTACCGCGCAGTATCAGCAAACGGAGGCGGGGGCTGAAAAGACTTGACACATGAATAGTCCACGGCGTCTGTCAACCCCAACTTACAAATTTGGTCCCACGTCTTACCTTTAATTACCGAGGGAGAGGATTTCTGATGTGGCTGCCTCACCGTAGGGGATTACACAGCGTTTGGGGTTTCCTTTTATGTCGCCGAATTCAACTCCTCCGTTCCGATCACTCGCTCTGCGGCGGTTTATGACTAGCACATCATCGAGAGGAAGCCCAGTGGGGGAGGTTCGCCAAAAAGCTCTAAATTCAGTAACATGGAAAGCTTTTTATTTTTTTTTTAAGAATACCTGCATATGGGGACACATTAATGTGACAACCAATATAGGTTTATCAGTATCACCTTTGTGATCATTATCAGAAGAAATCTAACTCTGAAGTTCCAAATTCCACAAACTATGCAAGTTAAAGGCAGATAGAAAATTGAAAGCATGCAGTCAAAGAATAATGAACACTGGCATTATGGAAAGCAGGTCATACTTAAAGACACAACTGGATCATTTGGGTGCTGCACTGGAAACGTATTTTCTTTCAGGCTCTTTTTTATCAATTCAGAAACCTCTTTGATTTTGTAAGGGCTTGAATTTCAAAACGACCCTTTCAGACTGGCCTCCTCTCCTCAGCACTCGGCGACTCAGCCGCAGTCACGCAACACGTGCCCATTGTTCCAGCGCTCCCGGTGTGGTCGCAGCAGAGACCAATGTCGTGTGTCTTTCTGGCCACCGTACCAAGTTTGGTGAGCGCGTCGGCGCCTCAGAAATGGCGCGAATGTGCTTGCGTGTGAGCCCAGTGAGCAGTGCTGCTGCGCCAGTTGCCAGTGACTCACGACACATCCGTGTAATAGGGCTTAACACAAGGTGGGAGGGGATAAGCGGCTCCCCTGATGTCTAAGCTGCCGTTACTTTGAAGCAGATGTGTGTGTGTGTGTGTGTGTGTGTGTGTGTGTGTGTGTGTGTGTGTGTGTGTGTGCGGCGCGCGCGTCGTGTCGTGCTGCTGCTTTTTTTATCGTGTGTGCGTGAGCTCGTGTGCCTCACGAGTGCCGTACCGAATGTCACGACTATTACCCTGTTCTGATCAACCCGCTGAAAACGAAGCTAATCTGTTGCAAGGGAAATAAGACAGAATTAGCTGCATCAGTTACGCAGTGATTTCATTTTTTTATTTTTTTTTATTTACCTGGCAGCTACCCCCACCATTCACCCCAGTGCATTTTCTAGCTGCAGCCCCGTTGGTGGCAGCTCCCCGTCCGTGTTTGACTGATGCCTGCTGATCTTTGCCATGACAAGTAAACTCTGATTAAAGAGATGCTGCAGCCGAAGTTGAACATTTCACCCATTAAATTCTCGCCACAACGTAGATGGAGGCTCTGTTCAAAATCCCTAATCCATGTCAACGTTCTGGAGGTTCACGTTAACAGCTTCTCCACTTTTTTAATATATCTCTATATCGATACGTCAGAAAAACCACCTCGTGAGAGCGTCAAAACCTTTTAGCAATATTTGAGAGGTTTTCCAAAGTTTAGGTGTTTCCATTACCAGGTTTTTATTGCGATATTTAGGTGTTGCGCAATTGTAGGAGGAATGGAAACGCAGCTACTGCTGAGTTGTAAATGGGTGAAGATGAAATCTTCGGACACGCTATCCCTTTAATGTCAAACTTGTCACAGAGCCCCGATGCACACAAATTGAAATTCTGACGGCGAAATTGAAACGTTTTCAGTTAACCGGCAACTGTGACGAGTTTCAATTTGTCTTGTTCAACCTTCAGCCTGGAATACAGCTGAATTGAATTTCGAAAGCATCAGGGCGATCTCCCTCACACCTCTCAACGTCCAATTCTGCGGCATTTTCATCTTTAAACTCGTGTTTTCTCAGACCATCGTCCGAGGGAACCGGCCGCCCAAAGACGCGTCCATCAACGGTCTGCTGGAGGAGTTCGACAACATCTCAGTGACGCGCTCCAACTCCCTGCGCAAAGAGAGCCCGCCTGGCCCGCACCAGGCCGGCGTGACCTCCAAGCCCCCGGGGGGCGCTCACCCCAACACGCTGGAGGAGAACGGCTTCTCCCACTACTACTCGCGCTACTCCTGCGACCTGGACACCTCCAGCAGGGACTTCTCTCTTGACCCCGGTCGGCCGGGTCTCTCCATAGACGGGGACTGGGCGATGGGGAGGCACTACCGGTTCAGCAAGCAGAACGGCCACTCGCACCCCATACGCAGCCCCTTCTACCCGGACGCCATGCCCCAGAAATCGGACTACGGCAAGCTCCCGCCGGACTACCACACCTACCTGGAGAGCAAGGGGCGCTCGGTGGACGAGGTGGCGTCCACGGTGGGCAGCGGGGTGGGCTCCAGCGGCTACTACCGGGCGTCGGTGGGCGGCTCGTCCAGCCAGGACTACAGGGACACGTCGGTGGGCACGCCGTCCCGCGCCTCGCTGCACAGCGAGCAGATCAACTACCCGGACAGCGAGTGGAGCTACGGCGGCCTGCGGGACGAGTACGACAAGCGGCCCAAGAGCTCCTACGTGACGCAGACCAGCCCCACTCCGGCCATCAGGCAGAGGTCTCGCTCGGGTTCCGGGCTGCAGGAGCCCAACATCCCCTATGCAGCCAGCGGGGCTTTCAAGAACCCCCCGCAGGCCCACCCTTACAGCTCCTACACCTACCCGCGCCTCTCCGAGAGCCTCGCCAACTCACAGACCCTCGCCAAGGTAACTGCACAATTTGTTATTCGCCACATTCTGGTTTTTTTTGTTTTTTTTAATCTTTAAAGCAAATTTTACGGGGCAACATGGTGGCGCAGTGGATAGCGCTGCTGCCTCACAGGTCTTTTTTTGTGCACATCTACACATTTCCAGTCGACATGTTCTTTACAAATTGGAAAGCATCAAATTACCTGAGGCATAGAAGTTGTTCAAAAAAGTACCCAAGTATGTAACTTGGGGTAAATTACTATTTCTATTTTCTATTTTTCTGGCTTCTCCAGCATGCCAATCTGATGCACGAGTGGCCCCATACATTAGACAAACCCCCGGAGAATGTTCACCCTAGACAAAAACTTCTCTCCAAAAATGGAATTTCAGGTCAAATAACAGCAATTCTCAGAATATTTCATGTTAAACATTAGTTTCCAATTTGGCCAGGTCCACAATTCTGTGATTGACAAATCACTGGGCCTTGAAGTGTGACGGCCTTAGGAGAGATTGATGGAACTTTGCTGTTGTCCGTCAGATCAATAAGTAAAAATCTAATGCGTGTCCTCACTGCTTCACCGAAGCACACCAAACAGCATTGCCTGCACTGTGGTGTTTTTTTTCAGCTTTTCATCTTGTTTTTCAGCTCGCATTAGATCTTATGTTAAAAAAAACAAAGCCTGAAGGTAAAGAGACCAGAACACAACTATACAGTAACACACAGATGCAGCAAGCCAACACAGCAGCAGGGGTGACAGAGAGCAGGGTCACACAATGAGCTGTTTTTCATGTTTTCCCTTTATATACTCTTATTCCATTCTATGGAGCTTGCACTGCCCCATTAGGTCCATTATACAGGTGTGTGTGTGTGTGTGTGTGTGTGTGTGTGTGTGTGTGTGTGTGTGTGTGTGTGTGTGTGTGTGTGTGCGTGTGTGGCTTTCACAGCTCAGCACTGTCCCTCCTTCAAACGCACACTGGGTCCAGCAGCCGAGAGAGAGAGAGAAACTGGGTTTGCTGATGTAGATCCCAGGGTGCCTTGATGAAAAACCATTTAACCTGCACGCTTCAGTAAATAGCCACTCAAAAAAAAAACTGCATTGGAGAATGCAAGAGGGAAGCTGGAGTGAGCCTGATGCAAAAGAAGGTCAATTACCGCCTTTCGTTGTGTGTTGTGCTCGCGGAGGCACAAATGGCTTTGCAGAAAATGTGCAGCTTGCGTAGCGAATGAATGTGAGAATTCTTCATCCAGATCCGCAGGGAGAGAGATGTTGACTCCATTAGACTGTAATCAGAGTAGTTCTGAAATTTGATTTGAAGTCAGACCTTTTGGTGGAAGACCGCCGTAAAGTATGAATTCTTCCAGTTCCACCTTTAAAAGCTCCATTCTTAATGGTTTTTCACCTGAGCAGAGAATTGTATGTTCTATGAATGTGACAGACCAAATGTTTATTCAGTTACCTTTCAAGTTTATTTAACATTAAAAAAACCATTTCTATGTGCTCTTTGCCAGCTAAATGTGGAAAAAGATAAGTAAAACCATGTTGGTCGTGTGAGCTGATTGGTATATGGGCTGCAATGATTAGTCGACATAATTGATTACGTCCACAACATAAATTTGTCGCCCCGAAAATTAAAGCATTGACGTGTCGCGTTATTGTCATTGTAAATTGCTGAATGATAAAATCACACTTCAACAGCTACATGTTCATTTGTACCTGCAGTGCAGTACCAAGCGCTGAGGGTGGCAGTGTCGCTCATTGTCTATATCCTGCAAAAAAAAAAAAAAACCCAAAGTTGACAACTTTGCCATTGACATTATATTTTTCAGTTTTTCAGGTGGATTATTTCCAAAATTATACAGTAGAAATGGACATGTGAGGTAGGACAAAGTTAACCTTTGACCCCCATAGACTTGCATGGCATTAGGGTTAGTGATAAGGCTGGAATTAGGATTAGGGTTAGGGTTAGGGTTACTGCTGGAATTAGGGTTAGGGTTTCGGGGTTCCTCATGCGCTAGAAGCCCCAAATTTGGCGTGGGTGTTTCTTGAGGGATCCCGCTGAACCTGCAAGTGGTCCCATGTCTCTAGGACAAAGTTGACTTTTGACCCCCATAGACTTGTATGGCATTAGGGTTAGTGATAAGGCTGGAATTAGGGTTAGGGTTACTGCTGGAATTTGGGTTAGGGTTTCAGGGTTCCTCATGGACTAGAAGCCCCAAATTTGACGTGGGTGTTTCTTGGGGGCTCCTGATGAAAAAGCAAGTGGTCCCATGTCTCTAGGATAAAGTTGACTTTTGACCCCCATAGACTTGTATGGCATTAGGGTTAGTGATAAGGCTGGAATTAGGGTTAGGGTTAGGGTTAGGGTTACTGCTGGAATTTGGGTTAGGGTTTCAGGGTTCCCCATGCGCTAGAAGCCCCAAATTTGACGTGGGTGTGTCTTGAGGGCTCCCGATGAAAAAGCAAGTGGTCCCATGTCTCTAGGATAAAGTTGACTTTTGACCCCCATAGACTTGTATGGCATTAGGGTTAGTGATAAGGCTGGAATTAGGGTTAGGGTTACTGCTGGAATTTGGGTTAGGGTTTCGGGGTTCCTCATGGACTAGAAGCCCCAAATTTGACGTGGGTGTTTCTTGGGGGCTCCTGATGAAAAAGCAAGTGGTCCCATGTCTCTAGGATAAAGTTGACTTTTGACCCCCATAGACTTGTATGGCATTAGGTTTAGTGATAAGGCTGGAATTAGGGTTAGGGTTAGGGTTAGGGTTACTGCTGGAATTTGGGTTAGGGTTTCGGGGTTCCTCATGCGCTAGAAGCCCCAAATTTGGCGTGGGTGTTTCTTGAGGGATCCCGCTGAACCTGCAAGTGGTCCCATGTCTCTAGGACAAAGTTGACTTTTGACCCCCATAGACTTGTATGGCATTAGGGTTAGTGATAAGGCTGGAATTAGGGTTAGGGTTACTGCTGGAATTTGGGTTAGGGTTTCGGGGTTCCTCATGGACTAGAAACCCCAAATTTGACGTGGGTGTTTCTTGGGGGCTCCTGATGAAAAAGCAAGTGGTGCCATGTCTCTAGGATAAAGTTGACTTTTGACCCCCATAGACTTGTATGGCATTAGGTTTAGTGATAAGGCTGGAATTAGGGTTAGGGTTAGGGTTAGGGTTACTGCTGGAATTTGGGTTAGGGTTTCGGGGTTCCTCATGGACTAGAAGCCCCAAATTTGACGTGGGTGTTTCTTGGGGGCTCCTGATGAAAAAGCAAGTGGTCCCATGTCTCTAGGATAAAGTTGACTTTTGACCCCCATAGACTTGTATGGCATTAGGTTTAGTGATAAGGCTGGAATTAGGGTTAGGGTTAGGGTTAGGGTTACTGCTGGAATTTGGGTTAGGGTTTCGGGGTTCCTCATGCGCTAGAAGCCCCAAATTTGGCGTGGGTGTTTCTTGAGGGATCCCGCTGAACCTGCAAGTGGTCCCATGTCTCTAGGACAAAGTTGACTTTTGACCCCCATAGACTTGTATGGCATTAGGGTTAGTGATAAGGCTGGAATTAGGGTTAGGGTTAGGGTTACTGCTGGAATTAGGGTTAGGGTTTCGGGGTTCCTCATGGACTAGAAGCCCCAAATTTGACGTGGGTGTTTCTTGGGGGCTCCTGATGAAAAAGCAAGTGGTCCCATGTCTCTAGGATAAAGTTGACTTTTGACCCCCATAGACTTGTATGGCATTAGGGTTAGTGATAAGGCTGGAATTAGGGTTAGGGTTACTGCTGGAATTTGGGTTAGGGTTTTGGGGTTCCTCATGCGCTAGAAGCCCCAAATTTGACGTGGGTGTGTCTTGAGGGCTCCCGATGAAAAAGCAAGTGGCCCCATGTCTCTAGGACAAAGTTGACTTTTGACCCACATAGACTTGCATGGCATTAGGGAGGATTTGGCATTTGGGGGGACTCCAAAGTTTGCTTGCTTTACAGAATTACAGCCCCTGTCAATACTAGCGTTTATACTGAATTCTAGTCATGTGACTGCTTAAGACACTTTATTCTTCCTGGCTCGTGGACCTTGTAACGAAGCCGCCCTGCTCACAGCCTTCTCCTTCTCCACCTATTCTTCTCATTCACTCGCTCAGCCCACTCGCACAACTGGAGTAAATCCGTCTTTTCTCCCCGCTGTTGTCTGGAACCAGTGGGGATGTGACTGTGGACACACACAGCAGACACTCACACACACATTCTCTTTATTTGCTTCCTTCCTCCCTTTTTTTATTCTTCCCTCCTCCGTGTTTTGTGGCGGACAGGGGGGTAAGGAGGGGGGCGGGGGGGGCGGTGGGGGCCTCGGTGCCGCAGCTCTCGGTGACAAATTGATGTTGCGGCACTTTCTCCCTTTCTGCAGCCTTAGCATAAAAACTGGCCGAACGATGTTCCACCGCAGAATTCAATTTCACAGTTGAGTTAGGTTGTTGATTACCCTGCCAAACTCAGATTAATGCGCGTTTAACCAACATGGATCAGGAGACCCTTGGCTGACAGCCAGCCAGCCAGCCAGCAGCTCTGGCCAGCGATACGTTGGGAGGTTGGGGACGGGTGGGGAGGGGCGTGCACGTCGTGCACGGCACCCCAGAGTGGGACCATCCCAGCTGCACCGCCCTCCTCCCACACCTGCTTGAGAGTGATTGATTAAAACAGTTCACAGCGTGTTATTATACACCATCACAGCACATCATTGCTCCGCCTCCTGCTTTGTCTTCCCTGTGTGTGCCTGTGTGTGTTGTTTTGTGTGTGTGTATGTGTGTGTGTGTGTGTGAGTGTGAGAGAGAGAGAGAGTAGTGGGCGCAGACGGAGAAACAAATCAAGGATGTTTTTCATTATCGATCTTGTGAGAAATTGTAAGGGCGGAGGGACACATTCTGTTGGAGGTGTGACAAGAGAGATTATTTTCAGGGGTGTCAGTAATAGCAAGTTAGCATTAGGTTAGCAAGTTAGCATTAGATTTATTAGAGGAAGAAGAAGAAGAAGCCTTTATTACTACCACATTGGGGAAATGTGCATAATTACAGCAACAATACAATAGAAAAGAATGAAGATTGTATTGATTAAAAACAAAAAGGAAATAAAATGAAATGAAATTAAATTAAAATATTTATTGGCTAACGGGGAACAAATGCGATCAAAACAAGATATTCACAGGATATTCACATTAAAATGTCAGTTGTATTATTTTACACCTTATGTACATAATATTGCCATATAAATGTTTTATTGCACCTTTATAAAGTCTCAGTGTGTGAGAAGATGATTTGACTGAGTGCCTGATGGCTGCTATTTAATGTTTCTCCACATCGTCTTTTTTCCAGACTGTCAATTATAAGTTGGCTTTTTTTTTTTTCACACAGTAGAATTGTTGAACTCTACCCAGAGTGTTAATGTGCGGTCATTTGTGCGTCATCCCTGTTACGGTGAGTCATCGCGATTCAAGTGAGTCACACCGCTGAGCTTTCATCATGTCTCTTTGAATTGAGCTCGACATCAGTGTGTTTGTGTGAAGACACACAGGTTTGTCCATTGGCCTTGCCAATAGTTTTTTTAAATATACAAATACTAGGGATGTTAACAGTTAATCGATTATTGATTAATTGTCGATGAAGAATTTAGTCGATTAAATTAAATTAGTCACAATTAATTTAACTTTTTTTTTTGTTAAATGGTGTTGTGTATACCTAGAACAAGTTACTTTTAAACAACTTTTTTTAAAAAAAGTTGAAATCGCTGCCGCTTATCAATCATTAATCAATCGATATCCTTCCCTCCTTCTTTCCTTCCTTCCTTCCTTCCTTCCTTCCTTCCTTCCTTCCTTCCTTCCAGGGCGACTACGACCGTCCTTTGCGCGACAGCAGTCCGCAGGTGATGGCCGGCGACACCTACCCCCGGGCGCCTCTCAAGCAGCCGCAGGGCCACATGAAGCCACCGGGGTACCCTCCAGCGCACCTGCCCTACCCTCCTCTCTTCCACCACTACAAACCCTCGCCCTACCATCACCCGCCCTCCCAGCCCAGCCCACCTTACAACCCTCAGGTACGGTCCCTGCACCAGTGTTGAAGTACTCCAGATTGGTCTTGGTCTCCAGACCACTTTTTAAGGGTCTCGGTCTTGTCACGGTCAACCCAGGGGGCCTACTCACAGCCGTCATCACCTTACATCCCCCCGGGGGCCTACCCACCTCCATCGTGGGGCTCCAGCTCTGACACCCAACCCTCCAGAGTCTCCCACGAGCAGTTCAGGGCTGCACTTCAGCTGGTCGTCAATCCTGGTAAAGAACAATTAAAAAACAAACAAACAACAGCAACGTATTCCTGATTAAGTTTTCTGTGCTGCATTAAAAGCATTGCATTTTGTTTTGTTGTATTATTCACGCTCAGGCGACCCCCGGGAATACCTGGACAGCTTCATTAAAATCGGCGAAGGCTCCACGGGCATCGTGTGCATCGCCAGCGAGAAGCACAGCGGCAAGCAGGTGGCCGTGAAGAAGATGGACCTCAGGAAACAGCAGAGGCGAGAGCTTCTCTTTAATGAGGTGCGTAAAGCCCGTGAAGCCAGCCAACACTTTTAGTATTTTTGCCTCCAAGCTCGTGTTTGTTATGCACCTGCATCCGTCTGTTTCCCTGCTGAAACTGCTGTTTAAGGCGACGGCGGTGCGACGGGACGAGCATTCTTAAATCTCAGACCAAGACAGAAGCTGCGCTTCCATGACGGTTTTCGCAAAATAAAAGCGATATTTCTAAAATTTTGTACAATTGCGATTTGCAGGTGTTTCCATTGAATGGTGTGAAGCACACAAGCCGTAAGAATTATGTTTGCTTTTGTTTGTTTACGTTTGTTTGCTGTCAAGAACGGTTGTTATATTTTTCTCTTTGATTAATTGTAAAAAAAAAATGCCGTCCCCTCCTCCGTCCAAACATAACGCGCCATTTTCACTTGACGTGAACTGGTCACGTGACCCCCGACGTCCCGTCCACTGACTGACGTGCAAATGAAAAACCACCTCATGAGAGCGTCAAAACCTTTTGGCGATATTTGAGAGGTTTTTCAAAGGTATTTCAAAGTTTAGCCGATTCCATTATCAGTTTTTTTATTGCGATATTTAGGTTTTGCGCAATTCCAGGAGTAATGGAAATGGAGTGATCAAAAGGATGAAAATTATTTTCGTACTCATTTGTCGAGGTCCTGATGTTTTCATTTGCACCACGGTAAACACTTGTCAGTTACTAAACAACTGTCACTATTGTCCCTGTTTGCCGTTAATTGAGGCCATTAACTGTAGTTTCTTTATTTCTTTCTTTTTATGTAACTCCCGTGAGTATTTATTAGTTTGGTGTTGTGCCGCCTCAGTGCCAGTGCCGGGCAGTGTGACCCAGACAAAATAAAGATGAGCAAGACGCCCACTTCCCTCATGTGAGATGAAAAGCATCCATCGCTGATCACCAAACAGCAGGAAAGCTGCTTCGAATCATAGTTTGGCGGATTAGCAGACACATATTGAAGTACAATTTACATTGAATGTTTCCAGCACAATATTTAAAAAACCCCGAACAATTGCATAAATGATGGATTTATTGTAACGTGCACCATTGCACTCACTTCCAATTTTTTTGACTTAAGCAAGAGGGACAAAAATTGCACACGTGTGCGCGTTTGTTTGGCGAAGGCAGCAGTGGCTGTGCGGTTACACGTTGTTGGCTTTTCGTGTAATCCCATTCATTTCTCTCGATAAACCTTTTTTTACGGTTTGGCTCTCATAACATGCTCGCATTAAGCAGGTTTAATTAATAAAGCGTTTTGTGGGGGGAATCTGTTATTTATGGAGCTGAGGGCGGTGATATTAGTCAACAACGATCAAGCAAACGTGTCAACAAATTCACCACCTTCCCGTGCTCTCTCTCTCTCTCTCTCTCTCTCTCTCTCTCTCTCTCTCTCTCTCTCTCTCTCTCTCTCTCTCTCTCTCTCTCTCTCTCTCTCTCTCTCTCTCTCTCTCTCTCTCTCTCTCTCTCTCTCTCTCTCTCTCTCTCTCTCTCTCTCTCTCTCTCTCTCGCTCTCTCTCTCTCTCACTGTCTCCGTGTTACAGGTGGTGATCATGAGAGACTACCATCATGAGAACGTGGTCGACATGTACAACAGCTACCTGGTGGGGGACGAGCTGTGGGTGGTCATGGAGTTTCTGGAGGGCGGGGCTCTGACTGACATCGTCACTCACACCAGGTGAATATCGCTCGGAAACGAGCGTCACCGGAAGTGTTGTAAATTTACGTTCACGACAACTCAGACATTCGGGACAAACCCCGTCGCGGGACAAACTCCACTTAAAACAGAACTGTACACAGATGCTAAATTAAAGTTGAGCTAAGAGTGCGTTAGCTCGCGGATAATAGCGTTAGCTAGCACATCAACATGCAGCCACAACATTTCGGAAGGTTTAAAGAAGTGTAAAAGTTATGCTGTTTGAAACACGCCTACACTGGTGGATATAAGAATATAAAATTGTGATGCTAAAAAAAAACCTATATATATATATATATATATATGTATATATATATATGAACATAAATATGTCGCTGCAGGGAGCCGTTTTCGACGGTATAAAAGTTGTCCAAGTTGTTCCTGGACAGCAACGATGCTGTTTGGGGTCAGTTTTCAGTCTCTTCAACAGTCAGATGCTGAAAAAAGCTTTCTGAAGACACTCAGCCAAGGCCAAATAGGCTGTAATCCACTTACTTCTGCTTGTGTGTGCGTGACAGTTTATTGTTGCCATTGTTCTCACGACTTTGCCCACAGTTGCGTCTCTGTTGTCGAGTTGTGTTTCTGATCTGCTGCGTTGCTTTAAGCTTACTTTGCACTCGGCGTTTAATTACAGTCATTTTCACAAAGTGTCAGCTCTGGCACGACGGCTCGTCGGCTGCTAATAACACGCTTTGGTGAGGCTGAGCGCCGCCGCAGCCGTGAAGTATTTTAAACAGTTTCCCCACACAGATGTTGCCAGTTCAGTGTGTCTGTGTGTGCGAGAGTGTCAGTGTGCACATGGATGCCTTCAGAAGTACTAATGGAAACCTCAGTTGGGGGAATATTACTGGGCAGATGTGTCCTCTGTAAACTCTGCCGCTTTACGTTTTTTTTTTACTTGTACAAATTTTTACAACGTTTATCTATGTCAAGTGCACAGTTTAAGCAGCCATACTTTACTTGCAATTCCAAGCATTGAAATTGTTAAAGACCCCATATTGGGCCCGTTTTGGACTCCTGTGGAGCAGCAGATTAATTATCCCAAAAACTGTTGATGACAGCAAATTTAGTCCCCTGTGCAGTGCAGGTCAATGTGACCCAGACATTAAAAAAGCAAATCACAAAACGCTCGCTCCCCTCACGTGATCAGACATCGCCAACATGTTCACATCACGCACAGGTCAGGATGGTCCCGAACCATTCGACTCCCACTGGAGGGCTTTTCTGCAACAGTACAGCAGGGGTGTTGCTCAGGTTGGCTGAAAGGCACACATTTGTTTACTGGCTGCTGCATAAACATTTTGTGTGCGTGTGTGTGTGTGTGTGTGTGTGTGTGTGTGTGTAGGTGTGCGTGGGTGCGTGCGATACTATTTTTTTCCCCCTGGGCTACATTTAATGGCTCATTAAAACTGTTTTTTCTTCTTAGTGTTTGAGACAATTTTCTATTCCAGTGATTCTATCTGTGCTAATTTCAGTGTGTGTGTGTGTGTGTGTGTGTGTGTGTGTGTGTGTAAATGAAGGCAGTGTGGTGTCGGGATGGACATTTGTCTTTGCGTCCTCGCCTCCCTCCCGTCGTTTGCTTCAGATTCGCAAGTTGTTTATCCATTAGCAGAGGATCCATGTATTATTATTGTCTCCTGTGATTGTACAGGCGCACACGTGCGGCAGTCAAATCTGCCGCAGTGTGTGTCAGCACGCGCGTGTGCATGCGTGCGCGCGTCGGAAAAGACGTGTAAGTAACGCCTCCGAGATAGTCGAGGCGAGCAATTATCTGAAGGAGAATTAGCTTTGTCTGTGCGTCTGTCTGTAGCTGTGTTTCCGTGACCCCTAGAATTTTGCAAAACCTAAATGTCGCAGTAAAAATACTGCTAATGGGAACAGCTAAACTTTAAAAAAAACAAAAAAAAAAAACAACACTCAAATATCACGAAAACGTTTTGACGTGACATACGGGGTCACGTGACCAGTTCAATTCAAGTGAAAATGGCGCGTTATGATTGGACGGAGAAGGAGACGGAATATTTTTACACGAGTAATCAAAGAGAAAAATATCACAACCATTCTTGACAGTAAACAAACGAAAGCAAACGTAATTTGTCTGAAGCGCTTCACACCATTCAATGGAAACGCCTACAAATCGCAACTGCACTTTATTGAAATTTTCGAAATGTCGCTTTTATTTTGCGTAAAAACTGTCATGGAAACACGGCTTGCGTGAGCGCGTTGTTGCTTCTGCACATGTGTCCCGTTATACGTGTGCACGCATGCAGACACGCACGGCCTGACCAGCTGGGCCTGCACGTTAATGTTCAGTGGGGCTGTGTGTTCTGTGTGTGAGCTCGCTCAGACGCACTGCATCACCCCCCCCTCCCACTCACCATCTGGGAACTTTGCGCCACGTCGCAGCCAAAGCCGCTGGAGGCTGCAGTGGGATATTTGCGGTTGCGTCCCACAGAAGCACACCTCTCATGACTAATTTGTTCAAAAACTCTGTAAATCTCCAGAAAGCGGCATGTTTAGCCCTCTGTTTACAACCTCCTGTAAAAAAAATTACTTGGTTTGACAACTAATGGTCTTGGCATGCTCACTTGGCACTCATGGGTACTTTAAATCAGTGCATCAACTTATGTAGGCTTTCATCGGGCATTTTATTTATTTCTCCTATTTCTTTTTTCTCCTTATTTTTTGCCATTTTCCATTCCGTTCTGAGGCGAATGTAAAGCTTGTGTTTGATGATTTCCTTTCCCCTCAGGATGAACGAGGAGCAGATAGCCACGGTGTGCCTGTCGGTGCTGCGGGCTCTCTCCTACCTGCACACGCAGGGCGTCATCCACCGGGACATCAAGAGCGACTCCATCCTGCTGACCAGCGACGGCAGGGTGAGCTAGCGTGTGTGTGTGTGTGTGTGTGTGTGTGTGTGTGTGTGTGTGTGTGTGTGTGTGTGTGTGTGTGTGTGTGTGTGAGAGAGAGACCAGCGTTGCCAGCGTGTTGCTGGCCGTCCCTCTCGCCGCTCGTCAACAGCAGTGAGTGCCAGAAACTCGTCATCGCCAATTAGCACTTGCGCCACAGTAATTAAATTCCGCCTAATGCCTCTTTACAAGCTGGTAGGATGTCATTAATTAAAGGATAATGAAGCATTAATACAGGAGATTAGTGTCTTCTACGGGAAGCTCTTCATCACCGTGGGTCAGCGCACCTCCTGGCAGCAGTGTTGTGGAAGCGACGCGACCTCGGCTGAACCCTGAAGGAGCCGCCTTTCAATGTGTGCGTTCGCAGATCAAGCTGTCCGACTTTGGCTTCTGTGCCCAAGTGTCCAAAGAGGTGCCCAAGAGGAAGTCCCTGGTGGGGACGCCCTACTGGATGGCGCCGGAGGTCATCTCCAGGTTACCGTACGGCACTGAGGTGAGGAGGACGCACAGAACCCTGGAGAGCTGCAGCTTTGAGTCAGAAGACTGAGCTCACTCCATTGTGTGTGTGTGTGTGTGTGTGTGTGTGTGTGTGTCCAGGTGGATATCTGGTCGCTGGGCATCATGGTGATTGAGATGGTGGACGGAGAGCCTCCTTACTTCAACGAACCCCCCCTGCAGGCCATGAGGAGGATACGGGACAACCTGCCCCCGAGGCTGAAAGAGTCGCACAAGGTGAAGACGGCAGAGTTTCATTTTGCATTTCGGTTTCCTGTACGGAAGAGGATCAGGGCCACAAGAAGAGATAAAAAATGAAGATGGATTTTTTTTTTTTTTTTCAATTTTCTAATTTGAGAATGACGTTAAAATTTCGAGATTGAAGTCAAAATTTCGAGAATAAAGTTGATGTAAAAAAGCAGAAATTTCGTGAATAAAGCCGTAACGTAAAATAAGTCACAATGTCGAGAGTAAAGTCGAAAGGCTCTGCGCACAAGTCTAGCGGAGTGCTTTTATTTGCATCGTTTTTCACGTTGACTTTTTCACAAAATTTGGACTTTATTCACAAAATTTCATCTTAAAACTTAAAATGAAAACCTAAATGAAAATCTCCTTCCTGTAATATTTTTTTCTCTTCTTGTAGCCCTAATCCTCTTTCGTGTATCCTGCCTCAATATTGCAGTTCGCTGAGCCAAAAGAAAATCGATAAAAAGTAAAACAGGAGGTTTGCAAATCATTTTTGTTGTGTGTTTTTTTGTTTTGTTTTTTTTCAATCCACGATGGATCCACGAGCACCATGTTATTGTTCACACCGTGTGTTAATGTTAAACTGCTCTCTGCTGTGTTTGTCCTGCTCCTGGCCAGGTGTCCTCCGTGCTGCGCTCCTTCCTGGACCTGATGCTGGTCCGGGAGCCGTCGCAGAGAGCCACGGCGCCGGAGCTCCTCCAGCACCCCTTCCTCAAGCTGTCCGGACCCCCGTCCTGCATCGTCCCCCTCATGAGACACTATCGCCACCGCTGAAAGCAGCCAGCTAAGAACACCTGCCCTCATCCACACTTTCAATTACGAAGACGAAAACGACACAAAAATAGGACAACGAAGACACACAATGAAAAAACCCTGTTCATAAACACACGCACACAAACTGCCCTCACCGAGCCAAAGCACCCCACTGCTGGGTGGTGTCAGACCTAAAACACTCACCTGTGACCGTGAAGTAGATTAGCCGGAGGAATCCTTCATTTGAAAAACATGGAGAGAAGGAGAGAAGGAGAGAAAGACCTGCGATGGAGGAGAAGATTTTGTGAGAAACGCTGCGGCAGAGGACTCGGTGGAGGCACGGTGGTGGGGTGGCGGGGGAGGGGCAGCTGCTGACAGGGTGCAGGGCCTCTGGACAGAAGCAGCAGTGGGTCGAGCAGTCGCTCACAGAGAGAGAGAGAGAGAGAGAGAGAGAGAGGGAAAGGCCTCCGACTGAGTGTTTTCATCCCACAGACTGCTGAGAGTCGAGACCCGGCCCCTCCACCCCCCTCCCCCCTTCTCACACACACACACACACAAACATACACAAACACACACAGACACACACACACACACTCTACACGCTAACTAACAGTGAGGGGGGGCAAAAAAATAATGTATTTTAGGGAAACTTGTAAGTTTTTTCTGTACAGTTTTGATAACTCGCAGTATTTTATCGTGTCGTAAAACCATTGTGATATGAGCAGTATTAAATAGCGTTTCTGCAGAGATCTTTCCTACTGTTTATAGTCCACTTTTTGCTTAAAGATATAAGAGAACTATCCCAAATGAAAACTTGCCTAAAAACTTAACCTACTGAGAGAGGGAGAGAAAAAAAAAGAAGCAGAAGAAGCTAAATATATTTATTATCTCGCATTTGTAGACAGAACTTCCATGAAATGATGGACAAAAAAGGGTAATGTTGGAATTTTGTATGACATTTTAAAAATATTTATTTATTTATTGGAGTCTAAGGTTTATTATTATCATTATTATTATTATTTTGTTTTTGGGTAGTGTGGCCTTTTATTGTCTCCTGTTTTTTTCTCGATTGCTTTAATTTCCATGTTGAAGAGGTGCATCGACAGACGACAGTCATATCATTTGTTATGTCATCCGAGCAATACTCCAAAACCTATTTATAAGACCATTGGACCCTGTATTTATGATACTGTACTGACACCATGCATTTAAATGTAGCACAGATTGAGTGTGTGTGTTTCAAGGAAAAAAAAAAAAAGATTTCTCCAACACGGATGTGTATTAATTTGTTGTTGTTTGTTTTGAATTCATATCCTGCCTTGCGAGGCTTTTTTTCGATGCTGAAACTTCCTGTTTTTCTACGCACTTCCTCTCTGGGTGTCATCAGCGCCGCCGTCCTCCAACACACAAAACACACTGATCGCACTTGCAACTGTGCTGCCATAGTCACCTGCGGCTGGACGAAGGGAGCCACGTCCCCCCCATCATTCACTGTGATGTATAAGAAGCGTGTGCGTGCGTGATTGTCGACGCGTTTGTCTGCGTGAGAGTGTGCGCGACAGTGAGACTTGAATGAGTCAACACTTAACCTGTGGCGTTTGGCTTGTACAGTGATGTAGCATGTTTGTTGTCAGTGAAACTGGTTGGTTTCAATTAAAAAAAACAAACTCAAACGAGCATCCATAAGAACATCGACGACGTGTTGCATGAATTTCTCCCCCTCATTTGCCCTCAAACAGCCTCTTCTTCCCTCCCTCCGCTCTGTGTTACATTCTCAGCAGGTGATTTTTTTTCCCCTTCCCTCAATCATCTTCTCTCCTCCGACACCTCCTCGCGTTCGGCCGCCTCGCCGTAACTTCCACCTTGGCGACGCCTCCAGAAGCGGGACGACGGGATCGAGGCTATTTCTCTTTTCTCTTTTCCTCTCGAAGCCATTTCCCTCGGAGAAACACCGTAATGGGGTATTGATTTTGGCCCCGCGCAGACAATGGAGCTCCTCTCCTGGAGAAAGATGCCTCTGCTGATGACCCAGTATATCAAGAGTGGGAGGAGTGGGCCTCCTGCCTGGTGCGACTGGGCGACATCACTCAGCGCTGCCGACTGACTCAGTCACCGCTTTGGGCAGGACCACAACAGTAGAATAAAATATTTAACAATAACAACAACAATGGTTTTGAGTATTTTTTGTTGTTTTGCTTTTAGCCTCATCTACCCAAGAGACGTTTGCCAAAGCTAAACAGTTCAATGTAAAAAGACACTTGGCGTGATTTCTGTCGTAGTTGTTCAGCAGTGTTCAGGGAAAAAAATCTTTCCAAAATACTCCAAGAGAGGGCTGTCCTGGATGTGAACGCTAGTTTTCCACATCAGCGTCAGGAGTCAAACCCACTGAGTGCAACATATTTTGCTATTGTGAACTGTCGAGGTTTAAAAGTAACTATATATTCAAAAATTGAAATTAATTACTTTAAACAAAGTCAAATGTCAACATCTCCACAATTTGGTGTAAAGAATCATACAATAAACTTACTTAAAAAATAAAAAAAACAAACAAAAAAAAAGGTTGGGTTACAAGTAACCCCACCAACCTGGATTTGAAGCCAGGAAACGTCTCATTCCTCAACCCATTTTTAACCCCCTTAAGATGACAGATGTGGAAAGAAAAAAACCCAAAATAATTTAGCACCCAATGTCTGAGGATGATCTATGACACCCACCACATCAACACAAATTTTCCAATTAGATTTGTTCACATTGTTTTCCTGCCGCAGCCGGGGATTCAGTTGACGGAATCAATATCTCATCCCTCTCGTCTGACAGGGTCGGCAATGATCGGGAAACACGTGCCCAAGTGTCTGGTTTGATTTTTATCCAAAGAGAAAGTTGCAAACGGAAACAGACAGGTGTGGCAGAGGTGATTACACGTAAAGATTTATTTCCATGAGGAGAGGACGAGTGCACAGGAATTGCATCAGCAGAGGTTTATGCATAGACTTTGATTGTGAAAATAAGATACACATATTCTTTAAAATGGAGTAATCATTGTATTTTGACCAACTGTCATATTTCATTCCCATAAATTCTTCACTATTAATTCCAGAATATGTTGTCTTTTTTTTCTTCTTTCGATGTGTTCCGTACACCGGTACGAGAGGAATGCAAAAAAAAGAAAGAAAGATTAAAACATTGCGACAACTGCGAATGTCACGGCACTTGCACACACTACAGGACTGCTCCACAGTGACACACGATGGCTGCGTTCGGACGAGGAGGGGAAAAAGTCAGAGAGCAGCGAACAAAAGGAGAAGAATCACGATTCACAGATGCAGGAACCAACAGCAGGCGTCCAAACACTTCAGCAGCAGTTTCAGAGAGAGTGGAGAGAAGACAAGCAGAAAATAATAAAACTCAGCAATCAGCACTAGCTCTGAACAAGAGAATCAAAGGCCCGGTTGTGTACGATTTAGTGGCATCTAAGAACGAGAAAGTATATTGCAAATAATGTCACTTTTTTTTTTTTTTATCATTCATGTATTTATTAAAGCAGTTGTGATGCTAAACATAAAATAATGAATATTCTTACCGCTAAGCCCATGAAAATGTATTTTTGATGAATATTTCAACCTCAAAGCACACACGTTTTATACTTTTTAAAAATTCATTTTCACTGCAATAGATTGCCTTTAAAGTGTTACACAGTGGGCCTGTAACTGTCAAACCTGGTTTAATGACCATCTTAGTTATGGGGGGGAGGGGGTATGACATCGGCATTTTAAGTGATAAACATGAACAAGTGTGAGAAACAAAAAACTCATGTTTTTCATAAAGGCATACACATTTAAGATCTCTTTAAATCTGAATTTCTGTGACGGTGTGTTCGGTGGCAAAGGACGATTGTTGGCGCTGTGGTTTTGCAGTCAGTCCAACCTGCGAACCCACAGCGTCGCAATCTTGGGGGAACAACAGAGACTCTTAACAATCATTCTTTTCTTTTTTTTCTCGAGATTTGTTTCAGCAGCCGGAGCGAACGACACTATCCTGGATTTACCCACAGATTACATCCACCAGCGTGCAGTCTTCCCAGCGTGCAGTCCCAGCTGCTCACACCAGGAAGATCAAGTCCTTCTCCTGGGCCGCGTCTCATCTGCGGTGGCTGGGCCTGGGAGGGTCACGGAGAGGGGAGGTGGAGGTGGGGTAGGCGGGGGAGGGGTTACATGTTCTTGTACATGGAACGGTCTCGGGGCAGCTGGGGCTGGGTGGCCGTCAGCTTGAGGTGGAAGTGGTAGACTGTGAGCGTGATGACGATGATGAGGGCCAGGATGAAGCCCAGGATGAGGGGGAGGGTCTCCTCCAGGCGCTCCCTCTGGTCCGTGATGCACTTGTAGGCTGCAATGAGAGGGAGGAACAGAACCCAGTGTCCAGTCAGTCCGACTGCAGTGGTGGTAAGCTTGATGGTGGAGGGTCTGATGGTGGTGGTGGTGGTGGTAGGCCTGATGTTGGTGGTGGTGGTGGTAGTGGTGGGCCAGATGGTGGTGGTGGAGGTTGTGGCCCCAATCGGGGTTGAATTGTCATTTTTATTTCATTCAATTTTATTTATAATTCTGCATGACTTGTACAGCAGGGATGTGACTGGATTTAAGTTAGACAAGTTTAGCAAATTTGTTTGTTTTAGTGTTTCAAATTTCCTTGCGCAATTAATTGTTTTCACAACAGTATGTACATCCTACGAAGGACGCATCCTTCTAAGGACGCAACGATGCATCAGAAGGACACTCACTCCGAATGAGAAAGACCCATCCTACGAAGGATGCATCCTACGTATATATACGTATATATATACACGTTTTTTTTCATATATTTATATATATTTATATATATATATATATATGTATATTTATAAATATATATATATTTGGGTTTTTTCCACCCTTTTTTTATACACTGCTCTGTTTTGTGCTGCTGCTCCAGTGGGCTGAGTGTTGCAGGTGTGTCTCCCTGTGGGCGGCCACAGGAGGGAGCCGCTAAAGCAGAGCGGGGCCTAGTTTACTGCACCTCTTGCCGAGGTACAAGGTGATGAGCTTCAGAGGACAGCCGGCCCACTTTATAGATACTGAGTGTGACCATAAACGCTGCATAGGTGCTGTAGGTGGTGGTGGGAGCGAGGGTGGGTGGCAGGAATATAAAGAGACTCATAAAGTTGTAATGACCTCGCAACTTTTTTTTTTTTTGGTCACTCTGTCTGCATGTCCTCTCTTTCCTTCTAGTCCTCACACTGCAGTAATAGCCCTGCAGAGGAGTGTAGGCGTGTGTGTGTGTGTGTGTGTGTGTGAAAGATGGTCAGGATTTATACACCCTGACACCTGAGTGTAATCACTGACTACAGTGTGTGTGTGTGTGTGTGTGTGTGTGTGTGAGTAGAAAACAGTTGGCCAGTCGCCCCTCTGGCTCCATGGTCGTGTTCTTTCGTGTTCTTTATTTCTTTCTTTCTTTTCCTGGTTGCTCTTACGTTCGCTGAAGACAAAGTCGGAGGCCATGTCGAAGGGCTGGATCTGGATGTCGTACATGGACATGGTGACGCCCTTCTGGTGGTCGCTGGAGATGAGGGTGAGGGTCTGCTGCGCCAGGCACACGAAGGAGTGTCCGGCAGGGGTGACCAGGGCCGACAGGCGGTGGGTGCTGGCGGTGTGCTTCCCAGCTGGAGGTAGAGGCAGGAGATGAGTCATGAGCAGTGTGTGTGTGTGTGTGTGTGTGTGTGTGTGTGTGTGTGTGTGTGTGTGTGTGTGTGTGTGTGTGTGCGTGCTCACGTTGATGAATGACATTTGTGTGAGAGAGGGAGATTTACATT
This sequence comes from Thamnaconus septentrionalis, assembly GCA_009823395.1. Classification (NCBI taxonomy): domain Eukaryota; kingdom Metazoa; phylum Chordata; class Actinopteri; order Tetraodontiformes; family Monacanthidae; genus Thamnaconus; species Thamnaconus septentrionalis. Next base: position 6,185,680 of record CM020519.1, on the reverse strand, counting down.
TGTATTCTAAGCTAAATAGAATGTGCACATGAAATTGGTATTACTGTCCTGTATAATAACTGTTGAAAAATTAATAACTACTTTTTTTTTTTTTTTACTTGAATTTGACACTGACCCTCCTTCATGATGGCTACACGTTTCTACGGAAGCCTCTAAAGGACAAAACAAACAACACAAGCAAACAAGATGTACCTTTTGCAGCTGGATTTCACATATTTCTTTCTCTTGTTGTTCTTCTTCCTGGTCTAGAAATGAATTTTCTATTTTCCATATTTCATAATTCAAAATCAAAACCATTGTTATATACACAAACCCCTCAGAAATGTGATTTGTATTGTCATTCTTTTAAAGAGATATTAAATTGCTGTAGTTGAGTCGCTTTGGGTTTTTGCAAGAAATAAAAGATCGTAACGTAATGTATTACGATAGAAATGTATTTAAAAACAATTGAACCCACCTATTAAAAAAATATATATCTTTATATATATATATAGAAACGGAGGATAAAATCTGCGCGTTTGCTCAGCTGCTTTGACTCCTCTTCCAAAACCCATCATCCAAGCACACACTGGCGCAGAGAGTGGATCACACCTGGAAATGATTCACCCACCACGACACTCGACTCGGGCTGCGGTGCGGGAGGCTGCGGTGTTACTGTTCGCGTGCTGTAGTGGCGGGACACTCACGGTTGTAGGCGTTGATGAAGTGCGAAGTCTCCGAGGTGTCGTAGACTAACTGGACCTTGCTGATTTTCCACACCTCGGCGCCTTTGTCACGGAGCTCCTGCAGCGCGCACGCACACACACACACACACACACACACACACACACACACACACACACACACACACACACACACACACACACACACACACACACGAATTTGATTTGGCTCATGCGTAAATCTTGGACTTCACCGTGTTGCAGTCGGTGTAGGCGATGAGTTGTTAAAGGCGAATGTTTGCTTAAACTGAGAGCATCAGAGCACTGGTTGCATGATTAGGATTAGAATTAATTTTACTACAAACCTAAAAAAAAAAAAAAAAAAAAAAAAAAAAAAAGCCAAGTTGGCGCAACCCCCCACCTTGGAGAAGTAGATGCGCAGTGTGTAGGCTTTGTTCTTCCAGCTGATGTGGATCTCCGACTCTGTGCTGCCACATTTGCCCTCGATCTCCGCACTTCGAGGCAGAGTGAAGGACGCCTGCTCGGTGATTAGCTGCGAGACACAAAACAAGCTCGTTCAGGGAAAAAGGAAGAAAAAAAAAAAAACACCCCAAAACAACAAAATTGACAGACACAGGTGACGGAATTTGCGCAGTGTAAGAGTGGAAACGGTTCATATTTTACTTGTAACATGACTTTATGTGTTAAATCACAACGAATCATGATGGTTACTTCTTTAAATAAAAATAGTTCTGAGTTTCCAGTGTGTATGTTCAGAGATTTTCTAATGGAGCTAATGCGCAGTCAGCATTTTTACGCACGGCTGCACGCTGCGTCTGAACACAGAAATCACATCGAACACTGGTGTTACCGTCGCAACAGTAACAAAAACTGGACATTTAATTCAACTTCGAGATGTTTGTGCCGTGAAACAATATTTTACAACTCAATATATGTACAATATATGGTGGCTTTTCACGTGTCCAAACAGCGTAAATTCTTATCCTCCACTTAAACTTCGTATCCCCCCCCCTTCTGTCATAAAAAAAAAGATTAAAATGTGAAACCACGTGTGTTACGGTTGGGTGGGTTGGGGGTTGGTGGGGTGAGGTGAGGGGTTTCCTTACATCTATGCCGTTGAGGGCGAGCACGTCGTATGGCACGAGAAATTTCACGGCGAACTCCACCATCAGACACGTCGTGCCGTTCTCCCGCACGGCGAAGATGGCTTTGTCCGGGTTGGTGGACAGACCCGAGAGGTTCTCGCCCTCCTGCTCGGCCTGCACCGCGGGCAGCGCCACCGCACCTGCCCGCAACAGCACCGCTGTACACAGTTAGTGGCGTCGGGTTAGAGTAAAGGGGAGTTGAGGTGGGGGTGGGGGTGGAGGGTAATGCAGAATCAGCAGAAATGGGAGTTTCGCGTGGGAGTGGGTGGAGGAAGGGACGGAGGGAGGCAAAGTGTTGGTAATACGTGCAGGTGTTGCAGCGATAAATAACAGGTGGATGGTGATGATGGTGGTGATGGCGCGAGCCCAACGTGCGCGAGAGAGACGCGCGCTCCCCCACTGCAGCGTGGAGTCACGACATGCAGCGCCCGCACACACACACGCACACACACACACACACACACACACACACACACACACGGTGAGAGAAACACACGCGCTCGCCCTCTTACCGAGCGCTGCCAGCAGCAGAAGTCGGGCGCTCTCCATGGTGCTGAATCCGAGGCGTCCCGTCGCTGCCGGCTTCTGCTCCCCGAGAGAAGAGGGACTGGAAGCGGAGCGCCGGTGCAGCAGGGAAGCGGGGGGAGAGGAGGAGGAGAGAGAGAGAGAGAGGGAGAGAGAGAGAGGGGGGTGGGGAGGCGGGAAAGAAAGAAAGGTGGGAAGCGGGAGAGAGAGAGAGAGAGAGAGAGAGAGAGAGAGAGAGAGAGAGAGAGAGAGAGAGAGAGAGCGGAGGTGAGGGAGAGGGAGAGGAGGGACGCCTTGCTGCACTCAGCGGCCAGAAGTCCCGCTCAGATCACCGGGAATGCAGCTGCAAATTGAGGGAAAAAAGAATGGAAAGAAAAAACCTCCAGCTGGGAAAAGGATCCGCTTCCTGGAAAACTCGCTGTTCTCGCTTTCCTTGAGGACGTTTCAACAAAGCTGCGAGGGAAAGAGGAGGAGGGTAGGCTGGGGGTGGGTGGGTCACTTCCAGGGAGACGACGACGACGACGATGATGATGATGATGGTGGTAATGTGGCTCCTGCCGGGTAGAAAAGTAAAACTCTCTGCGTGTCAGAGTGAATCCCGCAGTGCTGCTGCAGCCTCCGTGTCGGAGGCAGAAGCTGCAGGTTGAGCTCAAAAACGATGCTGCAGGTCTGAAAGGGGAAAAAAAAACTCTCCTTCCCCTCCCTTCCTCACACACACACACACACACACGCGCCATACCTCAAACTGCCATTCTGCAAGGTTGCAGCTATTTTAAAAAAGGACTTAAAGGCCCAGTGTGTGAAATTTGCTGGACTTTAAAAGACAAGGAACATAAAATTGCGAACATGTGAAAGTTTTCTGTTTTCTGGTATGACTATGCTGGCTGGGTCATGGTAAAAACGCTACTAAACTGCTCAGGCAACTGCATAAAAAGACTCGCTGCTTAAAACTGCTTAAATCTTAAAGCAATTTTAAGTGGTTAAACACGCAAACTCACATCTGCTAGTTTATTTCAGTGACTACGTCAAGGTACAAAACATACGTAGGTTGCATCCAATTTCCTCCCAGTATAGGTCCCTTTAAATGTCACATACTGGGTCTTTAAGTTCCCCCCAGGGGTTCCTTTTCTAAGAGCGCTGATTGGTGGGTTTAGTCTGCAGCGACAAAACAAGTGTCGATAACATTAAAAGAGCGCTTTTTAGAAGCGCCAATGGCGCGACAAACACATAAAACAAAACCTCTTATTGCACCACAGCGGCTTTATTCACTTTTATGAGAAGCAGCGATAAAGCAGCACGCGTAGAGCGATGAGAGGTTGCGCAAATTGGACCAAAAAACGCTGCGCAAATAAATCACCGCTAAATCACACCTGCAACTTCAGACGAAAAGCCCCGCCCACACGGAGAGAAAGAGTGAACCCTGAAAACAAAACAAAAAAAAAAAACCCCAACCTTTATACCAGTGGGACGCCGTGAAGCCGCTGCACTATCCAGCTGGCGTTTCAGCAGAAACTTTACGCGAACTTTGGACTACTGGAATGTTCCGCTGATGCTTTTTGAATTAAAAACAACAACAAAGATCAACTTTGGACACTTCGAGAGGCTGGCAGCATTTCAGAAGCAGTTTTTCACCACTTTTTGCGATGTTTTGCTGGATTTGAATGTGGGTGAACTTCTTATTTTAAACACACTTTTCTACAACTTTACGCACGACGCACGGAATTGATGATTTTCTCTCTCTCTCTCTTTTTGAAATCTAAGACTTTGTCATCCTGCACTGAAAGTCAAACTCGCACTTGACGGAGCTGATGCTGTCGACGCTGCGTTTGCTGTCGACCTGCGGATGCCGCGCGTCCTGCAGAGGGAACGTCGCCGACCGGGGCATGCGCTCTGACGCCGAACCCAGAGGCTCCCCGGCGGCTCCCGCCGCTGCACCTCTGAACTCCGGGGAGGTGAAGCGGCGCAGGAGTCTGTAGCTCAGCGCGGAGAAGCTCTTGGCTGGAGAAACGCTCGTTGGTGCCGCAACGTGAGGAGCTCCAGCCTTGCGCCTCCGTAGCGTGGTGCGCTCCGGGGGTGCCGGGCTCAGGACGGCGGCTGGCAGGCTGCAGCGTTTCTGATAGTAGCTGTCCCGGAACCTGCGCGCACGGTGCTCTGACGTGCGGGGTGTTTTGCGGCCGAGATCAGGGGTCAGTAAGATGCCCAGGACCGAGGGCGCGCAGTCTGCAGGGGAGAGGGAGGCTGATTCTGGCGCTTTTTCGTCTAAAACCGGAAGCTGGTCGCCGGATACGGATATGTTCGGACCACTTTTTAGCCGCTCGGAGCGTGAAGGGGGTCTGGGAGTGAGGACGCCGGAGAAGAGCTGCCCTCCGGTCCCGGTTTCCTCTGACAAGAACAGCGACTGTCTGCGTTTCAGCCACAGACAGTTTTTCCCCGAGCGGAAGTGCGCGCGATCAGACGTCTGAAGTAACTCAACACTTTCTGCCAAACCATCAACTTCCCTCTCCAACTCGGCCAAAGTGCCCCGCGGCTGCGCACTCGGGTCCCCGCCCTTCCTCCAGCTCGGGGACGTGAGCGCCGAGACGCAGCCCGCGTGGCCGAGAAACGTCGCCACCTTGACGGCGGAGTTTCCCGCCTTGTTCCGCCGGTCGATCTGCAGACCCAGCCGCTTGAAGGCGCGCACCAGGAACTCCACCACGTGCGAGTGACCGCCCACCGCCGCGTACATGAGCGCCGTGTTGCCCCACGCGTCCACGATCTCCGGGTCGGCGTTGTTCCGGACCAGGAGCTTCACGGCCTCCAGGTGGCCGCGCTCGCAGGCGTGACTGAGCGCCGTGCGCCCGTCGCCGTCTTGGCAGTTGACGCCGGCGGCCCTCCGCAGCAGCGGGGCCACCAAGCTGGCGCAAGACTCGCCGTCTCGGAGCAGCAGCAGGACGGAGGAGATGGTCCGAGCGTCCCCGGGTTTGGAATCTACGGTTCCCCGGAGGACCTTTCCACCACTGGAGCCGCTTTGGTGTTTGAGCATGATTGTGGAAATAATAATCCCACAATTTTTTTTTATTTTTTAGGGGAGCAGTCTCATCCTTTGTGGACTAAGCAAATCCAAACACCTTTGATATAGCTGCGGGTCAAAGCCAGCGGAGAAGCAAGAGGAGTTGCTGGGGCAACGTACATATAATCACGACTCTTTTGTTCGTCCCTCTTGATGGAGACACTTCACTTGCACAAAAAAGAATTAAAGAGCGTCAGTGACGCAGCCCAGGATGAATTCATTTTGCCCTCCACACACCTTGTTAAGAGACCGCAGAGGTAACAGAGTGCAGGGCTGCATAACCTGCACCAAAGATCTGATCTGATCCCTGAGCAGAGTCAGAGGAGAACTAAAATGAGTTCAATAGAAGGGAAAGAATCGTATGAGCTGATGCCAAAGAACATAAGCACTTTATCTCTACATACATTTCCTTTCCCGCTTAAAGGACCAGTGTTTAAAAGTGTCTATTAGCATTGAAAGAAACCTAATGCTTATAGACCCCCCCCCCATATTGTTGATCTGCTCCTAGAAATGTGAAATTAATTAAAGAACACAAAAAAAATAAAATAAAATAGCGATTATTTGCAATATACTTTCCTACCATTTGGGGTCACTAAATCCTACACACGGGGCTTTTAAGCATACGAGCGCACCCAACAAAAATCAAGAGACGTGGTTTTGTCCCATTTTACACCTGGATTTATTGGTACACATACTATAAAACAGTATTAAAGGAGCTGGATAACAACAGTATTTTCATTGCTTTGAGTTGAACAGTACAATATAAATACAAAAGAAAAATTAAAAGAACACGCACAGAATGGTTCGTCGACAAGCTACGGTTCAGATAGAAAACAGAGAGGAGATACAGTAGAAACAGAGGAAATCAAATCAGTGACGCTGCTTTGCAAAAATAATCAGATTTTTCTGTTGTCTTTTTTTTTTCAATATTTTTTTTCTTCCGTCTTGACAAACTAGGGAGCCAAAGGTTACATGTAGTCACACAAGAGAGAGAGAGAGAGAGACATTCAACTAGTGCAAAAAAGCCTCTAACAAACATAATAATCTTAAACTACACGTTATATCTAATATATATAATATATATTTATTTATTTATATTCTGTATATCGTCATATAAATAACCCCTTAATTTTGGCATTTTATCATTCATAAAATAACTTCCTAACAGACACTGAGTGGCACGTTTGTAAGCAATGAAATAAAGTTTTAAAAGCACTTTTAACAGATTTTCTTCTTCTTCTTCTTCTTCTTCAATCTTTTATCTCTGCGCTAGATATGTGGTGTGAGCTTGACGCTGTGTTGTGCGGGTGCAGTCAGGGCAGGCCGGTGAACGAGAAAACAAGCAGACGAAAAAAAAAGAAGGGAAACAAGGAAAGCAAAAAACAAAACACCCACTGGTGGACGAAGCTGTTCCTCTACATTTAAGAGACCCACTCATCCCTCTCCAAGCACTCGAGGACGAGTGGTCGGGGGAGAAAAAAAGTAAAATTTAAACTACGTACATTCCAGTATATACAAAACATCCCGTCTACCCTTTAAACGTGTGTTACAGCAGAATAAAACAGGCTACAAATAAAAAGGCCAGATCGGAGAGAAGAGTGTTACACTCTGCGGTTCAGTGTTTTTTTTAAGTTGTGGTGGACTTTCTTAGCGAGGCGAACTTGAAATCCTGCCATGTTAATGCATGATGCACAATAAACAGTGGTGTGGGTTGCGTTTGTGTTGCATCCACATCACAGGGGTTTTCTGAGTGGGAAAAACAAACAAACAAATAAATAAATGTCATTGTGTCTTGGTTTCAACCAAAAGTGGTCAGGACACGGCTGTGGCGGCAGCTTCAGTTTCCGCCTGCTTTAATGTCTCGTCGCAGGTGGTGCAGCTCGCCGATGCAAAGTCTCACAATGAATGTGAAATAATAGAGTCACTGTGGCGCACAGACTCTCTCATCCAGTGTTAAGACTTCTGCCATTTATTAGACTATTATCTTCTGAATCTGAAACTAATTCCTAAATTGTCCCTACTTTGTAGGGGTTTATAAAGTTTATTTTTGTTATATTTTTAACCTATTTTCAAAGTCTGAGATAATTATATTTCATTTTCTGAGTTTTCTTTTATGATTGGCTTTTTTTTTTAAATGGAATTGATTCTATTTTTTTTGCATAGATTTTGGCATATTGGCAGGTGTGACGAATGATGACAGTCCATCATAATGTATATATTAAGATTTTAGAAATACAGTTGAGGTCAAAAGGAACCACAAGGACAATCCTCGGGACACAAATCAAAAATGTTGCGATATCGCACAGAAAAAACAAAACAAAACAATCAACGCAAACATCAATCAGTCGCGATCCCTTTATAGTCTCCTGACGCGGAGAGACGTGACGCTTCGTAACAGACGGCATCAAAAAAAAAGAAGAAGCCACAAATCAGTTTACACACCTTTGTGACGTCAGCCAGGAAGGTGCAGGGGGAGGGGACGCAGGGTCGGCTGCACCGGACACAGATTTGCCTTGAATACATTCTTACTGAAAGAAGAGAGATCCTACAGTAGTGCACTGCTACATTTTCCACGTGGTTATGACGACCTATCACAGACAAAAGTGCTCAGGACGGGACGGGTGTGTAGCGTGGAGTGTATTTCACACACAAAAAAAAACCAACGCAAATAATCTGTGCTGCATCAATATTAAATCCTTTACATATTCCTCTTCCTGTCAGGTGACTGATTAAAAAAAAAGCATAAAAGGAAACTGCTGTGTGTGTGTGTGTGTGTGTGTGTGTGTGTGTGTGTGTGTAAGTGTGTCCATTAATAGCTGCAGCATGTGTTGCCTGTGCCACAAGGATGGCGCTGACAATGTAGGCATATCCCCAAAAGCCCAGTGGCTCCTGGGTGAAGAGTGGGTGGAGTAAAGGGGCACAGGATAGGGTGGAGTTGGGGGCTACAGTCTGTGTGTGTGTGTGCGTGTGTGCACGTGCATGCAAGCGCGTCTGACAGTGATGCGTGTCGGAGTCATCCAGGCCAGGGCGACCTGGCTGGGGTGTTTCTGCACCTGCGTGAGTGTTTGTGTATGTGTGTGTGTGTGTGTGTGTGTGCGTGTGCGTGTGCGCGTGCACTTGTCTATCCCGTTCTCAGGCGCTCACACCACCGTGGCCGGTCTGCGGTCCATCTCCTCCTCCAGCTTCGCCATCTGCTGCATGTCCTTGGCCTTTGGAGTGGATAGGAACACACACACACACACACACACACACACACACACACACACACACACACACACACACACACAACACACACATGCAGTCAGGTAAGTTTTGCTAGCTGAATGTCTCCCAAACACACAGAAACAAACACACACACACACACACACACACACACACACACACACACACACACACACACACACACACACACACACACACACACATGCACGCATTACAGCTAAAAATGGCCAAGCTGATATAGGGTGCCGTTTGGGGACCTGATCTGGGCGATGGCAGACCGCACCTGAACCACCTCAATACAGTGAGGCAGTACAAACCACACGCTTAGCGTTGGAAGGTGGGGGCACGGGGTGTCGCTGCCGCTGTCACACTGCGTTTGAGGAAGCGATTATGAGCCAGAGTGAAAAGCGCAGCAGGGTCGAGCGACGGTGGGTGAGGCCGCTCGTTTCTGTAACGTAACGGCTGTCGAGCGGCGGTGACGAATGACCCGAGAGAGAGAGTGAGAGAGTGAGAGAGAGAGAGAGAGAGAGAGAGAGAGAGAGAGAGAGAGGGAGGGAGAGAGAGAGAGAAAAAAATCATCACAAGGACTTCGCAGGGGCAGAGAGAGGGATGAATCATCCCCGTGTTTTTGGTTGGTTGCAAAATCTCCTGGAATTAGTCCGACGGTTCCTTATGGTGCCCCGTGGCGGCGATTACTCATCGCGATTGGTCGTTGAGAGAGCAGCAGCAGCAGTAGCAGCAGCAGCAGGGGAGCAGGTACGGAGGCAATAAATGGTGAGCGTCGACGAGAATCAACAAGTGACGCTAATCAATGGTCCAACTCAGGCATGGGCAAACTATGGCCCGGGGGCCATATGCTGCCCGTGAAGCTTTTTAATCTGGCTTGCCAAACTTTTCAACGTTTTAACTATTGGGTTTAGGGTTAGGCTTATGAGAGGTTGGACCAATGCCATGCTCCCCATTTTAGAAGCCATTGTGGTCCACCAGTCGAAAGGTTTGCCCTCTACTGGTCTAACTGCATTAAATGCTCAGTGTAGGAGGACTTAGCAGCATCCATACGATCATCCATGCATAGAGTCCATACGAAAAGAACAAGACATCATGCAACCAAGACTGTGTGACGCTAGAACAGACAGGCGGCAGTGACAGGAAGGAGGAAGAGGGGTGGAGGAAGATGAAGATGCCTACCTTGGGTCTGTTTGTTTGCATGGTGTGATTTCAAAAGCTGTGTCGGGGGAGAAGCATATGAAGAAAAAAAACTTTTAAGACAATAGGATGAACGCGGCCATACATGTTCAGACATGTACAGGACGACACAGCGCAGCAGATGGCGATACACACAAAAAAAACAAGGACGATGAAGATAATGTGCACATTTAGCACAAGTAGCGGTACAAAAAAAAAGAAAAAAAAAAAAAAAAGAAAAAGAGGAATGAAACAGACATCAACAGCCTCTTCCTCCAGTAACCGACATCCACAGGTCAGGGACCTATGACCCCAGTGGTTTTAGTCTCATGCAACACTGAGGAAGGTCAATTTGAACTGAAATAAATCTGACAGACATGCGACCTGGCTGCGGCTGTAACAACAGCAAAGACGCCAGATTAATTTTTTTCGTACCTGCTCGTTGAACTTCTCCAGTTTCTCCAACTGCTCCCTCTGGTTTTTCTCCAGCTGCTCCATTTCCTTCTGGTGCTTCATGGCCAGCTGCAGACACGGAGACGCCGTTAATCCCTCAGATGAACCAGAGATTAAAGATAATAAAATCACATTTTTTTAAACCCTGTGAATTTTCAGCAGCGTCTCACCCGCTTCCTCTCGTCCAGGAACTTCTTGGTGTTGCTGCTGTTCAGCTCTCGCACTCGCCGCTCCCTCTCCGCCTTGTTTTTGATGCTCTTGTCCTGGCTGATGGCTTTGCTGTTCTCCATGGACATCTTGGCCTGGTTGGCTCGCATCTCTTTGCTCTGCCTGCAATTGCAAGAATTGTTTTTGTCAAGTATTTTTTTTGTGTAAAGTATTTTTTCATCATATTTATTAGCCTTTCACCAACTGATTTCAGGTCACTAAGAAATTCGCTTTTTGGCAAAACTGGAGGGTTTATTTTAGGCTTGTTCCTTTTTATTTGTTGACACCATCATCTGTGAGAACATTCGTTTGTGTGACTTGTGGCAGAAGCCCAACATATTTACCCTCCTACAGGTATACACCATGCCATTTAACAAAAACAAAAACAAAAAAAGTGTAAAAGTTTTCAATTAATTGCGACTAATTTAATTTAATCAATTAAATTCCTAATCGACAATTAATAGACAATCAATTAATTGTTAACATCCCTAGTAGCCAGTGTCTGTTTCTTCACCGTTCGTGGATGAGCTTGAGCTGCACGGTCTGCTGCTCCTGGACAGTGGCCAGCAGCTTCTTGAGGTGCTCGCACTGCTGCGTGACGTGGCCGTCCTTCATCCCCTGCTCCTCGCCGCTGTGACTGCTGATCAGCTCCGACCACTCCTTGGTGTGCTGCGCTGTGATGTCCTTCACCTTCGCAAGTACACAAACACACAAGCCTCGGTCAGTTGCACAAGTCCTGTTTGTCCTCGCAGCTGATTTTTTTCGGAGAGGACATTTTTTTTCTTACTTTTGCTTTGTGATCGGAAAGCAGCGTTTGGATCTTGTCCTCCGTCTCCTTCTTCTGCTCCTGGCAGTTGTTTTCCCTGCGGGGGGGAGGAGGGGACCCGATGCGTTCAAGTGTCTTTCAGTATGTAATCCAGATGTTGATGGAAACTTTGATGGAAAAAAATCGACTGACCCTCGTTTCTTGATGGCCTTCTCTAGAAGTTTGTCCAGAGTCGTCTTCTCTTTATCATGCTGTGACACCATCTTGTCCACCTGGGTGCAGTGGGACTTCTGCATTGTGTTCTGATCCTAGAGGATGAAAAAAAATAATAAAAAAGGAAAAATAATACAACAAAAACAACTTGTCAACTCAAGAATTTATTTTACAGTTAAACTGTAGATTGTTTTCTATCTATTAGTGTTTGAAAATAAAACAGTCACAAAAGAAAAACGACTGCAATCTGCATCATCATCATCATCATCATCATCATCATCATCATCATCACTACCAACAACAACAACAGTCGGCCACCTTTGATTGCTTCTTCTTTAAAGCGCCCAGCTCCTTCTGCTGCTTCTTCAATAGTTTAAGGTACGTCTGCAGGAGAAGAGAGCAGCAATAAAGCACAGAGTCAATTTAAAGACCTGAGATTATTTTCCTTTGAACTTCACGCTGGCTTCTTTAGCTTCTCCTCATCCTAAAGCACTTTTACATTTCAATCTGCCAGACTTACCTTCATTTGTTTTAAGTCATCGATGCTGACATTAGGCACAAGAGCAGAGTCTGAAACAGCAGAGGAAACTTTGGCTTATTATGTTGCGCTAAACCAAACCAGTGTGTGTGTGTGTGTGTGTGTGTGTGTGTGTGTGTGTGTGAGTGAGTGTTGACGTACCCTTCTTGGTTTCTGAGGTGTTGTTCTGAGTGGTGTTGGAGGTCTGGGCCATGTCCGAGCTGGCTTGCGGTGTCACGCTGGCCTTCACCGTGTCTCCTTTGCCCTTTCCCTTCTTGTCGTTCTTGGAACTTCCGCTGGGGACGTCTGCGATGTCGTTCTAAAGAGAGGAATCCTTAAATTAGTGGCAGCAGGAAGTTTTTCTCTCTGGTGAAGTTTGGGGTCACTTTTTTAATTTCTGCATTGAACTCAATTCTAACCTGTTATATGAAATAATGCATGTGTGTTTACCGTGTCAATCCCCAGCGCCTTCATCTGGTCGGCTCTCTTTTCAGCGATGGTCAGGAACTTCTTTGGGTCCGACAGAGCATCCACGATGGCTGGAGATGCAACAATACAGTGTGTTGCTGTCATTTGGGGAAACTTTGTCACAAGAAACGCGAATAAAAAGTGCAGTAAACCGTGATTTTAACCAAATGCATTTTGAGTTTCCGGCCCAAACAAGTGATTTCACTTTGAGGTCAGTCAGAAGTCTACAGATCTTCCCCTGCAGGACGGTGATTCTCACTGCTCGCCGGCCGAGGACAGAATGAGGCTCTGACTTTTTTGCGCTTCCTGAAATTAATACGACGCGAGCTCCTCGCATTGGGCCCCGAGTGGACGGTGGGGGAAGCGATTGTGGCAGCGGATCTTCTCGGAGAGGGCTAATGGGTACAGTAATGTCTCCTCGGCGCAAGGCCCCCTCGGCTTTATTTAATGACAACTCTGATTGTCCCGCTCATTTGTATTCTTCTGCCTGAGCGTCTATTACTGCAGATTCACTGTCATCATCATTTACACCGTGCCATTACTCTGAGCGCTCAAACCCCAGCCACGGGCAGACAGAGAGGAGGAGCATCAATGAGCTGCACCTCCCCCCCCCCCACACACACGCACTCCTCCACCCTCCGTCTCCCTTCCCTTAAGGCGACAGAACTTTATTAACAGCTGCAAAACAAAATGAGGGAGGAAAAAAACCAAAGCATCAAACAATGCAGTGACTTTGAACAGAATAGAATAGAATAGAATAGAACAGAATAGAATAGAATAGAATAGAATAGAATTGAATAGAAGACCCTTCCTCTCACCTCCGAAGCCGTCGGGCACGTAGGTCTTGAGGATGATCTGGCAGAAGATGGTGGGCAGCGACAGGGGCTTGTTGCCCTCGTTCCTCAGCGAGATGTGGCGGTAGCCGGCCTGCAGGCCGTCCAGTGGCAGGAGGCGCTGGCCAATCAGCTTGTTGTTGTCGTCGTAGACGCCGATGCGCAGCACCGCCAGGTCCGGCAGGATCACCTGGGAAGAGAGGAGAGGAGATGAGGGGAGGGGAGGGGAGAGACGCAACCGGATGAATACAAATACACGAGCAGTCAAAAGTATGAATTTAATGTCTTTTCTTTCATTCTCATGACTATTGACACTGCAGTTTCTCACTGAAGCCATCAAAACTACGTATGAACACACATGGAATTATGTAGCAAACAATTAAAGTGTAAAATAACTCAAACAGGTTTTATATTGAAATTCTTCAAAATAGCCACCTTTCAAAAATAAGCATATTTAGAGTTATTAAACGTGCTTTTCTTTGTTGCATAATTACATATATCTTGCTCATATGTGTGATGTCTTCAGTATCTATCTGCAGTGCAGAAAGTTGTAAAGATAAAAAAAAAAATGCATGAGAAGTTTAAAACTTTTAACTGGTCGTGTATATTTTGAAAGAATTTAGCACAAAGCCGTTTGAAAAAACAAAAACAAAACCCGACACACACGATGGGGCAGGAAGTGCACTTACTGCCACACTGGAATCTGGAGTTTAACACACTTTGGAGGTGTGGGGGAGTTGTTTTGTTTCTGGGCAATTTGTGCTGCAGGAGTCAGGACTGAGGCAAAGGACGAGGCTGAAACCTCAAACGCCATCAAGTTCACGGACGTTCACGGTGTGATACTGGAGAAAATTATGCAGCCTATCTTACTGACAAGGCCTGTACAGGGACTACAGTATATCTCTGTGTAAGTCTGTGAGTGCGTAAGCATTTGTGTGTGTGCAACTGTGTGTGTACACCCGGGCGGGGGCGGGGCCGGCAGGGACGTAGGAGTCTCACCCAGGCCGAGTGCGGAGATAAGTTGAAGGTAGAGAGGAGGATGATTAATACCTGGACGGAGAGATAAGACTGAGGAATACTCACTGGAGATGAATGGCTCTCCTCGTAGCCACTCACTCTGTGTGTGTGTGTGTGTGTGTGTGTGCGTGCGCGTGTGAGCAGCTGATGCACTGTACGCGTGCGCCGCTGGCGCGTATCGCCCCTTTTTCTGAGTCATCTCCGCTTTGCCGTGTTTACACGGGGGAAGAGGGAGTTTAGATGTGGAGAAATCATCTCTGGCTGTGATGCCCCTCTTTGATAGCGCCCTGTGTGTGTGTGTGTGTGTGTGAGCGAGGGAGGGAGAGAGAGAGAGAGAGAGAGAGAGCGAGTGCGTGCACAGCGCCACTGCGGCAGGCGGTGATTGATGGTGTGTGTTAGGAAGCCCGAGTCACAGTCATGGCTGAGAGACTCCTCATTCTGCTGAGAGCAGCATTATTACACACACACACACACACACACACACACACACACACACACACACACACACACACACACACACACACACACAAACGTACGTTTCTGCCTCCCTCTATCTCCTCTCCTTTTATTCCTCCTGTTTTCTTCATTCCTCCACCGCTAATTGTTTCTGTTGCTGCTCTCTCTCTCCTCGCTGCCCACTCTCTCTCTCTCCTTCCTCCTTTTCCTCACTCACTCTCTGTGAACTGAAGCACAGGAGCACCAGATGCTTTGTTCTCCTTTTGTTGCAGGTTTGTGATACTAAAAAAAAAATAAAAAAATCAGTCCCTCCTTTGCTGAGCAGCATTTTCCCCATTTCCTTTTATTTTCCCTATTTGCGCACCTCTTTCTTCATCCTCCTTTCCTTCCCTCTTCAATCTGTCTATTTTCCATCTCCTATTCTTGTCATGACGGAAACAAGTGGCCATAATTTCCTCTTTTTTGCACCTAAATCACAGCTTTACTCTTTCTCCACCTTGCAACACTTTTTTCATCCTCCCAGAGGAACAAAAAACAACGTTCACCTTTCTGAAGACGAACGGCTCTTCGTTGTAGGCGGGGTTCAGCCCGTTGTTCATCACCATGCGTGTGCGGAACTCCTTCCTGATGGTGTCCGTCGGCAGCCCGTACATGTCCACCTCCACGTACGTGCCGATTTTCTTGTCGGACAAGAACTGGCCGGAGAAAACCTGAGATGCGGAAAAAGGAGAAGCGGAATTTACAGAAAATGTATGAATTAAACTAGGAGCAAAATGACACAAAAAAAAAAAAACAATTTAATTCTCTCTATTTCAATTTTTCAAACTAAAATAATTTAAAGACAAAACCACAGCAGTTATTTATTTATTTTTATTAAGAATGTCACATGACAGCACCTGCACGCTGCAGGTGGCGGCGATGACGCCGTCCACGGGCGTCTCTGAGAACGGGTCGAACATCCGGTCGGACCGCCGCATGAAGTCGGGCTTCAGCAGGTACCTTGACACACACATGCACAAAAAAGGTGAGTGTGAGGGAGGAAAACTGTGATGCGACAGACAGACATGACACTTTTGCGATACACCTCTGTATCGATACGTCTGAAAAACCCCCTTATGAGAGCGTCAAAACCTTTTCGCCATATTTGAGAGGTTTTTCGAAGTTTAGGTGTTTCCATGACCAGTTACATATTTACGTTTTGCGCAATTCTCGGTGGGATGAAAACGCAGCTTGTGAAAGGCCTGATCTCCGGCGTTAGCAGGGAAAATCTCGGCCCTCGGGGGAGGAGGGAGGAAGGGGGGCGGGGAGGGGTTGTGAGATAGGAAGAGGAAGAGATAGATGACTGCAGTGATGCTGGCCTACACCTCACCCCCCCCACCACCCACAACACTCCACTCTGCTGCTCTCGGGGCTTCGACAGTGGCTACGGGCCGCCGCCGGCTGCCACTAATGGGATGTGACACGCTTTAATTGATGAGGTTGAGAGAGAGAGAGAGAGGGGAGGGAGGGTGGGATGCGTTGGACAGGAGTGATGAAAAGACGGGAGCTCACCCGCAGGAGCCGTTGTACTCAAACTTGCCCTGGTTGAGCTGCATGGACAGATCTGAGAGACAGAGACAGAAGAGGAGAGACTGTTGAGGCTGATCACAATCAGCCGCTCTGAGTGAGCGCTGATCAAAAACACCTCCAGAGAGTCGCTCGGTAACGGTGTTTCTCCCCCCCGACTCGTCCCCCCGTCCTGCCCCTCCAACCTTTAATCCTTCCCCTGTCACAGAAGCTCCGACCAAACAGACACACACACACACACACACTGCCTGCAGTGGGGCCATATGCTCCCAAACTGTGTTCGCCTCGGGCCATGGGGCAGCATCTGTGTGTTTGAATGCTCACTCGATGCCTGCGTGCCTGTGTGTGTGCGTGTGAAACAAAGCTGAAGTGATGAGGATGAGCAGGAAAAATCACATGCAGCGCCATTAAGTGTAAAATACGTTTAAAAAAATAACTCATTTATTGTGATTTTTAAATGTTTAATAGTCTAATATTTGACCCTTTTCACCCAGTTTGACGTCCTGGAATCTGCCGAGTCGGCTTTGTTTCATGACCAATTTCCCAATTTTTCCTCTCACTGAGCCTTTCTGCGACATCACTGTCTTGTTAATGGACCATAAAGGTGTTTATCTGCCTGCACACGGCTTTTGGAAAGAAATCCCAACATTCAGGTTTATGATGATGATGACATCAACTCATCAGCACAGAACGAAATCAAAGCCTTTTTTTTTTTCAAAGCCAATTGAACCGAGAGCGAGCACAGATTTCTGCGTGCAGCTTTCATTAAGACCACAGGATTAAACGCCAAACAGGTGGATTTTAGCCTTGTTGCGGCAATGTTGTGCCGCTAGATAAGAACTGCATCCCCGCCTGTGTGATCAGAATTATCGGGAAAATCCACACAGAGAGGCCCAGGGGGTTGGAATCAAACCCAGAACCCGGCCACTGAACTGAACCACCGCCACCTCCTGATTGCAGCTGAATGCAGCCATCCGGTGGCTTTCAGTTGATTTAAAGAGCAACTGTGGATTCATTTCATCATTGACTTTTCCATAACTGAATTAATATGTCGGGCTCAGAACCGAGAGACTGAGTGCTTGTGCACGTTCATATCTTCTGCATGCGTTGCATCTGACTGTGCTCGTGCACGTATGCGTGTGTCCCATGTTGCATGCATGTGTGTGTGTGTGTGTGTGTGGTACCTGGGGTCTGGAAGTTGAGCGAGACCATCTGGCAGCCGGCGTTCCAGAAGATCTGAGGCATGTAATTACTGGAGTCCACGCGGCCTCCTTTGGGGTAGATACGGCTCATCTGACGCTTGTTGTAGCTGCGCTGACGCTCAGGAATATTTTTTATTTTTTATTTTTCTCTTTGAACGTGAGATGCAGAGAGCATGTGCGTTGCCGCTTATATGTGACCGTGCATTTGCGGGACTATTTTTAGCGTCAACAGCTTGAGGGTTGGGGGGAGGGGGGGTCACACAGCCCCACTGGAGATATGGACAGGCCACGACTCACGGTCCAAAGGCCTCTGAAGGCTTCTGAAGCTCCTCTGAGGGCAGGGCGGAAACAATTTTGGCTGAGGAACATCAGCTCCGACCCTCCCAGTCGTTTAGAGTTGGAATGCAATTTTACAGAGAGCTATAAATATTTGAGACCTTAAAAAAGGGGAAGTAAAGTGTCAGCGTCACAGGACCCGTATAGAATTCCACATTTAGTGAAACAAATGATTAAAAACATTACAAAGTTAAACTAGTTATTATTTACTAGCTGTGAGTTTCAGCTGAGCTATAAACTGTGTATTGGCAGCTGACCTGCAGCAACTCAAATCAGTTTAGGGTCAACTATCTTTTTCCTATTGTTGCCCCTTAGTGGTCAAAAAGTAAAACGTTCATTTCTGACTTAACCCTTTAGGCGCCATGGTCGCAAAATTGCGACAAGCGTCATTGCTGAATTAAGCAGGCCATAGCGGCAAATATGGTGATAAAAGTAGTTTCCACTTTACACCAGGAGATGGCAGACACCTGTGGCTTCAGTCTGAGCAGCATTTGTCGGGGTGTTTCTATTCAGATTTCGGAGTATAAATAGAGAGAAAGCCCGCCTCAGCCGAGGAGACGAGGAAGTGGTTGTAGTGGGAGCGGAGAGAGAAAGACAGCGAATTTTACCGAGAATACATTGCCGAGAGGTTTGTTCGTTGACGAAGTACTTCGTCAAGTAATGTCTGACTCAGATAACGAAGAGGAATATTCGCACTCTGACGATGATGTTCAGTCGTCCAGTGAGAGCGAGTCTGCCGGTGCGTCTTTCCGCAGCGGCAGCGAGTCCATGCGCCACGACAGTCACCAAGCAGCACACGCTTTGCCTCAGCGTGGCCGGGGTGGGAGTAATTGACGAATGAGGATGAGGGGACGTGGTGGGGGAAGCAGGAGTGCTCAAAACACCGCTAATGGTGACGGAGGGCACAGTGAGTTATCAACGTGGTAAAAGCTGTGGGAGGAAACGCCCGGCCAGTGCCGGCGGAGGCTGCAGGGATGTTCGTGGTAATGGCTGGGTCCGTTTGAGATATGTGGAAAATTATCAAAAGTGGATAAAACATTTTGATGAGCCTGTGGGGTATTGTGGAGACAGGGATCTGACATACAGACCCCTGACATCTGACATAATACAAAAACAAACAAACAAAAAGTTTGGGTTTACTGAAGATTTTTCTCAATTACAGTATGGCTTTATCTCTAACCAATTTCAAGTCACATCCATTTGAAATCTTGATATCAAAATTGAATATTTTCTTGAAAAAATTATGGCGCTTAAAGGGTTAAGAGTTAATGTACTTTCTTATCATAATAACTGTAGCAGAATATATTTATTTATGAGCTGTACAATGCAGCCACTTTGTTTTAAATGCTAAATGTGATTCAATTCATTTGATGACTTGGTTGATTTGAATGCAAAAATTTGGAAAACTTTCGAAAATTTTTCATTCTCAGTGAATCAATTTTGCCTCAAAGGTAACCAAGCAGTTACTTTTGCGAATGTTCTCTCCTACATATTTGTTTAGCCGTTCCTACAAAGTTTAAATCCTGAGCAAAACGCGGCAGAGGAATCAAAGGATACTTGACAAACTCGATGGCGTTGGTCTTCAGATAGCCAAGGCCCACCGACTCGTTGAAAGATGACATGTTGTGGTGGATATTCTTCTCTAAAAACAAACAAACAAATGAATATAAATTATACACATATTTTTGGCTTAATGTATGTACAAGAAGAGGACGCGCTCACCCTCTGCCACATCGAAACTCTGGAACTTGACGGGCTGTGCGTAGTTGACCATGGCCGACAGGTACGGGTGGATGTTGGTGGTGGCGCCAACGTAGGTGTACTGAGCTATCAAAGCCTCTTCTGACGCCTCGTCCTCCTCCCCCGTCTGCACAGACGAGGTGTCGGCACACACAAGCACTTATGAGACACCTCATAAAAAATATTGAGCGTGTGCAAGAGAGACACTGTTCTGGGAATCAACCCTGTTTTATTATTATTATTGTTATACAAAGGTCAGCGACACCAGGTTAGTGGAAACACCTCCAATTCATTCCACCATCTGAATCATCTTTCTTTCCAGGTCCAACAAAACATTAATAGAGGACTAAGTTGCTATATAACATGCAATATGTAAATGTGTATAATACAATATAGTAAAAAAGCAACAACAACGACAAAGTTATAACGGCGGTTGAGTCTGTGTACCTTCTTGTCTTGGTCAGATGCCTCCGAGATGTCGGTGGCGTCTGTCGCTTCTGTGGCCTCGGACATCTCGGTCGCTTCGTCCTCGTTCGCCTGCAGCCGCACACGACACGTGACAACCTCAGTATCCAGTTCAAAACTCAGTGAAAGAAAATCTCAAAAGGTAGAGACTCGTTCAAGACGGAAGGTTACAAGACTTATTTTAAAATATACTGCATGATACAATATGCAAAGGTTGAAAAAATATGAATGTAACCTATTCACTCCAATGACCCCTTGTGGCCGACTGTAGTCAAAACATAATGAATTTCCACTCAGATCACCTTCTTGACACTGTTGCTGCGCTCCTCCTCCTTCTTTGAGCTCACTGCGTTATTCTGGGAAACACTGTTGGCATCCTTCTCGCTGGTGGCTTCCGACGGGCTGCTGGGAGCCTCAGAATTCACATCTTTGTCCTCGGCGTCTTTTTCTCCTTCGGCCGCACACGAGAGCAAAGGCAGGAGAGTCATTTCGGAGCACAAAGACGGATTTAAGCGTGGAGTAAGAGGTTGTTGCTGACCGTTCTCCGTGTCGTCTTCATTCTCCTCTCCCATGATGATGGCCGAGGTGTTGGTCTCTCCAGCCTCCATGTGTTTCTTAAAGGCCTCTAGTTGCTCTGTGTTGCACACACAAAAAAACTCAAGGTTTAACAAAAGCACAAATAACCCAAATATAAACAGAACATTTTATAACTGTCTGCATACTCTGTTCAACTTCGGGTTTCAAGCGCTTGTTCTTGATGAGGATTTTACGTTTGAGATCATTGGGAGAAGGCAGGGCGCGCCCCGACTCCATCTGCAAACAAAGAGCACAACATTGTGTTTGAACACTTGTATTCAAAGCCGGTTGCATGTTGTGAACTGGAAGGGAGGCGTGTTTACTGGGAAGTTCTCCACAGGCTGTTTGAGGAGCAGCTCGCCGAAGATCTCATCGCAGTACTTGGCCATCTTGTACTGCTGAGGTTTACTGAAAGACAAACGCATAGAGTGCGCGATTGAAAACGTATTATCCAAAAAGAAAAAATGACTGTAGGCAACACCATGCACACACAGCAGTCTGGCACGCACCAGCAATGGTTTTCAAAGGATAGAATGATGGGATAGTCTGAGGTGACAAACGCTGTCTCCTTAATGGCTTGGATGACATCCTGTTGAAGAGAAAAAGAGGAATTAGCTGTGCAAGAAATAAGCAAATAAACAGCCAACAGATTGAAGCATGTCTGCACCATAATGTTGGTAAAGCTATAAATTGTCGCACTGCGCACTATGTTTGCGCGGGTGTTCACCTTGAACAGGATGTCCGTGCACATAGCCTTGCCATGAGTGATGATGGGTTCCTGGTCCTCTCCTTTCCCATCCCAGCAGTCTAGTTCCACACATCTGCAACACACAATACATTAAAAATTTGAATTTATCGCTGTGAATCTCCAACATACTAACCATAAAATGCGTCACAGCTCCTTAGAACTGTGCCACCCATTTTTACCTGCATCCGGACAGCAGCACCTGGCGGTACATCTCCACCGAGGACTTCCCGCCAAACTGTCTCCCTGTCAGGTAGGTGTTGTGGGAGGAGCTGATGAAGTAGTGGGCCAGCGGCTGGTCCATTTCCTGGTACAGCTCGAGCCGGTCCAAGAAAACTGGAGCGTTTTCGTCTGACATCAGGTACCGGCAGAAGCCGTCGCTGGACATGTGACCTGTAAGCAATAATATTATATAATTCATTTTGTGAAAGAATCTTTACCTTGAAGTTGGGATGCAAATTATCGGTTAATTCATTAATTGTTTGTTGATTGACCTTATCGATCGATTAATGCTTAACTGATAAGCGTGAGCCTAAATTTCCCCATGAAAAATGAAAAATGAAAAAATTATTTAACCCTTAAATAATGTTGAGGGTCCAATGTGACCCATTTTTTTTTACATTAGAGAACAGTAAAACCACCCTAAACATTTATCCTCTGACTTTAAGTTAACTTCTAATGGGTCACATTTCAACTTTATTCATTATTATTATTATTTTTTTTAAAGTTATTTAAAAGTAACTTATTCTAGGTATACAGGTATACACGACGACATTTCACAAAAAAAACAGTGTAAAAAATGTTAATTAATTGCGACTAATTTCATTTAATCGATTAAATTCTCAATCGACAATTAATCGATAATAGATTAATAGTTAAAATCCCTACCATAAAGCAATACTGCCTGATGCAACATGCTGTAGTTTTAAGGGTCCACAGGCAGGTGGCAGCAGAGCATCAAACATTCAAACAACGCCTCCCCTACCTTTCTTCTTCAGGTCTTCGTCTCGCTCGTATTTCTCGATGATCTGCATGGCTCTCTTGGGGTCGTAGAACGGGAACAGAATCTCGTTTAACCGGGGGTCGCGCTGGTTCTGCGGAGTAACACACGCACACGCACGCATTGACCCTCAGAACGAAACGTCTCGGAAACCTATGACATCATTTCGGGACAGACACTGAACTTTTTTGGATGGGGGGTCAAATGAACGCAACATTGGACAAAACACCAACACTGTAATTATCATTATTATTATTATTTTAACTGGGACCAAAGATGGAGTGAATCAACAGCTGGGTGGTTGTGATTACAGAGAGAATAAAACACAGGTTTTCATTCTGAAAGGAAACTGTGAGCCACGCTAACATGTGGAGGGGTTGAGTGTCAGTGTCAAGCAGGGACGTCATCAGTGTCGGCCAGGTTCAAGGAAGCTCTACTGCAACTAAACAACAACAAACAACAACGACAACGACGACGACAACAACACTGCAAGGTCGACACCCACTCGCAAAGCCAGGTGGGTGTTAATCTAAGCGGAAGCTCCATCTGCGGCTCTAAGGATGGACATGCAACTGCGCAACTGACTCGGCGGGTGTTTGGCCGAACAACACAGACAGAAGAACAAAACAAAAAACAAAAACCCACAGACAGCGGGAAGCGCGAGCAAGAAGCAACAGGATGGAGACCCCCTTTACCTCCCCATCGCCATGGCAACACAAATCAGAAACAGAGAGCGGCAAGCTGCGGCAAGGACAACACGGGGAATAGCACGAGGGCGGGAATGCAGAGCGGGAGGGGAGGAAGAGGAGGAGGAGGTTGAAGCTGCCCTCGCAGGGCGAGAGGAAATTAAATATTTCATCCGTCTCATTAATGGAGTTTTAACGAGGGCCTGATCCGCGCTGGAGGGCAACTTCCACCTGGAGGCAAGACCGGGAGCGGTAGAGGAGGGCGGGGGTGGGGCGGGGTGCTACGGTGGGAGGGAGGCAGGAAGGCATCACGAAAAGAGACAGAGAGAAGTTTAATGGTAAAGAGCTTACTTCGTTTAGAAAGCTGACTAACTGGTCTACAGTTAAATAATCAGTTTTGCTCCCATTGCTGCAAAGGAATTAATCAGAAAGAAAAAAAACAACAACATGTTACGCTTCTCAAGAACAGACATCCGCACTCTCAGTCAGGCAGTCAGTTTATATTAGGAAGCGGCCGTTGGAAAAAAAATAATAAAGAAGTTGGGGAGGGCTGGCAGTGGGGGGGACGGAGGGAAGTCATAGTTAAATGTTAAATACGCAGTAACCACGTGTTGCCCATCGTAGATAATTCATGTTAAACCGTAGAAGCAGGTTAGGCCGTCCAGACGCTGTTAGTGCAGCAGGCGCAGAAATACATTTTGTCCTGATTATTTTAGCAGCTCAGACTTTGGGAGACGTCTGACCATTGGATGAGGCGGTGACGTCTGTTTAGTTTATTTGGCTTGGATCTTTTTAATTTTATTTTCTATTTCTAACACTTCAAGGGCAACAAAAGTGACGAGTTGGCGCGGAGGAGGGCCGGCGGGCGGCGAGATGGAGACTCACATGTTCTTGAAGAGCTCCTCGATGTCGGTGCGAGGGCAGATCTTCTGCGTGAGCGCGTAGAAGATGTCGAAGGTGAAATCCTGCGGCTCGATTTCGTCATTCTGCGGGAAGATGGAGGAAAAAACCCAAACAACTAAAGTTGTTTTTGCAACTTTTAAAAAGACACAAAACGGGAGGATGGAAGCGGCTGGCCGCTGGTGGAGTCTGACCTTGCCGCTGGGAAGGCCCAGGTCCTTTAAAGCCTGAAAGATGCCCTTCTCTGTTTTTCCCGACGCAAACGTTCTTGTGATGCTGCAGAAATAAGACGAGGAGAAAATAAATAAAAAAATAAGGATGTAAAGTTCGGGGAGCAGGACCCACGCGCAGTCACATCGTCTCGTCCAGTTCAACTCACCCTCTCACGGGAATCTTTCCGTTCACATTCGTCAGGAAGCACATCCTCATCCAGCTGAGCGTGAGGAGAACATGGGGAGAGGGAGAAGAGGAGAGAATTAACAGGATGACATGGATGGATTTTCCCCTCCAGAGGCCCAGCTTGTCGGGCATTGTGCCGCCTAATGGTAAGAAAATGTACTGCAAACGTTGTTGCTCTCTTGACATCGCATCTTTTTACTTCTGACAGCTGCGACGTCATAAAACCTTGAGCTGATCGCCGTGTTTGAGGCCTTAACTGTGTATCCCATGAACAGGAAATATTATGCATTCGGCCTTTAAATCATACGTGAAAAATATGTAAAAAAAAAAAAAAAAAAAGCTAAAAAGCTGAGCTGATCCAGCCACGGTGC
The DNA here is from genome assembly GCA_009823395.1 of Thamnaconus septentrionalis. Classification (NCBI taxonomy): domain Eukaryota; kingdom Metazoa; phylum Chordata; class Actinopteri; order Tetraodontiformes; family Monacanthidae; genus Thamnaconus; species Thamnaconus septentrionalis. The sequence continues at coordinate 6,160,955 of CM020519.1, read as the reverse complement.
TGGCAGGCTGCACTCACTGTTTCTTCAGGCAGGTCATCGGACACACGTTGTTGGCCTTGAAGTTGTGAATCACCGACCGCAAACCCTCGATCCATTTCTGCAAAAAAAGAAAGAAAAAACAAACAGTCGCAAGTGGTCAGGATACACACACACACACACACACACACACACACACACACACACACACACCCTTTAAACACGCCGTCAAACCAGGATGTGCGTGTGGCTTCACACTGCACAAACCCCCAGCGTGGATCTCCAGTGCCTGCAGTCAGTTCAGAGGAGAGTAAACAAGAGGAAACTCACAGCCAGCCTGCTAACACATGTGGGCAGGAGCCCTGATGGGACCACCGGGAGCAAGAAGACGCAAAAACACGGGTACGTTGCGCAAAAGTCACAACATCTGAAATGCATCTCTCGTGTTGTGCAGTGTGGCAGTGTGTGTACGTGTTGTGTCCATGTAGAAACAGCGCAACATGTGCGCTTTCAGCGCGGGAAGATCTTTGCCGGCCCTGTGGCTATGTGCACTCTGCAGTGAAAACATCATTTAAAAACACCCGTCGCCACAAAAACAACCACCGTCTTAATTGCATTAACACCCACACCGTGGCTCCGCGCAGCAGAGGCGCTGCCGGGACAAATAAACCCTGCAATTTCAGCACCGGCTTCGACTCGGCACAGCGGCAGAATTTCCTTATGTCTGTAATTTGATGAATGAGGAATCTTCTGGAGATCGTAAAGGCGGCAACCTTTAATTTTGTCCTCCTCAAAACACGTGGAACACCTAATAAAGCCAGCGAGTTTTATCCGGGGGCTAAAACTAGGTGTGATGATTGTGGTGGGAGGCTTTAAACAGAGGGCTAAATACACACAGAAAAAACACTTGTAAAATGATTTAACATGAACGCTCTACAGAAAACACCTCACTGACTGTTTGTTTTCACTCGTTTACTAGACAGGTTTTACTGGCCAAAAAGCTCTCTGATGTTGCTCACTCATCTTATTTTTTGCCACAAAGTAAAAAGGAAAAAAAAATACAATAAAATCAAAAGTCTGCTGCAGATTTCCTAAATCGTATAACATTAAATGAAATCCATTTAAAATGGACTGTCGTTACTGGAGGGCTAATCCTTGCTAATCCATCTTTAATCGCCAACTACTCAACCACGAAACTCCGCATCCACATTTGGCTATTTTCTGCAAGTCTCCCGAAACAACCAGCTGCTGTGTGCAAGTGGCGACGAGCTGTGTGTGCACGAATCCCGTCAGAAAAACGGCACGCGGCAACAAATGAGCACCGTTTCTAAAAAATACAAAGCATTAAAGGCATAAAGCACGAAAAAAGCCATTAAACCATTTTAAAAATTAAGAGGTGCTCATTTTCAAACACAGACAAGTGCAAAAGAACGAGGGCTTATTGTTGAATGTGTTGACAATGCTATGTATTTATTCATTCGTGTTCTTCTTACTGGACAAACAAACTGAGGTCGGCATTTCAGAGGCAGATCCATCAGTTTTCATGTCTGGATGAATCCGTCTTTTTTGTAGGGAATTAAAATGCAATGTGCACAACGCCTGGGCAACACTTGTGTGTGTGTGTGTGTGTGTGTGTGTGTGTGTGTGTGATGTTTGGATGCAGCCCAGGAGGGGTCAGCAATTTATAAAGACCGCAGGTGAGAGGGAGAGAGAGGGAGAGATGAAGGCAGGCTGAGTTATCTGTCAGGGCCAAAACACCAGCAGAGGGATAAACAAGGGGGAGAGAAAGATAAAGGCCGGGATGAGCAGACAGGTGCGCAGGATTTTCTCCAGTCGATGAGTCAAATCGATTTTTTTTTCTGTCTTTTTGAACTTTTTCGGTTGGGGGAGCGGAAGACAGAAAAAGAGAAGGAGAGAGCAGACTGAGAGACTGAGCAGAAATCAGAGTGCGGCAGGAGAGACGGTAAAAGTGAATCACTTTAAAGTCTGTCTTTATCTGAGGCAACCAAGGCCACATTAGCCTTGTGTCCTTGTGTAGGAGTCAATGTGTGACCCTTTGCAATTTTGTACTCGGATCAAAAGGCTATAAAATAAAAAACAGAAAACTGGTGAGTTTAGATGTGCGCGTGGGGTAAAAACCTTCAGCTTCACCAGAACATAAAACAGGCATTTAGTTCAGAGGCATCTAAAATTTTAGTTTTAAAAGTTAGCAAACCAAAAGACCCAATTGTTTGGACACCAATAGCTTATATCATTACCAGTTACCAGGAAGAAAATTTTTCATGCCCCCCAACCCAAATTTGACGTGGCTGTGTCTTGAGGGATCCCGATGAACCTGTTAGTGGCCCCATGTCTCTAGGACAAAGTTGACTTTTGACCCCATAGACCTGCATGGCAAACTTTCTCTGTCACGCCCCACCTTGGAAGAAGAAAAATTTTCATGTTGCGAGCGCTAAGTCATAATATCGCGTCAGTCGCGGCGTAGATCACGTACTGATGCAAAGGTGTTTCATTACGTTCTATCAGCGCTCGAAAAGAGTTCATTGTCCTCTGGCTTTTTCGCTCGCGGCTCGCGCATTAGAAAGAAAATAGAGCAGACGCCGAAACAACTCTACAGCCAAAAGTGTCCAACAACAAAGAACACTGGCCACCGCCGGACTCCTGAATTCTTCTTTTTGTCCCTGTCAAATATTTGTCCATCCTGTGTACCTGAGCAACTTTTGCTAATTGTTCCGACGTGAAAACATTAGTTCCCCCGGGCGCCCCGTCTCCCTCACGCCCGGTGTTTCGCGATGATGATGATATATAAAAACAAAAACATCATGAAAATCAACAGGTCATAAGCAGCAAACGGACTCACCCTGGCTGTGTCCGGGTTCTCCGCCACCATGAACATGAAGCTGAGGTTGACCAGGTCTGTGCCGCTGCAGATGCAGATAATGCAGCCCTCCAGGTCGGCCTCTGTCTTTCCAATGGCCTCGAAAGACGACAAGATCTTGGGATCCTGAGGGGAATAGGGAAACGGAAGAGATTGACAGGTGTGCAAGGTCAAAGAATCAAAGACGAGACCAGAAGATGTGTGTTTCGGACATGATTTATTTATGAGAGTTGAAAAAAAATGGGATGAGGTGAATTTCACACAATATATTTAAAACTGGCCTGGCGAACAAGCTTCGCACGACTCCGCCACTCATTCCCGTCTTCTTGGATTTGCACCACAGATATGACGATGTAAATGCTCCTCTTTTATTTAATGATGTGAGTAAATACATAACAAGAGGCAACAGCAGCCAGACAGCAACATTCGTCGGGAGGCCATCCGTCTCTCCGTCGCTCATCGAATTACGTGAGGCAGCGGCTCTCAGAGGGGGAAGCCTCGCCGTCAGACCACCTTGACAGAGACGGCGAGCAAACAGAAGGAGCCGCCGCCGCCGCCGCCACCGTGTGCAGTACGTGCTTTTCCGCATGTATGTACGCCAGCGAGCATATGTCGAGTGCGAGAGGAGCGAGCAAACACACAGCGCCTCCCGCTGTCAACAATACAGACACAACATGGTGATGGTTGTGCACACAGTGTCGGGGGGGCGTCTCCTGACAGGCTTGTAGCGGTGTGACAGAGATCTGCTGTCGTGGCCGCACGACCGCTTCTGCAAAGTAGCTCGTCACTGAGAACAACAAAGCTACTGCAGGTTGCAGGGGATGAATATTTGAGTTACTTGATGGCAGTAAACACAAAACAACGCAACCCATTGTGTTGAAATGGAAAGTTTTGACTTCCTGAGGGGAGGGTGCCTTCTCTGTTGCTGCACTGCCATCATTCAAATCACTACTCAAAACACATCTTTTCGGTACTGCTTTCAATGTTTAATTATTGTTTTTATGTTACTTATCAACCACAATTGATACTCACCTCCCTGTTTTCTCTAATCTTACTTCACATCCTTGATTTATTTGTTGGTATTATTATTTTAACCTTTTTTTTATGTAGAGTGTTTTTAAAAGCGCTCTATAAATAAAATGCATTATTTTATTCTTGCTATTATTTTAGGGCGTGACCCTCCTTTACCTATCAGCTTTCCTAGGTTTAGTGTTTGAACTCTGTAGGATTGTACAAAAATCCCACCACGAAAAGTGCCGCCAGCTCAGTTTGCCATACATACAACACTCTCTTCTGGGTGAAAAAGCCGGCACAATTAAATAAACACGGCGCCGTATCGGCGCGCCTGCTGGCTGGCGTGCCGACACGGGCGATGGGCGGAGGCGGCAGCAGCAGCAGCAGCGAGGGGCTTAAAGTCACAATCCCCCAGATCAGCGGCATTGATTAAATAGCGCCACCGCCGTTTGAAGAGCGAGTAAGGCGGCGGGTCCGGCGGGATTTGCTCAGGGAGGGAGGCGCCTCCGCGGAAGAGCGAAGCCGTGCGCTGCATGCGTGAACGCTGTGCAAACAGACAGGGGAGGGGAGTGTCTTTTCGCCGGCGTTCTCACCTTGGGAACGGCGCCGACGCGGATGCTGTTGATGAGGGAACACTCCAGAACCTGGCCTTCCTGTGCGAGGGACACACACACAGAAAAGGGTTGAATGCAGAGGTTTCCATTCAAACGCTGAGCAGACGAGCAGCATCGTCCTACTGTAAATATCAACAAACAGTTTCTCTTGCTTCTGTAGGGATTTTAAATCATTCTTTAAAATGAGTCTACAGACCTTTTTGAAAGATTTCAGTATGTTTTCTCTCTTCTTTTAAAGAGGACTCGGACATCACAATAATTTTCTAATTTAAACGAAAAATTAACACATGTCAAAATAAAATAAAACCCCTTTCAAAGTAAAGCACCTTTCCCTCGCTCTTCCAGGTGATGAAAAAGCCAAACTCATCCACTCTCATCTGACAGTTTGGCTCGAAGGTGTAGGGGTCCTGCGGAGAAGAGAGAGAGAGGGAGAGAAAGAAGAGGAGAGAGTTTTTGTTTCTCAGGGCTTTTATTCCTAAACACACCAGTGCAATCAATTCAATCTTATTGTTTTGCATAACACACGTTCCGCGTCTTCGAATTGCGGTCACGAGGCAAAAAGTCAAGCATACACGGCGAAGGGAAGGAATCAGATTGCATCATACATTCCTGTATTACATAAAATTGGGCTTTTTTTCTAAAAAAAATTAACTCCAGAGAACTTTTGTTTAGCAAAGACTAATACAAACACACACACACTTTAGGCAACAGATGTACTTCCAACTCTTTAGTTTCTTACATGTAAAACACATCTCGTCTGTACACACACAGGCACGCACGCACGAACACATGGACTGGAAGAGCAAACAAGCCAAGATAAACGCAAATGCCTTTGTGACGGTGCAAACAGTATCTGGCTCAGAGCTGCGGCTGTGCATCAGCCGCCGAGCAGGTTTCACTGAACTAACAGCCTGCAGCAACGCCACACACACACACACACACACTCACCCACACATCTGACAGTGATGAACATCACTGAGGGGAAACTTAGATTATGACGACTGTAAACAACAAGGAAATTACTATCTCGTACGGGCACAACAAGACTTGAATTATTCTTATGCTTATTATATTCTTATTATTAACGCTGAAAATATTGCAAATTGCAAGTCTCAAAATTTTCTCCTTCTGCTCTCCTCTATTTTATTGTTTAACAGTGATCTGTGCACTGGTAGACAGACAGAGAGACGCCATAGAGAACTAAAAACCACAGTAAAATCAAATGGCCAAATTGCCCTTTAATTGGTTTAGAAAAACCGTTCTGCTGGCTCGCCGCCACGACGGCTGAGCTCTTCCACCGCAATCCGGTCTGGCTGACGCTGGGGCTGCACGCCATGAAGGCGGCCCGTTCAACCGGTCGCTGCTTAAACAACTGCTCAGAGCGCAGGGTCGTCCAACACAATCTGATGGCCCTCGCTCGTAAAACCTCAAAAGTTTTATTGGAAAGAGAGGAAGGTAAGGGAAAAGTTTATTTAAACAGCTCTCCTCACGGTACGGGTACACAGAGTGCTTGACAATTTAAAGACTGGCTCCGCAATAAAACAAAAATGCCAGAAACACTAATACGAAACGTAAAAAAAACTGAACAGGAGCGGTAAATTTCAAGTTTTTAAAGTTATAAAAATTTAAACACAGAAAGTATTGCAACTTTAAGAAAATTAGTGCTGTTTTTGTATGTTACGACTATTGAATTACACTTATAATGCAAGAGCTGAGGAGAACTGAGGGGCTGCTGGCAAACAGAGCCGAGTCGTTTCCCAGTATCTCATAAGTCACCCAATCAGTCATTATAAGGCTGTTCTGTCGCTGGTGATGGATTTCCATTCATTACGGGTCTAAATTAAAACACACACACACACATACATACACACACACACACGTGCGCGAGCATGCTCAGAAAGGGGCCGTTGGTTCATTTGCATAAGTAATCACGGAGCATCATCTCTGACCTTCTGACAGCCGGGCGGGGAAAATAATTCTATGAAACGTCGCAAAGGAAGAGCCGATCGACAGAGAGATGGATTATTGGAAATCGATATATCGGTTCAAACTGTCCCTCCACTCACTGCAGGGCACTGTTGTGCAAGCAAACAGCGAGTTACTCATCATCTGAGAGGATTGATCCTCCGGCACCTGCTGCACAGACCCAACAAAGAAAGAATTCTTGAAGGAAAGTGCAATCAATTCAAACTCATTGTTTTGCATAATGCACGTTCCACGTCTTCGATTTGCGGTCAACGGGTAAAAAGTCATATGGTTGCATAAAGTGGAGGGAAGGAATCGAATCCTATCAGACATTCCTGTAACATATTGCATAAAACAGCACTTTAAAAAACAACAAACAAAAAAAAGACAATTTCTATTTAGCAAAGACTAAATCCAACACTTATTTTTTTGATAGTGGTCTCTTGATTGCACATGCGCACACACACACACAAACACACACACGCGCCTACCTGAGGGGTTACCTGCCTCTACCATCTGTCCCTGTTTTGTCTTGTTTATGCGCCTCGTGTCCATGTGAAAGGAGCTGATAGAAACACGTCTTAAGTTTGTGGGGCGGCTGCATGCCATTTCAATTGAGGCAGATGTCGCCTGCAGGCCACGTGTTTGCCGGGCAACAGCGTCTTATTCACCCCGTCAAACACACTCACGTTCACAAAAACACACACACAGAGAAAACAGACAGTTTACTACGACTGCTGGCCTTCCAGTTGGTCCGACCTTCGTCCTGTCAGTAAGACTTGTTAGTTTTTAAGCTATCCTTGTTCGCATTGATGCGCCGCATGGTTTAAGTGCCTTCCCCATCAATGATGAAACGTGGTGGTAAGAGGGTCGCGGTGCATCCCAGCTGACGCGCTCCATTCTGACTTTTCAGGATGGCTTCGCAGAGGTCGCCCTTATTAGCATCCAGGCCACTCGCAGCGCTGCTCCTCCTGGCTCCCGTTCACAGCGGCTGCCCGCCTGTCCCTGCAGCAGCAGCAGCAGCGGCAGCGGCAGCAGCAGCGGCAGCGGCAGCAGCAGCACACTGAGGACCTTCTTCAGAGGCGTGCCGGCCCAGTTTCATGGCTCACTTTGACTTGGCTCCTGATTTGACGCTGCCTTTTTTCCAACCCCCCCGACCACTTTCAAGATTTCCCCCCTCGGAATATGGATCCTCCCACTCTGCCAGAAGCCCACATAAACAGAGAAAACTGGGGGGATTTTTTTTTTTTTTTTAAATATGTCCAGTGGATCCTTACATACTTAACAGTTTAAAATTTTCAAAAATCAATTTAAAAAAAAATAAAATAATACATATTCAAGGATGTTTTCGACTGGGGGAGGGGGGGGGGGAGTCGGAGAACCCGGAGAGAACCCACACAGACACAGGAACAACATGCAAACTCCACACAGAAAGGTCCCAGGCCTGGAATCGAACCCACAACCTTCTCGCTGTCAGGCAGCAGCGCTGCTAATCACTCCACAAATGTAAATCATTTCATTTCATTTCTGTAAATAGAGGTGTTTTGTATATTTTACATTTTAGATCCTATTTATTTATGGGGCTTTATTTCTATTACATGTATAATTTTATTTTTCTACTTTTCTTTCTGTTTGTAAAATCCAAGAGAATCCTCAAAATGTCCTTCTGCTTGCATAATGACAATAAAAGAGGAATCTTGAAATTAATGCACCGATTATGCAAGCATGCATAGCTTTTTTTGCTTGCTGACCTGATGCAGAGCTGTATTGTGACTCCTAGCACTCGGCAAAGTCGATAAGAATCAACTCAAACCCGTTTTGGCCAGCTGAACTGACACAAAGATGATGCCATCTGAAGACACTCGGCGGACACAATGCAGACAAGTGGCCGCCACGCCGAAGCTTCTTAATGAGGCTGATCGATGCAACCTGCCCACAGCTGCGACAGTAACTTTGTGTGCTTGTGCTCGTGCGTGCGTGTGCACACGCATCCACTAATGACAGACTCAGGGAATGGTCATTAAGGGTGAATGATAATAATGGAATTGAGAAAATAACTTATGTCAACAAACCCACGCAGCTCGTGACACAGGCCAATCCCCTCCGAGGCTGCTACATGGAAATTACTTAACGAGTTAGCGTCAGGACGAGCCGTCTGGCAACGGCATCTTCCGAGTCTGCCTGATTGTCACGCTTCGGGGTGGCTCTGCGTTTTTTTTTGTTTTTTTTTACTCCTCGAGCTTTCAAGCGCCTTACCTCGTCAAATCTGTCAAAGGAGGCGCCCTCCTGCATGAACTCGGGCAGGTGCTTCTGCCAGTTGAACTCGTAGGACTTCGTCATGGCTGCTCACGAACCTGCGGAGAGGAAAGACAAATGGAGAAAGGTAAACAAGAAGAAGGGCTTAAGTAAATTCTGTCGAGGTTTAAAAATGCCGAAAATGCCGTAATATTTCTTTTCTCTGCCCCTCGGCGCTCCAGGGGATCATCCAAAAATATCCTCATGGGAAAAATGGAATGCCTCTGTAGGAATATTTATCAATAAACAGGAGCAGGGTTTGAGAAGACTCTTGACAGACCACAAACACTGCTGTCTTCACAGAGGTAAAGGTCTGTCGATTAGCAGAATCACTGCACTGGACGTTCAGCTTGATATTGTCGTTGGTTAGAATAACGAACTGGGTGAAAAAAAAAAAAAACACCTTGGCCGCTACATTTAGGGAAGGCACATTTTAGGGAAGAGGTGGTTTTTAATTAGTCTGCCATGGTTTGTTGAAGACTAATTAAAAGGAATAAGTTGTTTTCGTGATAATTCTACCAGCACAAAAAAAGTAAACACCATATTGTTGCTGCATTTGTTTTTTGTTCTACCAGAGGGGGTGTGGACAACATAATTCTACCCTTTTTTTTCTTATTAGCAACATGCTGTAGGCTGTTGCAGAATGATGTGTAAAAACTGAAAGTAATAATAATGGCTTCAAGCACATTGCTGGGTTGGCAGACTGAATTTTAGCCGTTCAGGGTTGAAGAAACTGCATTAAAAACAGAACTGATACAAATACCACGATCATTGCATGAATCCATCTGCTAAACAGCCCATAGGAACTAGATTCGGCTAGATTTGGCAATCCTTACCTTTTTATCTCATTGAAGCGGACCAATCAGATTTGAGGTAGCTACGACAACATTTTGCCCCATAAACAGAAAGAAAACACAATAAAACTCAACAATGATGCCCTAATGAAAGAACAAGAAGGACCACACAGGGAAGACCAGATCATCGCAAAAGCAAGTTGTCATGTGACGCACCCGCACGTGCACCAAGTCACAGACCGTGCACTTGAGCGAGGGGAGGGGCTCCCGCCGCAAAGCGTAATATTGTTGATGGCGGCGCCCAAATATAGGCTCGACTTGCGTCAGCCTCAAATGTGTCAGACAAAAGCGGAGATGGAGACCTGCACTTGAGAACGTGACACGCTATGTATAGTCGGAGAGCTCAGCGTGCGCCGGCGTCATAGGAGCAAGGCAGCGTGCACTCGGAGGTGTGATCCCATCATCTGGGTCGGCACAAAATTCTGATTTAATGGCTAATGTTGCCGGACGGTAGATTAATGGGAAATCGCATAGACGACAACAAAATCAAGAAAAAAACAGAACTAATATCTTTACTCCGTGCTCGTGTTTCTGTGCATTCTGTGGAGAGGCACCCTGCTGCTACTCAGCTAGTGCGAAGATTAAAGACTCGCATTTCATATGACACCAATTTTCTTTCTAGGAACGAATGCGCGGGGGAGGGGAGGATGAGGAGGGTAGAGCAAAGCGGACTGGAGAACGAAGAAAGAAATCGGGGCCCAGAGTCGAGGGGGGGGGGGTGGGAGATGAATAACAGAGGGACGAAAAGGCAAAAGACGTAAATGAGCAACGGGCAGAGACGGATCAGAGAGCAAGAAGATATGAAAGGGCTAAGACAAAGAGAAGGCGCGGAGAGATGAAGAGGGAGTGACGTAAAGGGTGGAGGAGATAAAACAGAGCGGCGGCGGCCGGCAGGAGGGACGGCTGCCAGAAACAGCTGTGCGTGACAGAGGCTGCAGAGGGAAGGAGAGCAGAGAGAAGAAAGGGAGAGAAGGAGGGGTCAGCAGAGGGGAAGAGGATCAGAGGCTGCAGTGAGGAGGACGAGCTGGGTGGGCGACAGGAAACCTTTCAGAGCCCATATTAGACCAATTATAAGACCTTCATATTTCATGGAAGAAGCCCTGCAACATTAATCTCCCCCCTGCCACCCTCCTTCTCACCCCCCCCTTTTTTTTTTTTTTTTTGCAGCTTCGCAGGAAGCACACAGCTGAGTTTTAGCTTCACGCCGAGGCTCTGCTGAGGCTCTGCTAGACACAGACGAGGCCTCAGAGGGAAGAACCATCGCAGAGTCGGGGTTCACACACACTGACAAGACTTTTCTCATTTCTGGGGAGTTTTATTACCAGGATAGAGACACATATATTTATAATGGGAAAACACAGGTAATGCACTGTATGTATAATATGGGGCCTTCAGACAGGACATTAACGACGTTGGAATGGGACTTGTGAACAGAGGATGGACGCGACCCAAAATGGGGAAAACATTGGGCCATTTCGGGCCTGTTTATCTGTCGCGGCACAACGGGGGATGTTACAGCACAGAGGCCAGTTCAGTGATCTCCACCACAGCCGAGCCCTCGACCATCTGTGATGTCCTACCAGGGGACCAGAACACACACACACACATACAAACAACATAGGCACACACACGAAGCAAGCGAAGGTCGATGTAAATAAGCTCCTCTGCAAAATGTTGATTAAATCTAAACCGAAACCTTTTTTTTTCTCTGCGTGTGCACGATTCTTTAATCCAAATTAAAAACTATTCCAAAGGAGCAAATGATGAATCTAATTTGGACTAATTGGGTTGTGCTGTCCTGCCTTGACGCTAGCCTAGATCTCGCCACCCTCAACAGTATCCGTTAGGTAACGTTTTCCTCAGCGGAGCTCAGACGGGCTCTGGCCAATGGCAGCGCAGCCTGCTCGGGGGGTGCCGCAAGGCCACGGCGGCGCCCGCACAGAGCTCCAGGAACGTGCGAGGGCGCGTGCACGTGAGGAGGCTCACGGAGAGGCTGCCGGGGAGGTCCGAGCCCTCATGTCCAGCCCCCGACAAGGAGATAATTGCGACAGATAGGAGCCCCGCGAGGCTCGCTGTTCCCGGCCTCCCTCGTCTAAAATGGCAGCGAGTGTAACACCCAGCGGTCCCACACCTCATAAACTAAAATTAGACCGTGGCTACATCGGCCAGCCAGCCAACCAGCCAGCGGTGGATGGGTTGACTGGGGACAGGACACACCGCACAGCGGGGGAACATCTGATGCATAACAACCAAAGTCCCCCTATTTACTGAAAGGTCCCAAATTATGCAAAGACTCTTTACTAAAGTTTTTCTTTTAAACAACAGTATGTCCCACTAGCCTATCGGTGAACTCATTGTGGAAAAAAGAAAAAAACAGAAAAGGTAAATCATTTACGTTGCTCCATTTGAGGGCCTTTAAATACACAGTTATAAGGGAATCTTCCTTTTGTGAGGTCACAAAGGGCGCTGATCTTGAGTGCGACGCACACAAAGTGTATTGTCACATATCTATATATATATATATATATATATTTTTTTTTATTTCATTGAATGTTGGAATGCCATTCAGAGTATTATTTTTTTTTAAATGGAAACTCACGTAAACGGAGAAAACACGTAAAACATTTGTTTTATGTTTAAACCCAACTAGAATTAGTGGAACACGGTCGCTTGTGTCTCAACTGTTTATTCCTGTTTCAACAGCGGACATAAAATCCATTAACAGGATCTCATAATGAGACCTGTAGCATGAGCACAGATTAGAGATGACACCTTCATCCAGGTGTTGGCTCTGCCCCCTGAAAGCACCTTTGAGACTTTAGTTCTGATTCCATAACACACGCATGGAAGGTGAAAAAGGGTTTTTACCCAGAGGGTTAAATATACAATTTTCTGGAGTTAGTGTTCTTTTTTTTTCTTTCCCTTGTGTGAGGCTGCTCTACTGTAATTTGGGATGGAAATAAAATATCGGACGTGCATTACGCGTCAAAAGTAAGCTGATATTACAAACTTATTTTGCAACGCATCTTTGAGTGCACCCTCTCACACTTTCGCTAATCTCACAGCATAAATAGTTGATTTATTGTCAGGGCAATCCAGCGAGGGGCGGAAACATACACAGCCGCCGAAACTCTCCAAAAAGCAGAAGATACAAGAAGTCACGGGAGGTTAACAGGAGTTTCACATAAACCAGATGTGCACTTAATGGGGATTTACGGCCGTCCTGACGTTATTATTATTACAATAAAACTTAAAATATGAAGATATAGCTGTAGAGCAAGTCTTGTTCATATGTTACCTTTGACAGATGGGAGAGAAAAAAAAAGCATATATATCCGTCATATGCAGTCTTTTTTTTATTGTTATTGCACTATGGCTGCTTCTCCTGCTCTCAGGGTCGTGGAGGTGCACTGGAGCTTCTCCCAACGCCACCACATAATTTGTTCTGCGTAGCCACAAAAATTCTGTTGCCTCTTTTCAGTAGCTGGCCTTATCTGGTCAGACGGTGAGTTAAAGTGCAAAAGTAAATCTCACTTGCTGAATGGACTTTCATTATGCAACCCAACAGGAGGTGTGTAGGTGCCCGGTGCTTGCCCTTGTATGGGGTTTACATGAGACAAGGCAAAAAGGGCTGATTGCGCGTCATCAAAACGCAACCTCAAGATGCAGCGACACTCAGCCAGCTGCTTCTTTTCTTCTTTGCGGCTTTTGCATTTTAATTGGCCTTTTTTTTTTTTGTTGCTATTCAACCGTGTTTTTACCTCAGGAATCTGGAATTCGTCGACTTCAAGAGGAAGCAAAAGAATAATATTCAAGTGTTCAGTTCCCATTGATTGGTTTTCTGTTCCTGTTGGTGTAAATTGTGGTTTCAAATGTTGCTTTAAAGCCACCATCAACAGCACGTCAGCTATTTCCAGGGCTGATCGAGGCGCAGACATGAAGACCTGGACCTGATTCCACTGCGGCTCAATGGAGCGTATTTATAGTGCAAGCACTATTTGAATATGAACGTACATGAAGTAATCATGATGTCGTTTGCTGCGGAGGCACTTCCTCCCTCGACTTTAAACTCATGACTTCTTATGTGACACAACCCAACAATACACACATTTTCCCCCCTGCATTTGCAGGTTGCAAAACGACCTTGTTGATTTAAGCAGATCATAAACTCGTGCTTGCCGGTCAAACAGGCCTCTGAGCGCTGTTCCTTCTCTTACATTAACTGAGGGTTCTCAAATTGCTCTCCCTGGGCCTGTAGTTTTGGAAAATATCACAGACAACGTGATATTTGATCAGATTTATGAACTCTGACTGGCAGAAGTCGACTCTCCTACGGTGGCGAGAACGAATTATTTGATGGTGTCGCTGTTCAAACATCAAAGGGGAGAGAGACGTTGTGCAGGTTTCGGCAGAGGCGGAAAACAAAGTGAATTTTCAAGGCAGACGCACTGGTTGCAACCCTCGCTTGCTCAATGTACACGTCTGTTTTATTGCACATTGAGCAGTACAATCACTTTACTGTCTTGCTGCTGCATCCGGGTCTCTAAACTAAACAGCCCGAGCTGCTTCAAGCCATGTTTCGCCGTGTCATTTTATGTTTGTCTAGGCTGTTTGCCTTGTGGTTTAAAAGAAGTGCAGGCATGCGAGGCCGTGCATGAATGTCGGCCAACCGCTGATCACAGAAAAGGAGTGGAGAAGAATACAGTACGGAAGACAAAAGCACATTTAAAGTTCCTTTAACTTGTGTTTTAACTGGTAGCCCTCTGTTTACAGCCTTCCAGTAAACGGCCTCCTTTTTTGTTTTTAGTGTCAACAGAGACCTGGGTCTGGTTTATGATGTCATAAAGGGCAGAATTTCTGGAACTGTCTTTCTTAGTAGACTCAAAATCAGTAAAAGATGGACTCCCCTCATTTTTGAGGAGTTCAGTGACATAACAGAGACACATATTGTCGTGAGAAACATTACTAAGTTAATTTTGCATGAGACGTGGGAACTTTAAAATTGGGATTGGTGGCTGTAGAAGGGTGTATCCTCTATTTTTTAACCGAAGACACAACAGCGCTGTAAAAAGTGGCACACTCGAGAAGACGACGACATCATCATCATCATCATCATCATCATCGCACGGATCACTGTCATCATTAATTGTTTGCAACACTCATCTGACAACTGCAGAAACCAACAGATTACATACGGTCTTGACAAAGGCCTCCTCCATCCCAAGAAAATGAAATAAGATGGAACTGCAGCAGACGCTTGTGTCACTTCTTGCTGCCCCACTGCACAGAAATACACAGGAACCGAAAGCTTATCGATAAATAAATCATGTTTTACTCATGTTTATACGTTCAAATAATGCAAACAGTTTCTGCTTGGCCTGCGCCGACACTGGCCGCTATCTAATTTATATTTGCAAAATACTACTTGTCCTGTTTTATTTATGCCGGCACTTATCATGCTGCACTTATAAGGCCGTTAGATGTTTTGTTTACCAAAGCCTGCATGTGATTTATTGCTTGCTGCATAAAAAATAAATAAATTGACGGCTCATACAGGACAAATAAAAGTTTTAAAGCTGTAGATAAAGGCTTATTTAAAAAGTCTGGAAAGGAAAACACCGCCTGTCACACCGCCGCTGTGCTTGTGCCGGTTCCCTGCAGTGAAAACAGAGCTCCTAGAGTGCGCAAATGGAACACACACCTGCAGGGTTACAGGACTGAGTGGGATCAGTGGGTGTGTGTGTGTGTGTGTGTGTGTGTGTGTGGATGGGGGACGGGGGGGGATTAGAGCAAAGGGGAGGAAATGAGGAGAAAGCCCAGAGGTCAGGGGGAGCAAGCTGCTGCGCCTCAGTCGGGGGTTCATGTTTAGGCAAGTGTACATAGGTGTTGTGGCTGCAACACTCTGCGGTGTTTTCCAGTATGAGGTCAAGAACATACGGAAGCGCAATGCGCATTCATTGGATAAAAACTTTTTAGGCACCTTATCAGGAAGTCGTAATTATGACATCAGGATCGTGCAGTGTGCTTCTGTACCTGCGCAGTGTTGACAAACTAATATTAATACCATCCTCAGTTTTACAAAATGCAAGTATTTTCTTGTGTCTCAAACCGAGAAGTTACTAATAGCAGATTAACTGCGATAGCGCCATCATTGCCCAGTGACTAGAAAGGATTTACAGACGTTTCCTGTTTCTTTATTTTATCTCACAATTATGAGATATTTTCTCGTAATTACGAGCTCTTTTCTTGGAATTATGAGATAAGGTACCTAAAAAATTTTATCGAGTGAATGCAAGCTGAGAACACAAATTGAAACAAAAGAAATGCAACTCAAATGTTTTGTTGGAACTACCAGGATGCACAGGTTAGAAACCGATGCACGTATGCATAAAGCCCCGGATGCAAACTGCACCGACAGGCCGCTTCTTATCGCAGACGGCATCCATGCCATACAGGCCACAGGTGTCATGCATATTTAACCGCATTATCAATTATCAAGTTAAATGCAATTATGCAGCAGGACGACGAAATGCTAGCTGCTTGTTGCTCACTGTACACACCGCTCATGGCAAAACGGCAACCGTTGACCCTGGAAACAAGCAGATATTAATTCAATTAAGGCTCCTCGGCAAAGCACTGTGATGTTTTTTTTTTAAAACGCCAAAGTGACCTGTGCTCTCCGAGGAACCTGCACACGGAGCAAAAACAAGAGGAAAAGGGGAGGCGGAGGGCGGAGGGGATAAAAATCAATGGCCTGCATCGGTTTTTACATCTCATTTAGCCATTAGCGGGCGGTGTCGGCGACAGTGATCGCTGGGTAAACATGTGCTTAGGTTAACAAGAACGGAGGTCCTGTGCGTAAGATATTCTGTGTCCAGTGTCTTTGTGTTATTGATGCTTTAAGCCTCACCCAGCATACAACAGGCATCTCTACGCACGCAAAACGATCTCGGTTTCTCGGCTTGGCTACCTTGCGAAAAGGGCCGAGTTGTTTGTCGAGGCACCTGTTGTCCAAATAGCAGAAGTTATTTGGTTTTGTTCCTGCTCCACCCATGTTTGTCGAGCCTAAGGTGGACTTGCGGGTGTGTGCTGATGGAATCAACACTTTTTCTGGTCAAAAAGAAGAGGAAGAAAAGCTTTTTTTTTTTTTTTTTTTTTTTTTAAATACAAGAGTATCTTTATGTACATGATGTAATGTGCCTTTCGACTTGTGTCTGAAACAGCTTTTTTCTTAAGGAGGATTTATCGCTTCATACTGGAATCTATCACACATTCATGAATCAGTAGCCCCCATTTGTTTGTTAACGAGAACTTTTTAATGATTGTCTTTTTTCCACGCCAGCTGACCTCCGCCAGCCTCCCCCACCTACCCCTCTCTTTGCCTTTTATAGTCGAGGATCACCCAGCTCACCAGCCCTTCTCATTCCTAGGTTACATAATTAAGTTGAGCCCTGGGATGGAAACTGGCTGTCTGTCAGTCACACGGGCTCGCAACGCTGCCACGATCTAGCTGAATGAGGGTGTGCACACGAATGTAAACTCTTATCTTATATATATATATATATGTATGTATATTTATATACATTGATGGTAAAAGGGCCCATATTTGGATTTTCACAATTTTCACATGTATAATGTCATAAATATACTCTAATTGTTACAGCGGTCGATCCATTCTAAATAAAGCAGCCTCCACATCATAATAAATTACGGTCTGAAACAGATGCCTGAAAATATGTGTGTGTGTATGTAGACCAACAATAATATACCCTCTAAATAGTAACACTGAGGCAACACTGGGGGAACGGGAGCAAACGAGAGAAGGAAGCGAAAGGGGTAAAGCTCGTGTTATCTCCACACCTTAATGAGACGTATGTAAAGTGCTGCACATTCGACTGCGCGTGTGTGTGTGTGTGTGTGTGTGTGTGCGTGCGCGCATTAGTGTGTCCCTGCTCAAGGGAATTCCCCCGAAGTAATGATGTAGAAGAGCTGGGCTGCCGGGCTGCTGTTCGTGGCGCTCCAGCTAAACGCGAGCCGTGGTGGTCTGCCATTTCTAAACAAGCCTCTGAGCAGAGCAGCATTTCCTCTACTTTGTCTCGGGGAATCCCATGTTTTCAGCAGCACCGGCTGCAGGAAAAGGGTTTAGAATGCAAAAGACTAGATGCTGGGACTTGAAATGGTTTAATCCAGCAGATTTTTTTTTTTTAGATGTGTCACTGACTGCAGGTGTCTCTCCACAGGAAGACTCAGTTTGCTTTTTGCCATGTCCAATTTTCCAACCGGTTTATGAGAGTGCAGCTATAATGCCGGCATAAATGGATGGACAGAGTTGCACTCGGCAGCGGTGATGGATGCAGGTGCAGCCACACGGATGTTATGTAACTGACCTTTGCAGCAAGATTCCAGCAGAGCAAAGCCACGAAATCATGCCCAAAATGACATTATTGCATGACAGAGTCATTTAGGCTCAGCAGCAGTGCGACAGTCTCATTTAGACCAGATTAGAAGGTCGAAGGTTCGGTTTGCCTAGCAACACATTAGGAGGAGGGGGGAGGGGGGTGGGGGGGTCCTTTGGGGAAGGGGGCTGCCCAAAGATGGTTAGAAACACCAGAGGGACACAAAGAGATGCACATCCTTGTCTTTATGGATGGCCATTTACTGAAGGTCGGGTGTCAGGTTGGCCACACCAGAGGAGATTAAAAAGCCCCCAAACTAATCAACACCTTATTAACGCAAACTGTCAATCAATTCTCAAAGACGTTTAGCTGAGTGAGCAAGGGAGATGCGGCACAGTGAGTATTTTTGCAAAAGCTCCAGACACAAAGCAAGACGAGGAGGACATTAAAAAACAAAAAAACAAAAAAACATGGGATTTCTCCCTTTGCCCAAATAAGTACCTAGTAACAGAGAACTTGTGCCCCGCTGAGCTGCTGATAAGGCATCCAGGAGAATGGAGCTGTGGAAATAGAACATGTCCATATAGAGAGGGGAGCCGTGCGGAGAGGGAGCAAGGGGTCAAAGGTTAACTGCTTCTCCAGAATGTGTGTTTTCTGCTGGCATAAACCCAGCAAAAAAAGAAAAGAAAAGAGAAGCCCTCGAGTCTCCTCGCTGCTGGTTGGCACAGGCTGAGGACGTGCACGCGAGTTATGTCAGGCGGCTGAGTTTTCGTTTTTTTTGTTTTTATAGCTTTACATCAGTTTGGTGGTCAAAAGTCAAATTCCTGAAAGCACAACGGATGCTTTTCTTTTAGTTTTTAGTTTTTTTTGTACGACTGGAAAAAGGGAGCGATGCAGAAAAACAGAGGCAGAGGGAGGGAGAACCTGTCCTGACAAACATCCCACAGATGTTGCTTCTCTCTGACACCACTGGTCTCCATGGCAACCCTGCTGGCCGGCTCGTTTGGCCGCAGTGGCGTCACAAAGGCTCTCTCTCACACACACACACACACACACACACAGACTTATACAGGCCCATCTCAGCCGCTGAATGAAATCTCAGGGCGTATTTTTAGAGACGTGGAGGGGGACTCGCTGGTCCACTCAACCCATCCGGCCCCTGGGGCATTGCTGGAGACAACACACACACACACACACACACACACACACACACACACACACACACACACACACACACACACACACACACACACACACACACACACACACACACACTCATCTAAACAAAGGGCATCTGTCCCCATCATTAGGAGCCCCCTGATCACACAAGTACATACACAGAGGAATAAATACAGATCTAGCAAGTCCCTCGATTCTTGTAAACAAGGCCTGTAATTGGTAAAAAAAAGATAGCTGGGACACATTGGAGGCGGCTGCTGCTGCTGCTGCTGCTGCTGCTGCTGCTGCAGAACATGCAACACACCTGGACTGAATGTGTAGTTCAGTTTATGCATACATAAGTAGAGCTTTGTGTTTTTTGGAAGGCATGATTGGGGTTTTGTCCATGCTTTATGTCGACATTTTACAAAAATGCCATTTTTACAAATGTACAATGCACGATGGTCTTCATTTTTATTTAGAACCAAACCCAACAGGTGCACCACAATCTGGTCAGAGTATCAGTCTTTGCTGCATAGCTGGATTTATTTTGTTTTACTCTAAAACAGTGGTTCTCAAACTTTCTCTGTCTCTGTCTCTGTTTCTCTGACGCCCCACCTTGGAGGAAGAAAATTTTTCAATTTGGGACTAGAAGCCCCAAATTTGACGTGGCTGTGTCTTGAGGGATCCCAATGAACCTGCAAGTGGTCCCATGTCTCTAGGACAAAGTTGACTTTTTACCCCATAGACTTGCATGGCATTAGGGTTAGCGATAAGACTGGAATTAGGGTTAGGGTTAGGGTTACTGCTGGAATTAGGGTTAGGGTTTCGGGGTTCCTCATGGGCTAGAAGCCCCAAATTTGACGTGGCTGTGTCTTGAGGGATCCCGATGAACCTGCAAGTGGCCCCATGTCTCTAGGACAAAGTTGACTTTTGACCCCATAGACTTGCATGGCATTAGGGCAGTGGTTTTCAAACTTTCTCTGTCACGCCCCACCTTGGAGGAAGAAAATTTTTCATGCCCCCCTGCCCTCCCCTGGGCACCCCGTCTCCCTCCCGCCCGGTGTTTCGCGCCCCCCCAGACGTGACTCTGCGCCCCATGCAGCTTCCAGAAGCACATGTACGGTAACTAAGACCTTAATATACATCATATCGAGAAAATGTTTGATTCTACGACGGCGAATAAAGCCAACGTCCAGTTGAAACTTGGCAACGAGGCGATGATTGAGTAACAGGTTTGCCGCCACTGCAGCCTGGTGTGCTGCATATTTAGGAAGTAGATGTGTCGGTACTCACCAGGTGACAGAGGGACAGAAACCTGAAGGGGAGGGGAAACGTTGGAGGACAGTCCAAAACCACTCTGAAAAGACAGGGATGGGGAAAGAAGAGGTGAAGGCAAAGGTGAAGAGCGGGATGAGGAGGGGAGGAAGAGAAATAAGTAAAAAACAGTTAGTGAGAAGCTGGTAATTAGCAGAAATCTAATATGCGGCTGACATAATTACTCTGTTTTAGTCCGAAGAGTCGTATTACATGTTCGTGTTGCCGTCAGGGGAGTATGGCGTGCGTGTGCGCACGCACACACACACATATACACACACACACAATTGCCTTTCAGGCCCATTATACACTGGGGTGTAATAATAACAACAACCAACCAGCGTCATTTGTTCTCCTTATGCCATTCGACTTAGGGAGAATTTTAATCATTTCTCTGCCTCCTGCTTAATGAACTTTTAATACGGAGCCTTCCCCACCCCAGAAAAAAGAAAAAGAAAGACGAAGCTTCCTTCATCTGACAGAAGAATACGAAATTAACGTTGAAACAAGACAAATGGCACCATCACCGTCTCCACTCTGCCGCAGCTCTTGAGGCACCGGCCTGCGTTAGCCGGCTGTTTTCAAAAGGCTTGAAATGTGAAATTGAACTACGAGGAGAGATTTAGTCGGCCAGAGACTGGGGAAATGGAAGAAAACGTGAACAAAACCAGGGGGATAATGCCGCACTTGGCACGCCGTGTCACATCCCCATGTCCACGTCAAAAGGCAAGAGGCCCCCCGCCCCCGACATTTCCTGTACTTAGCGGCTGACTGCAATTTGACCTGCGACTCCCCTAACCTCTTCACCACAGCTCCCATCTTGCTTCATGTAGTGGAGGCAGGAAACGCGGCCGACGGTTACAGTGACTTTATGCAGCCTCCCCGCAGAGTAAACTTAGGCAGGTTTTTAAGACCTCGAGCACGGAATTGTTTCTGCTCGGCAGACGGCATTTATAAAGGGGGCTTAGCTTGCTTCCTACTTGTCGATCTATAAAATGTAGCCTGTGACACATCACAGCGTTTTAGTTTATAGGACTCGCGATGGGGCGAGTAATTCATTCAGCACGCACAAAGCGAAACTTGGAGCTTCACTGGTTGGAAATTTAATGACGTACCAGCAAGACTTTCTCCAGAAATACGACATCTTAAGCGTCCTATTCGTCAATGAGGGAAAAACGCTTTACCAATTCCTCTGGTGCTCCGGCAACAAAGTAAAGTTCAAGAAAGGGCGGTCAAATTTGCAACTGATAAAAGTGGGAGCTAGACTGGCGTTACAATATTTCTATGAGGTGAAGAGCTCATAAGGTAGAGCGGGTTGTCCAATGACCGAAAGGTTGGCAATTCAAATCCCACTCCATCCCAGTCTGTAGTTGTGTCCTTGGGCAAGACACTTAACCCACAATGCCTCGTACGAATATGGGTGGATGTTGGGTGCTGGTCTGCTGTGGCTACACAACAACACCAGTGTGAATGTGGTACGAATGAATAATGGGTTCAATGTAAAGCGCTTTGGGTGCCTTGAAAAGTGCTATATAAATCCAATCCAATATTATTGTTACAATTATTATTAAGAGCTCCTAAAACCTATTTGTAATCGGGAGGCAAAGCTTGAAGGTTATTGGGGGAACAATCACATTTGAGCAGACCGATCAGACTTTTCCCGTCGCAGTATTTGCTGCACGTCACTGCTCTGTGACTCTGCAATGCAGTGTTTTTCTCCCAAAGAGCAAAGCAACACAGTCCAGTTCCTCCGGTGCCATTTTTAATATGTAAAACATGTTTTCAGAGTCGCTTGGAGCAATCGCTTCTCACTCTATTACCACTGCCTCTGTATCGGTGCAGGAAGCAGGCTGGTGATGAAGTCCACAAAATTCTAATGCGCATTGTGAAAAAGCTGTCTGCCGGAGGTGGGCAAGATGGACAAGTTTGATATCGGCCAGCGTAAGAGTCGGGAAGAGCCGTGACTTGTAAACACAGCCAAAGTGGCTTCTCGCAGTGCCGCTGAGGGGAAGCACTGTGAAAGTCATTTTGGGGTAGTCATAGCTGGTCATTACCACTCATCAGCAACTGCAGGCAGAAACAAACACTGGTAACTATGGTTTCAGTCCACGGCTGGTTGCAAAATTAGGACCGGTGTTCTCCTCATACGTAAGAACGCAAGACTAGTTCTGAAAGAGAAATAAACGACGAACCTCGTTCTCATTTCTGGGATACCAAACCGAGATATTAATATCTAGCTAGTCAGTATTATTCTTTGCTGGGAAAACATTGGTAAAAGAGCTTTGCATAGGAAGGAACCTTTAAGAAAGTGTGTATTTTTTTTTTCCTGGGGAATGGAAAAATCTGGTGTTGACCCCATGCTGCTTTTGCAGGCTCAA
Organism: Thamnaconus septentrionalis; assembly: GCA_009823395.1. Lineage (NCBI taxonomy): Eukaryota > Metazoa > Chordata > Actinopteri > Tetraodontiformes > Monacanthidae > Thamnaconus > Thamnaconus septentrionalis. The sequence continues at coordinate 6,138,110 of CM020519.1, read as the reverse complement.
TATTTATTCAGCGGCTAATCTGTCAGTGAGCCGCTCAATACTGACGGGCTGCTCCTTTACATTCTATCCCCGGTGCTGACTGAACCCCTGTCAGTCTCTGTCTCTCCTCCTCCGCCGCCTCCTCCTCCCTCATGTGGATGACCTGTCCCACAGAGGCAGATTATATGGATCACATATTCCCGCAGTCAAGTGGTCTCGCCAGTCAAGGGCCGTTCGCAGAGATGCTGAAGAGGAGGCTCGGCAGGGTGCGCGCACACCCAAAAAAGGGAAGCTGTGTCATCTCATGCGGAGAGCGGTATTTATGTTATGCCGAGCATTTTTGGTCAGAACACTTTCGGGGTCGGGGCTCCAGTGAGACAGATGACCGGCTACTGTCCGTACCACACACACACACACACACACACACACACATCTTTCGGTTTGAAATGGGATATGGGTTTGTGCGGTATGAAGACGCTCTCTAAGAGGCGACTATTTTAAGCGACATCCAGCCGTGCGGCAATAATTCCTCTGATTAGGGGCAACAGGTAAGGGGCGGCCAATCTCGCCAAGGATTCAAACAGCGCAAACAGCGGCGGCGTTACTCAACCGCCGACGAGCCCTGCGGGGGTGGGGGGAGCACACAGGGGTGCTGATTAAAAGGACATCTCTTTTAACACAGCGGCGCGCACTCCCACAGGAACCGCGAGACGGGCCTTAGCAGGGGAAGTGACATTATTCACGAATCCCAAGAATAGACTGAAATAAAAATAACGCAGGTGCGCGGAATATCTTCCAGGAAAGCGGCTGAAGAAAACATATTTTGTCGGCGGGCCTGGGGAAAAAAAGAAGAAGTGCCAAATCACCTGAAGGACCAGATGGGTGACGCAAAGGAAAAAAAACAAAGTCTGTTTTGGTCCCGTCAGATAAAAATAAAGGACTCAACAAACTAAAGCATATGTCTCCACCTCAGGACACTGACCCCCCTCAACCCAAAAAGCCTGTGGCTGAGCTCTCTCAGCGTGACTCACTGTTGTTGGCGCCGCTTCGCGCCACAACACCTGTCCCGGTGCGGAGAGGACGGCTGTGGTGGCAGCGTTCCACCATCCACGCCCCTCCCTTTTTAGAAGCTGCGCCTTTGGGATCTGCTGTGACGGGGACTTTTTAAAGAACGCTGGCTCTGTGGACGGAACAGCGCTCTGAGAAACACACAGCGCCCCTGTTTATCAAGCAGCTGTCTCCCACAGGGCGGCCAGGGGGTTTCTGAGAAGGGTCAGCGCAAAAAGCTCCGAAGCCCCCAAAAAAGGAAGGGGAGGCGGGGGGGTTACTTGAAAGATCTCCTATCAAAGATTCACAGTTTGTGAAACAGGATGGCAAGATCTTGCAGGTGCAGCCGGAGAGCCTGGCTCATTTAGAAAGTGCTGCAATGACGTGGTGGTTTTCCTGTTGCACTCTTGGCGGGAAACCAGTCGGGTTTTGTTGACAGGATCCCCAGTTTCACTCACTGGGTGGAGCTAGCTGAGCCCAACCAGTAAGTGGTGTTGTCTAACTCTTAATATTGTTAATATCCGACCACTCAAGGCACTGCCAATTTGCTGGTTTCAGGTTGCCAGTTCCGCTCCCAGCTGCAGCCCTGTGAGATTCTCCGTCTGGCCTTGAGTTCAACCTTCTGTGGTCAGGGTTGCTATCTGGAGCTTGATTTACTGTCGGCAGTCATGTCGTTATGAAAGATTAGGAAAAAAATGCACATCCAATGGCGGAAATCTCATTAATCCCTCTCGTCGAGCTACGAGACAAAGCATTCATAACTTTATTCCCCATGGATTCCATCACCGATGAGACCCCCCCCCAACTAATGGATGAAATCAGGAAGTAACCACTGCGAGCTTCTCTTGAAAAGAACAGGAAGCCGCTTTGAGCGTAGCTGCTTCAAAGGAGATCAAATCACGCTGCGGTAGCGCTGATTTTATCAGAAGCAAATGGCATTTTCATTTTCTGCGAAAGAAGAAGAACAAAAAAAACCCTGAAAACTGGCACAGAAGTCTTTCCTCGGTGGACAACAACACTGTCTTCATTGTGTTTACCCCGGCTGGCTCTGGTAAGAGAAACGCCGCAGTGCACACAGTGAACCACTAGGCCGTCACATGCAGCTAATGCTGGCGCCGAAATCGAGCTTTGAGCTGCAGCGAATAAATCATTACAGTAATGTATCTGATTGGATCTAGTTGAATGTGAAAGACTGCACAAACACCTTCCGCTTTCTGCCTTCCAAGTTCATTCATTCATTCATCTTCTATACCCGCTTATTCCTGTTCAGGGTCACGGGGGTCTGCTGGAGCCTATCCCAGCTGTCTTAGGGCGAAGGCAGGGTGACACCCTGGACAAGTCGCCAGTTCATCGCAGGGCCACATAGAGACAAACAACCATTCACACTCACATGCACACCTACGGACAATTTAGATTGTTCAATTGACCTCACATGCATGTTTTTGGACTGTGGGAGGAAGCCGGAGAACCCGGAGAGAACCCACGCAGACACGGGGAGAACATGCAAACTCCACACAGAAAGGTCACAGGCCCGGGCCCCGGAATCGAACCCACGACCTTCTTGCTGTGAGGCGGCAGCGCTAACCACTGCGCCACCGTGTCGCCCCTTCCAAGTTCAAACACTTTCTATTGGCTTTTTCTTTTATAAGATGTGAGATGAATGGAAAAGGATTTTGCATTTAAAACTAATGTCACTTCCAACTGGAGGGTTTGAAGCTGGTTATTGCAGACAGCAATTGTATATTCTGTGTTACACAAATAAGAGAATATTAACAATCCCACATTGTAATTCTTCTTCTGGGCATGTGTATGAATGGATACCTGTGGTTTCAACCCACTTTTGCACAAAGTTGGTGTAAAAAAAGGTGACTTTGGATGCATTGTAAGAACCGGATACAAGACTCGCAATATAGCAAAGTGGCAATTTGTTTCCAGTGGCCACTAGAAGTACTGCAGCCAAAAACCCTTTACGGCCCAAAAAGCATTTTTCCTATAGAGCGCAATACAAATCAAATTCTTAATACTTATTCATAATAAATATTTCTATTGTAGATTTTCAAGTCATGGAGTTAAGATATTTAAAAATAAATAAATAAATAAAACGCCAGATAATCACCAGAAGAGAGTTTATTCCCAGCATAACGACACATTGTGATTGGCTAATGCGTCCTGATATATCACGGGTGTTACAGAGGCATGATGGGAAATTACACTAGTGCTACATACTCTATGGGCCGCATAATGCAGAAGGAACATGGAACCCAAAAACTTTTTCGGCGTACCTTGAATTGAATGGGCCGCCATCACGGGTGCTTGAAGACGGCACAGAATGAGTGAGTGTGGCGAGAGCGAGGAGAGATCGGTAGCCAGATGAAGAGAGAGAGGATGAGAGAGAGGACGAGAGAGCGCCGCGTGCACAAACCAAAACATTTCACATACACTTTGACTTTTCAATTTTATCTTCTACCCACGATGCTGTCAGGGGCCGCCTCCCCGGAGGCCACGAAGAGGCAGCCGGAGAGACTGAAAAATCCAGGCGAGAGACAAAAGGTGAGTTTTTCTACTTAGTGACTCATAGCTGGAATACAGAACGACGCTGCTGCTGCCAGCCGACGACCGCAGACGGCCTCCTCGCACACACGTTCAGTCGGCACAACTTCAGAGGCAGGAAATGAAATAGTTTATTAGAACGAATTGAAGTCAAAGTACCACATTTAGTACACATATGCGTAGCCTGCATTTTATTACAGCTCTGCGTTCGGAGGAAGTGGGTAGACACCACGTTGCACGAAAGCATGCAGAGCAAGAGACAACACACCTGAACACTGTAACACAACAGCGGTGTATCAGGGGAAGTGGAGACACGTGCAGTCGTGCAATGACGAGGCTCCGTAATCAGCTGCAGCCACAGAGGAAAAAAAAAAACCTGGTTATTGGCTGTTTTGCAAGTTGACCTGACCGCTAGCAGCGCAACTGCAATCAGTTTCCAGTGGGTGACCGCAACTGCAGATACTGCAGTATTAGTAGTACAAGCACTCTTTAAACAGGAGCCATTAAGAATGGTTTCAGATTCAGGGACAGATGGGGATTAATAAGGTCCTATAATATTTAGGTCATTTTAAAATATCTTAATTCACTGAAATAACCAATGTATGTAAATATAAATAAACAATTTCTGGGGGGGCATTTCTGATCTGCAGCGCACCCTTGTGAGACCACCTCTAATGTTTTTTAGCTCCTCAGTGTTATTGGAACCGGTAACAGAAAAGCCATTGCATTTACATAATGAAATGCATGTTCAAAGGAAATAAAGCCCACAAGGACAAGTTAGATAAACTTTGGTGTGGAATGATTAATCGCCTCTTCGCTGAAGAGACAAAAGCTTTTCCACCTGACCTTTTTTTTTTACGCCTCATATTTCCTTTAAGTTTTTTTTTTTTTTTATTCTTATACATCAGTAAATTCACACAGTGTCTGAGGACTTTCTGCTGTGCTGAGAGACTGAAATGCAGCCTGAGAAAGTGTGTAGACAAGCCATCATGTGTTCCTTTTAGTCCCCTCTGACAGATGTTACAATGTTGCCAGAGGAATATTTACACCACTACTTCGAGGATTCGCTTTGATTTTGACACTGTTCTAAACTTCACATGACTTCCAAAGCTTTTATGTTTGGCTTCCCTGCACTGGGGTCGCAGTCTTGAGTCCTAAAATTGTCGCCGTTGTTGTTTTCAATCCACGGGTGGTAAAACTCATCCCGTAAACACCATGAAAAATTCATTTTTGCATTTCAGGGGATGAAGCAAGCTAGAGACAAAAAGAAAAGAAAACAAAGTTGACACTAGTTCACGCCGACTTCTGTACAAAACCAAAAATTAGCTCGCAGCCATTGGATTATGCAAGTTAATAATAAAATGACAATTGTTTCATGCGCCCCACTTTGCATATCAACAAAGCTGAGTGGGATCAACTGCTAAATGTTACATAATTGCTTGGAGATTTTATATTGTACAGTAGTGGCCTGATTAGAGACGCGCGCACACACACACACACACACACACACGTACACGCACACACACACGCCATCTCTTTATCCCCGTCTTGTAAAAAATGAGGAAGAAGTAACATTCCTGCAGTTTATCTAGTCATCTGATCGGGCGGGCGAGTCATGTGTTGGTGGATGTGTGGAGGATGCTCAAGGCTTCAGCTCATTTTCTGGAACGGCTCTCATTCCTAATCTGAATGAGTTGTGCCCAGTCTGACCCAGACCGTCGCCAATGTGCAGCTTTTCCTGCCCTGAAAAAATGATGATGTCAGAATCAATATTCCGTCTGTGTAACTGGCGCTGTCGGGAATTGTTAAAATAATGACTTTTTGGAGACTATAATTTCAACCAAGAAAAACTGCACGGTGGTTCGTACTTTGAAAACAGCCGTCATATTCTCAGTGCAAACTTCCTATGCCTTTGATCTCGTCCGGGTTTCTGTCACTTTACATAACAGGCTCTATTGTGTGACTTTGACCTCTGTAATTTGGCACATGAGTGGCAGCCACAGTGTGATATGCAGGTCAACAACCACAACACTGACCCGGGCTCAACTTCAGCCTCTGGAGAAGGTTGTTGTCACAGCAACTGGAGCTGCTGCAGTTTTCATGAAAAAGAAAGGCATTTCTTAATACCCATATCAAAATAATAATAATAATAATGATAAAAAACTGCATCAATAATTCTGCTGACTTAAATGTTTCTCATCGGCGTGATGTAACAGCCTCTTCCATCTCGCACCGAGGGGCTGCTTGAGTAATAATAGCCTTGCAGGAGAGGACGGTGCAGAATCAAGTGTTGCATTCTGGAGCGAAGGTCAACAGTTTAATTGGAAGTGCAAATTGCGTTCACATGTATCCCCACAGTGAATTGAGCCACGGGTAACGTGAGTGTGCATGCACATCAAGGGTGTGCACGTATTCTTTTTTTTTTTCTTTTCTCAAAGGGAGGAGGGGCAGGGGTAGAGGGATAGAAGAAACGTGAAGTGAAGGCCTGGCAAAGATCTCCTGTGTGGTTCTGACGTATTTTTAGCGCCGCGGCTATCATCACTCAAGCGTCGCAGCCTCCTCGTTGGCTCCGACCCGAGACGCTCCCATTGCCTGCGACTGAATCAACCTGGCAAATCCTGACTTTTTTTTATTTTTTTTTATTTCTCAAGGAGAGTAAATATTGACTTGGTGACGGCAGCTCCCATCAGTTAGTGGGAGGAAACGACCTGCTATCAGTCTTTGCTTGGACTAGTCCCCCTCCCTGCCTCCCTCCCCCGCTGATGGCGAGGAGTGTGCAAGGGAAGCCCTGTCATTATATTTGCCCTGCGGCCATATTTACCCTGCAGCGAGGACATGATTCCCATTATTGATTTCTCCTCCTTGTTAAGCGGCATGCACGATCCAAGAGAATCTAGAACGTTTTGACCAACGATGGTTAGCAGTGTTCTCTTACCGGCTCTGACAATGAAGGGATGCAGGGAGAGATGCTGGCAACTACCGGGACCTTTCCCAGATTTCACATTCTACAATTGTTCAGGTTTGGTTCAATAACCTCTCTAATGACCGACAATTAACTGCAGTCGTCCATAAAAAAAAAAAAAAACAGTTGAAGAGTTGGAGAGAATTTGGAAAGCATAATTAAAAACAACTTCTAGGATTTTGCTCTTCAACATCTCCGCTCTGCAGGTAGGACAGTGTTTGTGAGTTGAGAATTATTGGAGTATGTACCACTGAGCTGCTGAATAAAGATGAGAGCATCGATGCATGACTGCAAACGCTACCTATCCTGAGCAAAAATAATTTCAAACGGCCTTGCGCAGCAGGTTTGGGCCAAATGCTGAACAGATAATACAGAATTGAGGCAGCTGGTGTTGCAGGACTTTGTGGACCACAGCAACACCGGGACAAAAAGGCCTGAAACCTTTGCGTGAGCTGAGAAAACATCCAGAGAAAATATTTTCGGACTCAACAACGCAGCCTTGTGTCAACACTATCAGCCAAAACTTGCAGAGACAAATAACAAAGTTTCTTGGTAATGTCAGGTTGAATTTAGCGGCGCAATTAAGGAAGTCTTTTTTTTCTTATGTGTCGTTATAACTCATGAAGGATAGCTGCCGCTCTGCAAGCTGAAAGAACAAAATGGAGAAAGCAAAACACGGCGTCCAGGTAAGAGCGTTCAAGTTTTCAGGGTTTGGAAAATAAGCACGCATCTGTTTTGACTGAGCCAATCCGCGCCGCAGGAGGCGCATGGGGGGGAAAACAAGGCGGAAAAAAAGAGGTGCAACCGGCTGCGGCACAGGAGACTGAAACCTGTTCAAATTTTGCAGCCGGCAGTCAATCGAGTTAAGAGAACAAACAGAGACCCAGGCTTCCTCCAGTACGCAACATGACGTAACACAATGGGCCCTGGAAATTAAGTGACACTCCCACAGCTGCAACACCCTGCAGCACTTTGATAGATCACCCCATCTGATCTGGCTGCAGCTTAAGAGGCCGCTTGAACAAAAGCAAGCAATTAACGGTAATAAAATAAACACACAATACAATAGGTTTAATCCATAGGTTCACAAATACATTATATATGATGACAGTAAAAGCAACACAGCGATAATAGAAAAAAAATGTTCACAATTTTCATGTGCGTCTTGGAGCCGCCTCTGAATACTAACCAGGTCTGGCCGACAAACAGCCATCTTTCTACACGTCAGCGCCATTAAAGGCGCATTACATCACTCGCTCACGACGAAGAGCAAACACCTTTCAGTCCAATTACAGTTTGTTAGCTTGTCATACAGGAGCGCATGCACGCAACCTGCTTATCAATGAGTAATGTGTGAGCGGAGGTGGGTGTTTCCTGCACATCAGTCTTGTGCAAAATGTGCCGCAAGAAAAATATTAAAAATCATCATTCATCGCAAATTCAATACAATGTCGTTGCCAGCTATGTCTCCCTTCTTTTTTTCCCACCACAAGCTGGGATACACCAAGAATCTGGGATTTCATACAGCAACAGCAGCAAAAAAAAAAAAATCCAAATTCAGGTGGATAACCAAGCGAAATGGTGGATGGCTCACCGTCTCTGGTGGTCGTCTCTGCACCCACAAGCTCATTAGATTAACCACTGAGAGCTCCATATTACATAACCTTGGCAGGTAAGCCCGCAAGCGCAACAGAGCCATATGCTTCTCACACATTATGCATGCACTTAGATCAATTGACTCAACGCACAATAAGGCAGTAATATGCAAACGTGAACTAGCTGCTCCGGAAGGAGGCAACTGATGTAAAAGATTCAACGGGATACGGGGACGGAGGATTTTCCTCAGCAGCTGGCAGACGGTGCGAGACAAAAATGAAACTCAACTGGATTCAGCAAGTACATTTGCGTGGTCCAAGGCTGCGTTCAGACTGCAGGCGAATACGATGTGCTCTCTGGTTTGGCGCATTTGGTCTTGCGTCGCGTAGAGAGACGTCACGGACGGTCAAAACCGATCGGTGTGTTTGGAGCTGTTCAGACTGAGGCGCATCTGTCCAAATGCGATTTGCATCCGTTTTGCAAAAATGGGACTTCATGTGATTTGTGACTGTTCAGACTACAAAAGAGCCATCCTGTTTCAATCTGAATGGGCTAAAAATCGGATTGTGGCTGGCAGTCTGAACACGACTTTAGTCGCCTTATTCCAGTCATTTTCAGTGTAACTGTATACAGACATGAAAAATAGTAGTTTGCCAGTCCAGTTTTATTATGATATCTTATTGGCGGAAAACATAAAACCACGGCAATTCCAAAAACTGTGAGATTACTTCAATTTCACATCCCATCCTTGTGTTCCAGGTGTAGCGATAAGCGCGGGCGCACGCATATTCAGGATAACAGTCAATAAAAAAATAACAGGACAAATCGAGTCAGGGAAGGTGCCGCAGTGACTGTTGAGAGATGGGGGCAAAAAAATGAGAACTCACCAGTTCAGCATCAATACTGTTCAGCAGGAGAAGCTCATCTCTTGGTCTGCAGAGACAAAAAAGGACATACTGTAAGAAGGGGAAAGAATTTCATAAATCAGAGAGAGGCCTGAATCTGGACTTATTTGGCTGAGGTCTTGCACCCTGCTGTTGTGCCGTCACAAGGCCAAGAGCTGAGAGGAGCTTCAGAAAGGCGAGCTGTAAGCGCATCCCGCAAGTCTGGCGCAACATGCAGGAACAGAAAGAAAAATATTGACAAACAGCTTTGCCATGGCCTTTCGCTTGTCAGACACAAAAAGCAGTGGCGTTGACAAAAAAAAAACAAAACAAAAAAAAATTAAACGTGGGACACGACGGAGGTTGTGATTCAACCCGTTTTTTTTGCGACACAACACGCTGTCTGTTGGACTATCAAACCATCTGGCTGCTCGACTGCGCTTTCACATTCATAGCGCATGTCTCAGTGGAAAAGCATGACTGACAGCTTTGCCTGCACTGAGCTACATACAAAACTTAGCACACAAAGAAGACTAGACTAAAAGATGAATTAAATGAAATCAATGAATAAGGCAGCCCATCATCCTCTGGAAAAAATTTAATAAAACACAAATATTGAGATACACAGGATTCCACCTTTAGTACCAGGAAGAAAAACGAGAAAACTACGTTCTGCAGTCATTTTTTTAAGGTGCCACGTCCTTTTACAAAATTAAATTTTTCATACTGGACTCCAGTGGGGCTGCTTGCACAATTAATTTTCCCTTTTGTTTACAGCATCACCTGCCGAAAAATAAAATCTCGCTGGGTTTACATCTTCCTGCCAAAACTACCTTGTTGGACCTTCCACCGGTTTAAAAAGGGACCAAACGTGCTTGTGAGGCACAGTGGAACACAGTGGCTAGGGGTGTTGTCACTACTCTGGGAGAGAAATTAGTGACCTTTTTGACATCAATAATGGACAACTTACAGAACATGGAATAAATAAATGAGGCAAAAGATGGAATTCTAATTTCTAGCGCAGTGACATTCATTCTCAAAGAGATTCTAGAGTCTTTCTTTTACTTTTTTTTTATTCAACTGGTATACAGTTTTGTTGTTTTTGGCTTCTTTGTAGTTCGAAGAAAGGATGTTCTTGCTCTGTCTGGATAAAAGCACAGGGTTAATGCGAAAAGCACTGCAATGCACCTCTCGAACGTCCACTTTGAAACAGTAAATCCGACACGCTGCATTGCAGACACTTTCATTCTATACATTTCAGGTTGTACGTGCCCTGAAATTATTTGCATCAACATTTGCAAATACTTCAACCAAAAACTAATTTGTAAATATACACACATATGTATATATTTTCAGTATGGGGAGTCAACTGACGTTGCCAAATGTCAGACTACCCATCTATATATCTAACTGTATGAAGCAGAATATTATTTGAAGGGGGGATAAAACACCTGCACACACACATTTAGCCTTTAAGCTTCTTAGCCCACCTCTGTTTAAGCGCAGGTAAGAGATTGCCATTGTGTGAGGGCAGGATAATATTTACCTCCATAATCGCTGATGAAATGTTGACATGACAGTGTCAATATGCCTCTGCACTATTTGCTTTTCTTTAACAGTACTTGCTATCATCTCCCGTCAGCAGCAGAGGACACTTTAGGAGGAGAGCTGGGCGCGTCAATAGGGCGGTAACGGACGGATCACCAATTTGACCAATCTAACCCGCCTGCGTGGCTTTTGACAGAAGAGGGAAAAAAAGGGTCCGTTACGTAAAAGCAGAAGGTCTGCGCTAACAGGTGGAATATCCAACAACCACTGACGACATCCTTCTCAAAGGCTCTCTTTAAAACAAATACACACACACGTGAACAGCACAAACACGATGGGCTATTGACACAGCAAATAAGCCCTCAGAGTTGTCCTTTGTGTTCTTCCTATTTCAATAACCTCTGGGTGTGTGTGTGACAGAACGGGTTTTAGGAGAACCTGCTGCTGTCTTGCTCTCGGCAAGTGGAAAAGACAAGGACCATATGGCAGCAAAGCATTGCACCTTTATGGACGTATATCTGAGAGGATTAATTAAGGCTGTTAATAAATAAATATACAGATTTATATACAATTGTTTATTGATTTGAGATTAACCTTGCACCAAAGGTGGACTGATTGACATGTCAGTCCCGTTTCTCCTAAGGAAGGAGGCACCTGCTTGTCTGCCAGTAAATCCTCTCGCTTTCTAGGATGTGTGACAGAGAGCCGCAGGTCACAGGAGTCACCTAGCACCGCTGTACGGGATGCTCTCGTTCAGCATTTAGCATATTCTTATCGAAGTTCTTGCCGCAGCCGAACTGGGTGCAACAGTAGAAAAGAATACACACCCAGCGAGCGGATTCGAGTCTCCGTTGAGACAGCGAAGCCGAGCAAGTTTGCAAGCCGTCCCTCACCGTCCCGCTGCGGCTAGCTGACCCGGCTAGCTCGGCTCGCGCCGCCGCCGCCGCTGGAAACATCAATAAGCAATGCGTTTCGTCACGTTTAGCCTGCCGTGGCGCTTTACTGCCCGCCTCTACCGTAATCACCCGTCAGAGGAGCCTACCGCGCCGAGTCATTTTCACGCCGAATTTCAAAAAATAAATTCTTCCCCTCGGTTTTTTTTCCCCCCTACATGCAAAAAGATATAACGCGTCCGGTTAGCTTGCTAGCCAGCCGAGGCTACCGTCTCCAGCTGTGTGCGTGTATGTGTGTGTGACAGTGAGTGAGGCGGCGGAGGGGATGTGCAATGTCTGAATGATGCGAGAGAGTGTTGGGAGGCACAGTGTGATGGAGTTTCACGGTGTCCTGTCTGGGGGGGGGGGATTCAGGGTAAACTCACACAGCCCCATCAAACATATGTCGCCTCTGGGACGGCAAGACACTGCGGCAGCTCTCTCAGTCATTCCTATTTTAGCGGCTACTGCAAGACAGACGGTTTGACATGAACGTATGCTCGTTTCTTACGTGATTTCGCTGTTGGCGGCAGCCGGGACTGGCGGTTTAATCCGGCAGCGGAACGATGCGCTGATTTGTTGGCGGGTTCGGGGTTTCTTTTCCTTCCCTTCTTCTTCTTTTTCTTCTCCTCCTCCTCTCTCTGTGTCTCCGTATGCCTGTCTTATCCAGCTGCTGCGCCTTTATCCCGTCTCTCCCCACTCTCCGACTGTCTGTGCTCCGTGTCGCTGCGCCGGAGTGTCCCGGTGCTGTTGTACCACCCGCCCTCCAGTGGAGAATGAGCGGCCCTGATGCGCTTTGATTAGAAGCGGCCCCCCACCCCTCCGTCCCTCCCTCCCTCCAGCAGCAGCCAGCGCACGCGCGCGCGCGCGACCTCCTCCCCAACGTGCCCGCGCGTTACTGATGGCGTATGCGTACGCGCGCACATGCGTATACATGTGCGCGCGAAAGAGTGAATGAGAGCGCTTTGACAGGGGAGTGAGTCATCCAGCAGGAGCACCATCCAGCAGCTCCTCCCCTCCTCCTCAACAGCTGACTGCCGCGGCCGCCATGCGCCGCTGCTGATACCAAACACACCGCCTACCTCTTCTAGCCGCGCGCGACAGAGCACGTGCGTATTGTGTGATTGAGAGGGAGCGCACGCCTCATTTTTTTGTTTATTTATTTATTTTGGGGTGGGGGTGTAATCAAACCACGTGATGCAGACGATTCGCGCCATATTGTAGAGCTTCAGTCTGACGAATTTGTCGCAAAAATGTGATGTAGTTTGATTTTCAATAGTTGAACTGCGTTTGATGCTTCACTCACATCCTTTTGTGACATTCCAAAAACTCCAGCAGGTCAGACTATATATTTTTTTTAATCTGGCATCACCCAGCTAAAGCTTTGTGCTTTATTGGTATTTATCACAGCATAAATGCTTGTTTTTATATGGAATTCTTCCATAAAAACCCCAGCCAAAGACAAAATCCTTTTTAAACAGAAGTGCAGCTTGTTGCCTCTCGTTGTGTTTGCGTCTCTGAGTGTGTGTCAGTTCACCTTCTCAGCAGCACTTTGCAGTCCTGTCCTCTTCTGGTGCTGCTGCCCTGGCGCGCCACATTGAGGCCCAGATTCAGGGAGCCTCCCCCTCGTCCTCATCCTCGCACCAGCAGCAGATGGACAGATGCAAGGGTGATAATATTCCTGGGAGTCGCTGTTTATATAACGCAGAGAATCTTATTAAAAATCCGACCTCCTTCTGTCCTGAACTCGGGGTTAATTAGTTCACGTCCAAGTTGCTGGTATGCATGGAGGCCCGTGAATGGCCACAGTGGTTGTTATCGGCAACCAGGCTCATCTCATCTCTTTGCTGCCTGTTGGGATCCTGCTGTAGTACTGGGACGAAGAAGGACACAGTGTTTATGAGGTCTGGAAAACACACACACACAGCAGCAGCGCTATGTGTGTTATACACGGCTGAAAAATCACTCTAAAAGGTGGCAAGGACGCACAAACTACAAGGACACCATGTGCTCCTTTTTAGACAGGCACATGTGGAGAACATCATGCAGTCAAAATGTGGAAAACTAACAAACTAAGTAAATTAGAGAGCTGTAATTATTAGAGTTTATGTGCATACCAACAAAGTCTCTGCAGACGTGCACAATAGCTATCAGGGAAACAAATCAATAAACAGAAGTAAAGTAATTCTTTGCTTTTCATTCTTCTGAACACATATAGTGGTTGTGCGTTCACACCGTCTAAAAAAATATCAAAAATGTATGGGGGGGTGGGGGTGGGGGGGACGACAAACATTAAGTGTAGAACGGTGGAAACTATACAACCTCAATACATGGCACAGGGGAAGTGAGGCTAATAACTTCTCGACTTTTGAAACAGAGGCGGGGAATGTTAAAAGATCTTGATGAGATGTAGAGATGTGAGTTCGACTTTATTTTGCCATATGCGCTATCTGTCTAGACAGGATACGAACGCGGCGCTATTTCAGTGTTTCCCCAATGAGCGCTGATGAGGGATGCAGCAACGAGAGCCTCTCACGGTTTCTCAAAGATACCGTTACCAAGGAGATGACAGGAAGTAGGTCATCAATAATTTACCCCCACCGCCCCTCTTCTGCCATCCCCCTGCTCGTCAGCGCGGCATACATCACATCCATACATGCTCACCTACATACGTACGACAATCACACCCCCAAGTCGCGCCGCAGAGCTTGGTTTAGGCTCAGCTTTGTCGTTTCCCCAACTTAACCTTGCTATATTTGAGCGTCAGCCTCTTTGTCACAGGGATATTTGGTCAACAATTACCTTGACAGCAAGATGGCAAGCGAGAAATCTTAAGGCAACCAAACTACAAGCACAACGTGTAATTAAGGAGACAAAAAAGATAAGAGCGCATCAAGGGAGCTACTTGTTGGGTAAGACAAAAGGGTGGCGATGAAGCGAAGACGAGCTCGAAGTGACTGACTCACATGACATAAACAAGTCAGTTACACCTACTAGTGTGAAATGGAAAAATGAGAGTGAAAACCAAACTGACAGACATTGTGACAAATCAAAAAGACAGACAAGTCGGAACCAGCAAATTACAATAATAGCCACATTTATTGTAATTACAGGTACATTTTCATTTACACTATGGTTTTTCTTTTCTTCAAAATCAATGTCATGTTTTGTCCTTTTATGTCATACATACATTTACATTTACAGAGTGCATTTACGTAAGTTAATGGGGGAGGGGCTAGTAAATAAAGTGGTGCAAAACACACGCAAAAAAAGAATTAAAAACAAAAAAAAAAGAAAGAGGATGTCCCGCCTATCTTGCGAGACACATGTCAAATACTGCTCATCACAAGCTTTTCTCAGTAGTGTTACTGTACTTAAAAGTGCACACGGCCTATTCAATATCGGACACCTTCATATAGCATATTACGCATAATATCATGGTAAATTAAACAATGCATTTCACACATTCAACATCAAACAAGGCAAACCCTACTCAAAGGCACAGGACTCTCACAACAATATCTTTTTTTTCCTTTTCATGTTCATTTTTTCTTCGTTTTTTTTTTTTTTTTTTTTTTAAAAACAGTTTGCCCTTACACGTCAAGTTGTAATCTCGCCATTCCTCATCTTGCACAGTGTACGACATCCCACGACCCATGGGTTAAATTGTCACTTGGGTTTAAGTGTCATGAGCACTTCCACATGGCAGCCACATGAGACTCTGTGTTGGCGAAAGAGGGAAACAGTCCAGTCAACTCGGGTGTGTTTGACAGATGTAAACGGAGTTTGGCACCCGTTTACACACATCTGAACTATTCCCCAACCTCGAACCACAGCTACCAACTATGGGTGAGCATAGAGAATAATGTCACTGGGTGACTTATTTCCAGTGGTTCCGGGGCATCTGCTCTGTGTACACAAGAGCTGCACGCGCATTCCCTTGTCGGTACACAATGAACCAGTTAAAGAAGGAGGCCGCGTCTGCAAAGCTGCGTCGGGATCCTCTCCCTCTGTTCAGAAATCCCGCCAGGACTGTTTTAGTTCCACCTAAAGGTGCGTTCTTACTAAATTTGGTCCCATTTGTCTTACATTACGATGCTACTCTGTACGTTTACATGCACGGTTAAGTTGAAATACGGTAATAGCCTGGCTAAGCTATTTAACTGGACCACTGTCATTGTCCCAGTATGCAAGAATGGAAGGTGAATCGGTGTTTGACACGAAAAGAGAACCCCAAGTCCAACACAATCAGAGGCAATAGGTCCTCTTACACAATTGTTAGTCCTGGAACTATGTCTTGGTTAAAACTTCTACTTCAAAAACAACAGGATTGACAAGGAAATTAGCATCTTGAGCAACAGAGAATAAACTGCATTGGTTGAAAAATGTGCAGGTTTTGCTTCAGCAAGCCTACGTCCGGTTTTGTAATTAGTTTTCTCTTCTGTTACGCTGGCATATTGGTTAAACTTTTAAAAACAAAGTTAGGTTTAGCACAAAGTCTTTCAGATTAACACATACTTAAAAGTCTGTTGTCGTATCTGACATCGTGTAAGGCTACTGACAACTGTGACAGACTTAGTCCAAATGTGCCCCCTCCAAAAAAAATATAATAACATTTAATTCCTCGCTACAGAGCTACTGTAACATTTACAGTTTTTCTAAAACACGAAGATACTGTACAACACACTTTCCCTTCACTGATTAAAAAGTATCCAAAACGAGAATGATTGAGCACTGCATAATATCGCCATGCAAAACATTGTAGAAACAAAACAATGGTTTAAAAAAATGGATGGACGTAGGCCTAGTTCTGTGAGAACAACGTTGAGAACCAGCAAGCCACCAGTGCCTCCGGTTTCAAAGTAAGAGTTACATAGACAATTAGTGAGCATTCAGTGCAAATATGTAATCGTAAATCAAAATATTACAAAGACCAAGGATTTTAAATCTTACTACGCTGTTTTTTTTTTTTCTGGAAAAAACGTCTCCACTTAAATGACAGAGCGAACGCATAAGCTTGGCAACGCACACCTCAACCGACGACCACAACTGTCGACATTGTGACGTCAAAAAAATAAAATATTAATGAATAAAACGACTCTTTCTCTGTGCAAATATTCAAGTAAGTCGATTTCTGCAAGTAGTTTGTGGCTGCGACACATCTGATGAGCGTACCAGGAAAGACAACATAAAGGGAACACACAAGAACACGTACACATAAACTGACCACATACATCACACTTTAGTTTCCAGACAAGACTGCACTCTCCACAGAGAGGTCCTGTACTTACCAATCTAGGCTCAGAATTCAACTTAATCCTGCCACAGGTCAACAGTAGAACCAAAGTTGAGTCAGTCTTATCCTTGAATAATATCCAACAGTCAGTGTCCCCCGTGTGAGGCGAAGCCGCAAGAGGCAGCGCCCCCTAGAGGGGCGTGTCGTACACCCGTTCCGACGAGCCCTCCTCCGTGTCGTCCTCCGACTGCGACGCCTTGTGGTTGAGTTTCTCCGATGTGGAGGAAGCGGCGAGCTTTCCGTGCAGGCCATCGTCACTTAGCTTGGCCTTGCTGCTGTCCTGAACAAACTCTTGGATCTCCACGGGTAGCCGTCGAAACTTGTCTTGGTACTCCTGGTCCAGATCGCTCTGTAGCTACAGAGGTGAACAAGACACAGTTTGGTTTTAGTTCTCCTTTGGGAAGAAATACAATAAGTTACAATAATTGCTGCCATACTAGCGCAGTAAAAGTCAGATATTTACGTTGCAGCATGAGTTTGGATCATGTGTTTCGAATCATCTTCTTTACCATTGCTCAGTAGGAGCAGTAATAGTAATATTAGTTTAAGATGAAGAAAATAAACAAGTAGTCACTTCCGAAAAGTACAAATTGGCAGTGCACGATTTGGGACAACACTTCCAGTGTATTTTAGTGTACTCCACTAGCACTAGCATAAGTGTACAGCTTGGAGCACAGCAACTTTTAACAGGCTAGTCATGCTTGCCAGTGGATAGAGTGACAAATATGAAACTAAATAGGAGATGCTTTCGCCAGTTTCACGTATGTAACGCTGCCCTGAACTAGGCTCTTAACAGCCAGTTGAACTCATCAGTCAACCGAGGACAGGCCCACAGGTTAAAAAGCACGCTGCTGAAAATCAATGATGAACACCTGACATTTCCTGTGTACACAAAGGGAAAATATCACATTGATCTGAGTGTTTACCAGCTACTTACACATGCATCTTGTTATTGCCAAGTATGGCTCATGTAAAGAGAAAATGAAAAAAAATATCAGAGGCAACTTTGCAACATTGCCTCAGGTAGTTCTCGGAAAAAGAGGCTTGCCCAGTCAGTTTGTGTGGCTTGTTAACATTGCTTCATATTTAATTTGGTTTCGATCTATTACAAAAACTATAAAATACAAACAATTGACAATAGGAGGACCAATTAGCATCTGGCTTAGACCGTAAAAGTCTCCCGTAACTTTCGGCTGTTGTTCTTGCTTTAGGACATGAGAGCTATTCCTTTATGCAAAGGGACAAAATGCTGCTCACAATTTCACTAGATTCATGACACCACATATGTTGTCTATTAAACTGAAAGCAAAGCCAATGGCTAGATCTACCTCCGCTAGTTTGAACTCTCTGTTTTTTCACCGTGAGCTGTGTTTCCATGGCCAGCTGCCGCATTGCTATCCACAGGGTTCCTTCGGTACCACAGACATTTATTGAGTCCCCTCTGTGCCAAACTGACAAATGTTGGCCCAACAGTCACTTTGATTTCATCTCCATTTTGATTTCCACCTGCTCCTGAGGGACAAGTTCCAGTCTTTGGCTGCCAACGGCTTTGCTGTGTTCACCAGATAGTCACCACGTCTGTCAGTTTAATGTTTGACGCTAGAAAGGTTGCACAGAAAAAAAAAGGCTTCCTGATACCGCTTCCCTTTGATAAGATAAAGAGGCTAATGCACTTTTAAGTCCAGAGGGGAATACAAAGCGGCCATTTTCACATTTTTCAAACCATCAGACAAAGAGTTTAAATTAAGATGTTGATTACAGCAGCAGCGCAAAAATCAAAACAGTACTCATTTCACTGTTCCATCTGTCACAAAATACTGACAGTGCAGAAAATACCTCGGATCACTTAAAGGAATTAACAATGATCTCCCTGGCTGCATTCAAGGACTCCACCGTCCCCTCATCCCACTGAGGAATAAAAGGAGAAATGTGTTTTCTCCCAGGCATAGACACCCCCAATGATTACAGATGACGAGATTGTATTCATTTCATTGTGAGCCAATAATTGCTGTAATGCTGATTTCTCTGTTTAACTACTCGGCTGGCTCCCACGGGAGAGCAGTAATTAAAAGAAAAATCTGCCAAAGTGAACGGTGTCAGAGTCTCGCAGCTCGATATGGTCACGTCGGCACTAAGAGATATTGAGTACACCTTTAAGGCCACGGGAGAGGATCGAAGGAGTGTCCGTTACGCACCTGAAAGACCTTTGACAACATGAATACTTCTTGACTGACAACCAAAAGTAAACACGGGAACGTCAATATGCGCTAACGCACAGCAAGGCCACAAATCATCTGCAACCTTTTCTGCAACAACGCGCCAACGTAAAGCTGAAGTGTGGAGAATGAAGTGAAATTCTCATAAAGCTTGATGGGAAGCCGAAAAGATTGGATCCATGCAGTGAGTCTGAAAAAAATCCATATCTACTGCAGTCTGGGGATCTCACATTGATTTCAGCGGGTGTGATTTAAAATAGTTCTGAGCTATAACCCAGAGTTGGTCTCAAGGATGCTTTAGCTTACCTGAGGCGCTTTTCAATCAAAATTGTGACTAACAGCTTTCTGAGGCCTCAAAGGGAAGTTACATGCAGTGGCCTTATTGTATTATTATTTCTAAATATCCTATCAAATACTTATATTATAATACTAATTATTCTCCAACACAATTATTTTCAATCCTGTATTCCAGTGGAGGAGCCTTCCACGAGTTCTCATCCAAAAATGTATACGGATCCCCAGAAATTCAGATTTTGCTCCCTGTTTGCAGGCTCCTGCAAAAATACTGGCTTTACACACAAAACTGAGGGTGTCACCACTGACCTGGTAGAGATACCAGGGCCCTCTGTGACATCGCAAAGAGCTGTTTTGAAGAACAGTTTGTTTTGGTTAACCTTTTCATAAAACTGGAGTAAGAAAAAAAACATCAAATGATTCAAGTTTCTAATTTCTGTGAAGTTTTCTCATAATACTTGATGTGAGGCCTTTAAAGAAAATGAATCTCTTATTATTATTTCAGCTATCAAAAGCACCACTGCCAAGACACTTTGCTTTGGAGCAGTCCAAAAAATACTCAAGAGAAATGAAGGAGGGGAGGTGAGACGAAGGTCAAGGACTATCAGCCAATGTTCTGCACTCACCACTTCAGTTTATGAGACGCAACAACCATTTAATTTGAGGGCGCTGCAAATAAAAAGAAGGCAGAGGGGGAAAAGAAAACAAAAAAAACAAGACCTGTGGCAAAAATCAATAGCGCATTTTTCAGCATTGCATAAATGCCAATGAGTGTGCATTTCTGCCGGTGGTCTCCCTGCTTCAAATTTTTAATGCTTCGAAAGAAATACATGGGTTTCTACTAACCCTACTTTCTGTCATATGGTGTGTAATTCCAACATGTTACATGTCTTTGCAATGTAATAGAAACCCAGCTAATTCAAACTCCTTGCACCACAACACTACTGGCTGCTATTTTTGATGCTCCAAAATGTTGTCTGTCTAGTGGGTGTGTGTTGCATACAGACGAGGGTCACCTTCTGCAGAATGCTCCCCCCCTCTCCTCCCCGTCCCTCCTTTTTGTGTGTCCTGTCTTTACTTCACTTGCCGCTCTCTCGGCGGGTCTCACGGAGCGGACATCCTGCACACCACAACCAGATGGCCAAAGAGTCACCACAGCTCTGCCTCTCAGCCTCCCAGCCCTGCGCTGTGCATGACCTACTTAAGGGCGGGACAGTCGGCCCACCATGCATGCATGCATGTGTGTGTTTGTGTGTTAGTCTGCCGCCTTTTGCCCAGCAAGTTTTGCCGGCCCAAGGCTGCTACCGCGCCCCTGATCTATGCAGTCATCTTTCTGCCGTCCGGTGAGGGAACGGATGGAGGTAAGGAAACAGGAGAGACTGAGCGGCTGCTGGGCCAACCGTAAAGTTGAACAAATCTGTATGCAGGGTTTGTGTTAGTGTCGCACTCAGGAGGGAAAAGGCACAGCTGCAGGACGGACTGAGCCCGGAGTTTGCTGTTCACTGAGGGGACAGTTTAGAGGGCTGGGAGATATCAAAGAGTGGCGGGCAGAAAGATCTGCTACTCCTATCTGTGAAAGAAGCCTGCGTCAAAAGCTTTAAGGGGACAGTTGGCCGTGAACTGTAAATAAACCCCAACTGCTGTGGAACATTTTTTGAGAGCTCTCAAGATGTTTTCTGACCCGTGAAACCATTCTGGAGTTTAGAAGTGCTGGACTTTCAAAGAGGGACAAGATTCCACCAAGTGCCAATCCAATGGAAAGCCTATGTTGGCCATGTGATCAAATATACACCGCCATACTGTGTGTGTTGGTTATACACATCTTGGAGGCTATAGGAAATTCTGGCTAAAACACATTGTTGCACATTTTTTTTGAAAAAGAAATGCTGAGATTTGAATGACACCACTTGAGTGATATGGTGTCGTCTCTTACGTTTGAGCACTTTGAACTACATGGCCACCAGTAGTCTTATTGTAAATCGTTATTATGGCGTTGGAACACTATCCAATATACTGTAAAACTTCAGAAGGGTTTACAGTCTGATACGGGAATCTAAGTAAAGCCGAGATCAACAAAGATCGGAGGCGAACCAAACCTTCGAGATCTGTCTGTTTCTTGTGTGCTTGTGTGACATTTCCACACAGCCACCACATTCACAGGATGCAGTGCAGTAAGTCAATGAGCGACAAAGAGCCATGCCAGAATGAAAGTGAAAATTCCAGCAAATGCAGTGCTGGGATTGCTGGCAGTGCTGGTAGTGCCGCCTCTCACTGTCTGCGTGTTGGCACCAGTCTGCGTCTGTGAGGCCATCAGGAAGTCGCTAAACCACCGCCACCCTTCATCTCGTCTTCCATCTCTGGTCTCAAGAACTGTCATCTGTCAACACACGCGCGCACACACACACACACACACACGCGCACACACTCTTGTGCCTTTCTTAAAATACAGCATTCTGTGACCTTCTTCACCAGCTGTCCTAATTTTGAGGAGCTATCAGGGGAAGCCGAGGAGGCCTCCGAAGAGCCAAATTAATTCTTTGCTTTGAGCCGTGACATAACTCCTCCTGCTGCAGCAGAAAGCCTCAAACCAGGAACACTCCAGCTCTGCGGCCGCACTGTGTGGCGCTGGCAACCGCAATGTGTCATTACTGTCAGAATGTAAAAATAGAAATTATGTAATGATCCCATATTATAGCCCTTTGCATATATATATTTTTTATTTTCCATCTTATATGGACCGGTGGAGCAGTCGTGCATAATTGATTAACCCCCCAAAAAGTTGCCTCAGTTCAGGAAAACAGCATTATATCTATATACTGCAGCAAAATACTTGGCTTCCTGCTAAATCTGAGGCGTTATTGTGCTGTTGTGGTCACACGTGAGGGGGGGGACACACTGCTGGTGTTGCCACTAACCTGGCAGAGATATCAGGACCCTCTGTTATGTCACAAGGAGCTGATAAAAATGCTTGTTTGTTTGTTTTTTTTCTTTCTCTTCTAATTCTGTGGATTTCAGTGACAGGATGGCAGAAACATTATTTGTAATTGGTCATTTTGCATATTATTAGACCTTGAGAATGAGAGCGTTAATAATACCTTTCAAAATAATAAAATAAAGATGCCAAGAGAAACATTGTCTTCGTCTACGTCTACGTTTGAAAAACCGTCTTCTATTGGATGACTAAAAAAAAAAAAGAACTGAAGACATTGTGACATGTGTGTGTGTCTCCCCTGACTCTACCACATACAGCCTCTGTACTCACAGCCTATTTAGGCCAAAACCGAGGCTCCTCTGCTTAGAGAGACAGGGGTCGCCACTCAGACAGAATTATAGGGCTTTCTAGGAAAAAGAAGGAGTGCGCGAGGCACGAACGCTGTGTATCTGTGAGTGCTCGTGTGTGTGTTTAAAAGACAGAGAGGGTGGCTCGTCTGAGTGCCATCACTTCATTTAAATTCTTTCCACTGTATCAGCATTAAAATGAAGTGAGGCCGTAAAGATGTGCAGGAGGGAAACGCACGGTTAATGAAAGTGAGAGGCAGCAGCGGCTCTGTGTACACTGACTACTCCTTTTTCATCTTCCATCCATATTTCTCTCTGTGTAGTACATATATATATATATATGTGTGTGTGTGTGTGTGTACGAGTGTCTGTCAGTGCCCTTTCCCCGACTCCTCTCAGAATAATTCATTCTGTTGCTCTGCAGGAATTTTTTTTTTCTCGACCCTTCAGGTCCAGGAATTTGTGAAAACATTCCTCTGTACCTCCGCCATGCATGTACAGTAATGAGTGTTTTCCCTAAAAGGACAAGTTCACAGGGGAGGGTTAGCTGTGAAGTGTGCTCGCCGGCTATCTCAGCGTGCTCCTGCTCCGATGTGACAGATAACTTGCACCTTGTCATGCTGCGCTGAAATAGTCTTCCAAAGCTAGCTAAGCTAAAGTAGCCAAAATTGCACTTTACTGTTGTGACGTTGCGGCAGCTTTTCGCTAAAATTGTGTTTTGGATAGCTTTGGTTGTGTTGACATTTTCTCCAAAATGAGCATGTAGCTTTGCCGCAAAGTTGTCTTTATAGGCTCACTAAGGACACTGCACTTGTACGTAATTTTATGTCTGCACTTTGACAATGGATTTTACTTTGCTGCCTCTGTCCTGCACTCAGTGTTCCCTGTGGGTACTGCACGCTTGCACGCACACGCACGTATGTGTGTGTGTGTGTGTGTGTGTGTGTGTGTGTGTGCGAGTGACACAAGTGCAGTATTGATGCTCCCCTGCCAGGCAGAGATGATGCAGATCAAAGTGGGAACAGAGCGGCCGACCCAGCGTCGACCACTCAGAGAGAGAGAGAGAGATAGAGAGAGAGAGAGAGAGAGAGAGAGAGAGAGAGAGAGAGAGAGGACAGAGACGACGGAGTGGAAGGGACCTTTAACTCAACTGCAGTTCTGTTTGCTTCCCACCGCCGCTCCCATTCAGTTCGTCAACAGTTACCTTTGCTGCGCTGTGTCACGAGCGCACGTACGGTTCCAACCTGACAGATTGCAGAGAGTCGAGGAGGGCGGGGAGACGACGGGAGAGGTGGGGAGGTGAGAGAGCAGATGGGCGGACCTGAGTTGCCATGACAACGGGGATTTTTCCCTCATTGTGAAAAAAAAAACTTTCAAAATATATGTATGTATGTGTATATATGTACACATACAGATTTACTTTAGGTAAAAAAGGGAGATAAGCTTAGATTTTCTTTCTCAGTGAGACACAATTGGCCGGCTTTCACCGAAGAACACACATTCACACCACTCCAACACCTCCACCGACGCACGCTGAGCCAAACATATTGCCTTCTCTTTGCTTCACACTTGCTTTCACAGGAAAGAGAAAAAAAGAAGCAAGGTGCATGCATGTGAAAGGATGACTAGGAATTGTCATTTGTGCAATTTGACCCCATATGCCTCCCGCCCCGGTCCGAACAGCGCAGCTCTGACTCACTCTTTTCATCCGATGATTTTCTTTCTTTTTTTTCCACCTCGACTATGAGGCTGGAGTTAGAAAAAGTCCTTGAAAGGCAAAATAACATGTTTTCAAACTGCTTCTCTTAGAATTGAGAAGCTGTAAAAAAAAAAATTCAATAAAAAAAAAAAGCTGTAATTGTTATTTAAGCCTTATTCAACACCGGGATAAAGTTTAGTGTTCTCAGAAAGGTGGAAAAAAATGCCGCAGGATTTAGTCACAGTAAAAACTTTTACAAACAAAAAAAGAGGGAGAGTGGTGAGTTTTACGAAAAAACATTTCCTATAGAAATATTCTGACGTGGGCGACACGGTGGCGCAGTGGTTAGCGCTGCCGCCTCACAGCAAGAAGGTCGTGGGTTCGATTCCGGGGCCCGGACCTGTGACCTTTCTGTGTGGAGTTTGCATGTTCTCCCCGTGTCTGCGTGGGTTCTCTCCGGGTTCTCTGGCTTCCTCCCACACTCCAAAAACATGCATGTGAGGTCAATTGAATATTCTAAATTGTCCATAGGTGTGCATGTGAGTGTGAATGGTTGTCTGTCTCTATGTGGCCCTGCGATGAACTGGCGACTTGTCCAGGGTGTCACCCTGCCTTCGCCCTAAGACAGCTGGGAGAGGCTCCAGCAGACCCCCGTGACCCTGAATTGGAATAAGCGGGTATAGAAGATGAATGAATATTCTGACGTATGACCCAAAGCTGGGAAAGAGCCCACAGCAAACAAAGAGCAAAGCCAAGGCTTTGAAAAGAACTTGGGATGTCAAGCAGACAAACAGACGGATGTTTTTGAAACAGATGTTTTACTACTATTGGATAAAAGTATTTGTTATTTTTACTTTCGGTCAGAAGTGCGAGAAAGTGGATAAAAGTATTTTTTATTCTTCTTTTGCGGTGAAATTATCACCTGGCTAAAAAAAACAAAAATCAAAAAACCCCTGCAGCATCCCTGCTAATCCATTTAACGCTTCCTGCGGTCATCACACTAAGAGGAAGCTGATATTTGTTACTCACAGTAACTGATAGTTATCAGTTATCCTTGACCACACATGCGCGAGTGTTTGAAAGAAGTATCTATTTTTTCTAGGCAGTGCCCTCCACATCCTGCCTCTTACTCCTTTTTGCATGTGCATGTTTGCCCATTATCGTCATCCAAAGACGAAATAAACAGGGCTTCCCACTCGCCCGAAATCCTGAAATGTAGCCACGGCTGCTCGGAACAACGGTGAATGGAGCGCATTCAGAGAGAGAGAAAAAAAAATAATCAAGGGTCGCCTGCACAAGTGGTTCACAATGCGTCGTATTCATCCCGGCTCCCGCAGAGCACTCTGAGGTTCAAGCGATTAGTCCAGTGACATTTCCTGATTCTATCACACACAGCTGGGAAGGAAAAGAAAGAAAGAAAGCGGCCGGAATCGAGTTACAGTCGAGCCGTGTGTCCCATCCAGCCTGCAGGGGGAGCGAGACGCAGCCGAGTGAGTTCAAGCCAACCTGGAATTGCAGTTTTTGTAATGATGTGGAGGTTCTGGACAGAACAGTGCTGATAGCAGCTAGTAGTTGGTTCTTCAATTCATTCAAGGAATAGTTCCCACGAAAATACATCCACTCAGGGATTCAGGGTCTGATGGCGATTTTCGAAACCATGCAGCCATTCGGGGATTTCACGGATGAAAAGAATTCCATCCAACAGGTGTCCATTGTGGAAATGCCGCCCTCTGCGATTCGATTTGTGGCTCAGTGCAAGTGCGCAGAGGACTCTGCAGTCCGGTTATTTTTTTTTTTCCCAGCCAAACTATCCACTGTATAGCCATCAGGCTGAACGTAGAATACAAAAAGAGGAGAAATAGGAGAGGCAAGAGTGGGATTGAGCCTAAATCGTTTCACCGTCTAATCTAACTGCAAATCAAGTGTTGAGTCGACTCGATTTTCGGGCTCTTTGCCGAATTTAGAAAAAGCGCAGTCCAATTTACGCAAAAATAATTTACGCAACTAGCAGATCAACAAGGCAAACACAATCACATCCCGACACTGAAGGCGCTGCCACTCGCGCAGCCCTCGAGTGTCACCACTTCCTCGTCCTGCGGCTTTCAGAGAAAATGTAAATGACCTGAATACTAAGGAGTGTGACTGGGTGCCGGCGCTGCACCTCCTCCTACACACGCAGCTCCTGGAGGAACAAGGAGATGTCACCATCAGAGTGGGTGGCAGCGCGGCACATTCCTTACTCTTTTTTTCCTCGCTCCTCATAGCTCTCACTTTATTCAAAGCAATCATGGTTTTACAACCTCGGTAAAAAAGCGGCGGTCACCTTGAGCAGCAGGAAGCACTTCGACCGGGTCACTGCAGCGGAGGAGGATTTTTTTTTACCGCGTCTCTGTGTGTGCGGTTGTCACGATGACATCTCGCATTCTATTTTACATTCCATGCTAGAATTCTGAAACATTTAAGTGTTTGTCTTTTTTACAATTTCAAAACGAATCTACTGCTGAAGTCATTTAATGGACCATTTTTGATGGTTTTTCTTTTTCTTTCGCTCTGAAGTTGGTTTCATGATTTTTTTCCCCCCTCCTTCTCTTTCAAGGACACGCAGACACCTTGCAGTCCCACTGAGCTGTGATCTCGGCACACACTGGCCAATCTGTCGCTCCCGCTATGACGTTAGGCTGCCCTGCTATGCGGACAACATCTAATTATACGGCAGCGCGGCAACAACACATCTGTCCGCAGCACGAGAATCCATAATAATCAGTATAATTCTAACTGCGTCCCCTTGCACTGCAGTCACCCTTTGGCATTCATTACTAATGATGCAATGCTCTTCAAGGACTCATATCGTTTTGCGAGAATAAAATGTTCCTCCAGCCTGTCAGTGAACTTCCCAGAATGAAGGAAAGTCCAGGATTTACTTCCTTTGTTCTCACCTTTCTGGGAGATCCCGTTTCACCCGTTTGTAATGTCGCAAAGGGAACTGATACCTCTCCTGGGTGAATGACAACACTCGCAGCCAGGCCAACCATCCTGTGATATCACTTTGTTTTTGTCTCCTTCCAAACATGTGGAAGATCCAACAAACAAAGTCTCAGTTTCACATTGTTTTTTTTTTGTTTTTTTTGCTGCAGGCTGTAAAACAGGGGCCTAATTACGCTGATTTCAGGATATCTGGAAAGTCTTTTGGATAATCAACCGCGCAAGGCTCCTCTACTGGTATCCAGGATGAGGAACAAAACCGTGGTAATTGGTATAACAGGGGGCCTCCATTACCGGCATACTTCTGCTGAGCGCCGGCAGACACCGAGCTGCAACGTCATCCAATAATTAAATTCTCACTGGAAAACTTGGCAACAACCAACGGGGGGTGAAAGAAGTAACGCTTCAGTAGACACTGAACTACCTCTTACACCACTGGTGCGAATGGAGCACTGTGTGGAGGCTGATAACAAGGGGGTCAAAAAGTATGAATAAAAAAATCACGTCATTTGTATTGAAGTAATTATTTCACTTCTGGAGGGTCCATGTGGTAACAACGTGCACCACACAAAACAACAATTGTCATACAAATAAACAACACTGAGTGTGACTCACTTTCGGCCTTTCATCCAAGATCTGCTGCCGGATGTCCTTATGCTTCTCCTGAAGTCTGTCCTGCCTTTTACATTGAGCATCTTCCAGCTGCACACACAAAACACACACACACACACACACACACACACACATTGAAACAAATGTCTTTTTTTGAGCTGCCAAAGCTTCATTATTCTCCTACAGGCTAAAGCCAAACACTGTCTTACCCGTTTGATGTACTGCACCACCTCATTGACAAACGATCTGTTGATCTCCAGCTTCTCCCTGCGGGCCAAAGTATCAACCAGTCAGAGTTAAAAGGAGCGCGGACCCAATAGCGTTAAGTCGTTGGTGTTCAGTGCCATCTAGTGGCCAGACACTATCACAGCAACACAGCGCTTACTCCTCGGTCACGTTCTTGTCTTTGGATTTGGCCTCGTTGATCTTCTCCTGCCGCTTCTTGTCCATCTTCTTCTTCAGGTCCTTCTTTTCCCTTCGGAGGGCGAGAGAGGAGAAGTGAAGGAAAACCCAAACACCCTAATTGCGTTCGTCTTGAGGACGTCGACTGATGCTGGCGCGTGCATAGGCGGAGACGTTCTTACTTCTCACAGATGTCTCTGAGCTTCTTCAGCTGGGCGCTCTGGCATTCCTCCGCTATTGTGGTCAGCTTCTCAACCAGCTAGGTGGACACAGAGAGAGAGAGAGAGAGAGAGAGAGAGAGAGAGAGAGAGAGAGAGAGAGTTATGATTCTGCAAGATTATGTCATTCAAAACCTCTGTTGTTTTGGCTGCTATCTCCCTTCAAGCTTAATTAATATATGCTGAGGTGTTGAAGGTAACCAAGCCAATGATCGTGCTGTCTGCCGCTCGAGTCAGAACCTCGCTCACACCTGAGCTGTGCTCATTGTGTACCAGGGCAGGTTATTTGTTTTTCCACGCCACACATTATGAACATGGGCACAAGCGGCACAATCACTGCTGGGAATAATTATTTGCCTGAGCGGGTTTCGCTTGCCTAAGCCTTGAGTTTGCATTTTCATCCAGTCCAACGCAAGTCAAGGCAGGATTGCAATTCTATTGGGCTTAATTGAGTCTTTTATGTTGTTTTGTATACTGGAGCACTGATTTTTGCCATCGTTTGGCAGCTCTGGCAATATATAAATCTGGATATTTGCATGTCTATGTTGGTTTCTTTGAGTGTGTGTGTGGTTTCTGGTGTGGTCACCTGCTTGATGTGTTCCCTCTTCTGGTACTTCTCGCTGTAGTACTGCTCCTGGCGCAGTGTGAGGAGCTGCTGCTGCTGCTGCTCCTTGAGCTCGGCCAGCCTCTGGGTGCACTCCTGCTCCAGCTCACTCAGCTCCCGGTCCAGGGCGGACAGCGACTGTTCGGACCGACTGCACCACGCGTGCACACACAGACACACAAGTCTGCAAATTAATATACGGTGCTTCTTGTTAGAGGGCAAAGCAATCATGCATCTCTCTTGAAGAAATTATGTTGAATGTTCATGCAACCACACACTCTGCAGGAATAATCTGTCAGTTTGTAATTATATAGAAAACAGCTTGAGTTGTCTGCACAGTATGCAACAGAGCCATCAAGTGGAAGCAGCAGGTATTACTAGCTGATATCACTTTTACACTTCTATGGTTTTCCTACATAATTCCATGTGTCGATGCCGTCATTGAGAAACTGCAGTGTCAATAGTCATGACAATGAAAGAAAAGATGTTAAATTCATAGGGTGTGGCCAAACCTTTGACTGGTAGTGTATATGCTGATATAAACTGTATATATTCCCAGTAGCTTAAAGATAAATCATGATGGACACAAAGTGAAATGTGTCAGTCAGGCTAGAAAAACAGCTTTTTTTTCTCCCTGGACTTTATTATCCTCCACGGACCCGCTGCAGTTCGCCAAGCTGTATCATAAAAATCCTGATCTACATCTACATTATATGAAACAATTTCACGTTAGCCACAGCCCTTATCTTGAACCTGGAAGTAACACGGCTGAAAGCTGTTATCAGGCTCTTGCAGTGGCCTGCCGAGCGGCCACTCGCAGCACTGTAATCTGGGCTGCGTGCTGAATGCTGATTACTGTGCGTTGGACGCTGAGGGGCCCAGAGCGTAGCCCTGTGGTTTGGCAGAGGCCTTATCTCCTGTATTCTTATTCTGGACACGTCTGGTTTCTCTTCTGCTTGACTAGCAGTGCTTGTTTTTTTTTGTGGGGGGAGGACTGACAAACTGGTAGGAGCAATAACCGATGCGAAAACACTATTTGGGTTATTACCTGAGAGAACTGCTTGTAATAGATAGACTCTACTACTGTCTGTGAATGTGTTTATAATCTGAACAGGCTACTTTGCCTAATTGAAACCTTAAGTATGACCCAAATTAGCTCAGCTTGTACAACCCTAAAATTCTCTATTTCTCTAAGAAGAAGAAGAACAACAACAAAAAAACAACAACGCATATTTAGCCATCTGTTTATACAGTCTACTGCGAAAAACTCTTTTTAGCTAAATGATAAAACTGATGCTTTCTTCCACATATTTGGAAAGAAAACAAAACAAAAACAAACAAACATAGTGGTATTGTCGCTAAACTGGGCGAGATAACAAAAAAACCTTTCCATCACAGCATGTTTCAGCGTAATCTGTTTTGCAAAATTGGAGCAAGCATGAATTAGAGATTTCCTATTCCTGGGGAGTTGACTGATATGATGTCACGTATGAGCGTTGATAAAGTGAATTTATTATTAAAATGACAGAGTTTGGAGGAAAACCAGTACAAACTAGTCAGAGGTGGAGAAGATGAGGGCCACCTACCTTTTCTTACCGTCTCGTTTGTGGCTCTTGTGCACAGAGGAGCGCCGCCGCTGGTGCTGGCTCTGCAGCTCCGACACCCGAGCCGTGTGCTCCTTGATGAGCTCGCTGGTCTTGCGGTGGTGTTTCTTCACCAGCTCCTTCATCTCCTTGTACTGCTTCCTCTGCTCGCGGACGAAGCCCTTCTGCTGCTTCAGCTCCTCCAGTGTCTGAGCCTCCAACTCTGAAATAAAGAATGAAGTCATAGTGGACCAGCAGAAAACATTACACAAAGTTTGCGCATGTTAACGGCTGAATAGCTAAACGCTGAAGAGGTGTATCTCACCGGTGAGGACGCTCTGAATGATGTCTTCCGTCTTCACGGACGGTTTCAATGAGCCTAGTCGCCAAAAAATGCATGGGTGTTAAATTGCCGTTTAAAGGAACAGTTACAATAATTTGAACTTTTTTTTTCAGTTGAAAAAAATATGCCATTGGGTACAGACAGAAAGTGGCACTTGAGCGGTTCTGCCGTACCTGCAGACTGGGGCTGGTGAGCCAGCAGCGAGGGTGGTTTCGGGGCGATGATGGGTGTGTGACTCAGTCCGTTTTCCGCCGGCAGCGCTGCCCTCTGGTCCACCTTGGCCTCCGACGGGGCGTCACTTCCTGCTTCCACCTTGACGTCGGAAACACAGCCACGCTGGTGATTAGAGAGCTCTCCGACTGACGGCGCCAGGGCCTCGGGCTGCGCCTGGTCACTGACGGACAGTTTGTAGACATAGCTTTGGTAGCCCACTCTCAGCATCACGCCCTGGATTTTAATTACCGTCCTCGGTTCAATTTAAAGGAGGTCTGCCTGCCCCAGTCAGGCTGGTCAGACCTCCACCTCTTATCTGCGACCACCTCCGCCTACTGGGGCTGCGGCTTGCCTCCTTGGTTGCTATGGTGACGGCGTGCAGCGGCCCGCTGTCGGCCATACTTCAGGGTAATCCTATCAGCTGGCAAATCAGATAAGAGCAGCCCCTCAGGAACAGGCTCCTCGCGCTTATGACCTGAGATAACCCTGGCAGCTCCTCCTGCATCCCCGAGTCACATTAACCCCTGCGACTGCCTCGCCTCGCCCACTGCACTTCCATTCATTCACATGGCACTGCCATAAGTCAACATGTCACAGCTACTATTCCGGTGCTGAAATTACTGTCATGTTGATGGCTAATTAGCAAAGGTCGCTTCCTGGGAAATCACTTGCTGGAAACTGATAAGTCATTTTCAAGAAAGCAGACAGTTGATTAGGTGCACCAAGTGCTTTTTCAAAAAAATGTCCTTTAATGATGCGTGCAGTCATTAAACTGTAGCTTGGAAATTAAAACATCATGTGACTCACACTGTTTATTTTTAAGGAAGTTAAAAGGATTACCATTCTCTTTGTACTATTGTTATATTCCTGAGAGTAAAGGCTGGGACATTTGCAGACAGACAGACACACCTCTTTGTCTCCCTCCTCCTCTCCTCCCTCCTCCAAAGTCAGCGCAGCCAGCTGATTGGCTCTCTGTTCCATCAGGTTGACGTAGCGGATTGGGTTGGAAAGGGCCTCGATGACATCTGAGGGGGTTGACATGTACATGTAGATACATCTCTATATATTTTTTTACATTTTCAGAGGCTGCAGTAACTTAGGCCATGTTTGCCTTCAACTCACCGGCAAACGTGTCCGGGACGTAGTCTTTCACCTCTACATACACAAACAGCGCGGGCAAAGTCAGAGCCTGGTTCTTCTCATTCCTCAGACTGATGTAGTGATAACCTGCATGGTTATTAGAGTAGCAGTTTACAAGCCAAGAAGCAACAAGTCATCCAAAACTATAGACCTCTCTGAAAAAGGTTTGTGTCATTTTATAAATGACACAAACCTAAAACTCAGAAAGTCTCACCTGGGCGGATGGCCGACACAGGAATGATCCGATGGCCGATGAACTTCCCCCCTTCTTCAAACACAGCTATCCTCAATGAAGCCAGTGTGGGTAGAACAACCTACAAAATGTAACTCACTCACTCAATACTTTACCAGAATGATGGCACTGCAATATAAATCCCACTTGAATTTCACATCGTGCCCAAAATAGTTCTACTGTATATTGTTGTAACAAACTGTAACGACATACAGTGTTGTTACAGAGTTATTACAGTGTGTTCTGACTGGCTCAGACCTTCTTGAAGACAATGGCCTCCTCCTCCCAGACCGGGTTGATGGCGTTGCCCTGGGACGTCTTCGTCTTGAAGGCCTTCCTCTTGGTGTCCACTGGCAGGCCGAACATGTCAATCTCCACATACGTCCCCACTTTTTTGTCGGACAGAAACTGGCCTGAAATAATCTTGAAAGTGGAGGAAGAAGAACGGTAAAAATAAGGAAGCCTGCATGGCTGAGGCGGCAAGGGTTAATGCGGTTACAGCAGTGGTGAGGCGCACCTTCACAGACAACGTGTTAGCTACGATCCCGTCCACGGTGCTCTCAGTGAACGGGTCAAAATGTTTGTCCGGCCGCCGCATGAACTCCGGTTTGAGTCTGTAGCCGCATTTGCCGTTGTACTCGTACATGCCCAGGTTCAACTGCATGGACAAGTCTGTGGAGGAAGGGCACAATAACAAATGTTAACCTTAATTCCGAAAAAAAAGAAAAAAAAAAGTTAAAGTCAAGATTTGTCTCTGATCATCACTCACCGATGGTCTGAAAGTTGAGCGCCACCAGCTGGCACCCAGCGTTCCAGAAGAGTTGGGGGTTGTAGTTGGATGAATCTACCCGCGTTCCTTTAGGGTAGATCCTGCTCAACTGCAGTTTGTTGTACCTGGATGCTGTTGGTTAAGGCTGGAAGACTGGTGTTTCCCTCCCCCAGCCCATGCATTTTTTTTTACCATTTAGTAATAGTGAGGATACTCCACAAACTCTACAGGAGATTTTGTCAGTAGCTCCAACGCTTTAGTCTCCACAAAGGATGACATCTGGTAGCTGCGGTTGATCTCTGCAGTGAGATGTTGACCACGGTGTCAGTAAAGAGAATAATTTGTCTATGTTTGTCGTGGTGAAGTACAGCCGTAGACCAGCGAGATATTCACACTGCCTTCATAAGGAGGTTATTACTTTTAGAAGCCTCAAAGCTGTTGAACTTCACTGGCTGAATGTAGATGACCAGATTGGACATTTCCTCTGTGGCAAAGGCTTCGCTGCCTGCGGTGCCCTGTGTGTGAAAACACATAAAATAAATATTTTACAAAAAACAACCAAAAACATCCTCATCAGTTAAAAAACAGAAATCCCATTTAGGGGCAAGCAACCTCCCTTTGAAAATTTAGAATAAAAATAAGTGCATGGATAACACTTAATAATAATGATAATTTATAAGACATTTATAAGCTATGAGTAGATATTAGTGTATGGTTAGGTTATAGATGTTTTATAACCTAAGTTAAAAAATATCTAATGACCATTTACGTATTTATATAAGGGATTTGTTCATGATTAGTTAACCATCCACTAATAGCTTATAAATGTCTTATAAATGATCATTATTATAGTGTTACCAGTGCATGGACTCTTTTGATCACTAGAGGGCAGCCTCAGCACATGGCACCATCACTTCCTGGAAATATAATTGAAGTGTAATTTAATTAGTTCACCGCTGGACACACACCTCATCCATTGAGCCCTTCTTGCAGTCGTCGTCATCGTCGTCGTCCTCCTCGCTCTCCGCCTCCACTTCCCCTGGAAACACCAGGCAGAGAGTCACGGTCACGGGCGAATGCAATCAATTAAACAGGGAATAATATTTGCACATGTGCCCGAATGGTGCCCGATTCAAGATGCGTCACGAAACGCAGGACGAAAGCTGATTTGCCTCGAAGCGGATCATTGCACCGGTTTGCACCGGCTGATCACAAGCCCGGTGTGGGGAGGAAATTAATTTTAATATTGCCTTCGGTCTGCCCATACTCCTCCAGCGCCCACATAATGAAAGATCAAGTAAAGATTTCCCACTGCATCTGAGGTCACATCAACCAAGGAAATGAATGCTTGCAGCGTAACGGTCAGGCTGACCTGCAGCTTCTGCAGGCAGGCAGCTTTGAATGAGGGCATGACTAATTGTTTCCCCACCCTGGAGGCTGAGGTCACGTGACTCATGTGGCTCACCGATGGACTTCCTGCCGTGCGCCCTCAGGCCGAGGTCGGCGCCGTCCGACGACTGAGAGGGGTCTGCCATCTCCTCCTTGGTCGAACCTGAGCGTTGATAACAAAATGAGCAATAGAAGCTGGAATAAAAATTATTATTAACAATTACGGAACTGCAATATTGCCACAAGAAATTACAGATCACAAAATTGTTTTGTTGCATTTGTGTACTTAGGGCTCCTTCCAAAGAAAGAGAAAATAAAACAAAATGTTACTTTTTAGCAGAAGGCTTAAACTCAGTGTTTTTTGTGGACACCTGTAATCAAAGAAATAGACTGTTTTTTGGTAGATTTGTACGTATTTTTGGATAATTGTGACAATTTTGCAAGTCTGATCTACTGAGGTCAACGACATAAAATAATCATCTGAAAATTTGGTATAATCTTGGACCTTATGTCACGTCTAATGCCAGATTATAAACACAGCAAGATCACAAATGCAAGCGAGACACTTGTGCTACTGAGCTTCTTACACCAGGGGGCAGTGTGCATGTGCAGTTGAGCTTGCGGTGAGAAAACGAAAGGCAACCAATTTCAAGGTTTGTGTCATAAATTTACAGCTGGCTGATGTGTCGTGTGCTCAAAGCTCCCACGTAAAACCATCATCAGGCCTTTATTTTTCAAAACCCCGGACCTCTAGCAGAACATCCTGAGAGGAGTGTCTAGTCAATGAACGTGTGTGACGCGTCGACCAGGTCGGCGTACCCGTGCTGGGAGACGAGGGCTCGCACACGCTGGACGAGTCGCTGTACGTGTTGGAGACCTGCTCGGACAGCTTCTTCTTGGTGCTTCCTCCGGCCTTATGGTGTTTCTTCTTGTTCTTCACCAAGATCTTCCCCATCAGCTCCATGGGGCTCGGCAGCGGCACACCGGGCTCCAGCTGGAACAGCAGACGGACGGGTGATCAGTCGACGCAAAGTGGAGAAGCATGGAGAAGATGAATGTGTAAGACTTGAGGAAAGTATTGTTCTGCTGCACGGCTTTAGGATTTGTTAGGAGTTGTGGGTTGCTGAGGTCCAAAACGATGCTGTCTGGCTGCATTATGGAATTCAGTAGACAAAGTGTGTAGAGTCGAAGTTATTGTAATGTACATTCACGGCAATTTAAGGAGGATAAAGTAGCAAAATAGACTATCAAAGATCCTGCAGATTAATACCCATCGCACTCCTCCAATCAAAGTCCATAGGGAACTATTCCATGTGAGGTCTTTACATGCAGACACAGTAATTCCTCAGTATTCCTTTTACATGTTATTTGGTATGTTCTAAATAAACCATGCAACCCAGTAGCGGCAGAGGTGTCATAACATGTTTGTCCAGGCAGGCTTCTCTGGCAAAAAGATGCTCCCCTCCCCATCACTTTCACTTAGTCTTGAATTGTTTTTTTCTGGAGCTTCTACAAGACAATTTGACCGAAACACCTGCTCTCCGTCGCATCCTCCAAAATGGAAATCGAGAACTGGAGGAACAGGCACGTAGCAAGCACGAAACTAAAGCAGTTGTGAGAAAACGGAAGAGGAAAAAACAAAACAAAAAACAGGAAAACTCCAGCAGTAGTATTTACGGAATTAAACCGTTGACGTGTCTCACAAGGGTGAAGTTAGATGTGCAAACATCACACGTCTTAATGAGGTCGTTGCTTCTGAATGTGACCTTAGTGCGACTGAGGTGGGGTGAGGCTCACATGGCCGTATCCTATGTAGAGTGTAATACCCTCATAATAATGGACGACCGTACACGTGCTCGATGATCTTCACAGAGGGATCAAATTCACGTCGCGACGTCCCGGGAGTTAGGAACGATATTGAAATGGGCTTCCCGGAGTGAAACCGAGCATTAAACACAAACATTTACTCTCAAAGGAGAAGGCGGAGGGAAGCAGGCGGGGCTGATTTATTCATAGGGAACACTGCTTTTTGGATCGCTGTGTTTAGGGACATTAATAATTCATAATTGAGGAAGTCGGCAGTGGTGCCGAATACACCCAGTCACTTTCAAACTCGGAGAGCGCACCATCTATTAGCATTTAAACTTGAAGATCCACTCGCAGCCAGAAAACATTTGACTCATAGAGCCAAAATTCATTCACACATCACACCGCACACTCGTGGTGAGTGATAAATTATTTTTCTAGAACTCACTCTCAACGGCCTCACATGGAACTGGAAACACTTTAACGAGCTGGATGGAGTGGACGGCCAGCTTCCAGGTCATGTTTTTCTCAGATTTTTTTCGTCTTTAAAGCCAGAAGAGAAAAAATGCTTCACATCACCCCTGACAGACGAAGACCAATAACAAGTAAACAGGCTCTGACAGCTCCAAGGTCAGTGTCTTGGCTTGTCCTGGCATTCTATGATGTGTTTGCAACTTTATTCCAAGTCTTTTTCCCCTGCATTGTGCGCAGATCGTCCCAACATTTCACCACTTTAAAACATCTGGGGCTTTGTTTCTCTTTTCCCCTCTCAGGGTAGCTGATGTCAAGTAGACATTTCCCAAGAAAAGGTTGCACTGATTTTCTACATCCTTCAGAAAAAGAAACCATTGAAAACATTTTGACAGGGGGGAATGAAGCCCTTTCAAGAAGACTCTTAGAAAGTGATGGATTCTATCATGTTTACAGTGGACCAGACGCCTGTATAATTTTAAGCACCTTGAGAATATCAGGCACTCAGAATTGGAAGGCATCCCCTTTGGAGCTTTTCAAGATGGATGTGCGAAGTCTCAGAGCTCAATCACAATCACAGCGACCCAGCTGCCTTTTTTAAAGATCCTCCTTATTCAACGCGCATTTAAATTTTAGCAAGAAGAAGATCAAGAAAGGAAGATGAATTTTCCCAGAGCATCGTAATCCTCTTTACTGTCACTTTAGACTCAACCGGAACCGATCCAGTCATATTAGCCTCTGTGGCCCTTCCCCTATGGACTAACGGAGCTGATATCCCATTCGATACACTGCGCACACGGCCGCCTTGTGAGAAGGGGAGCAGGGGTTTGTCATTGCGCTCACCTTCCCCAGTTATTACACGCTCGCTGGGAGAAATCTGACTGCTCAAAAGGCACTTTCACTCTGCTTCTGGCTGCCTTCTTCCCTCTCGGTGTAGCTCTTTTCTTATCCGTCGGCCTTCAAAGAGGCTTCGCCGAGATTAAGGCCCAATGTCACAGCGGGTCAGAGGTTCAGCCGGAACACTTCACAGCGGCTGCGACAAGACGTCCCTGGTGCACGGCGCGCAGGGAAGCGTGACGTGGAAGGAATCACACGTGCCAAGTTGGGCAAGAGACATGTTTTTTTTGCTGGTTTTTGATGTGCCGCACCGGAAAAGCAAACCGAGGTCACAGCATGAGGTCGAGTTTGCGCAACAAGTGTCGACAATTCCACCACGCAAGTGCCTGCGTCATTTCACACAAAGGCGCCTTAGGGGAGGAAGGAGGAGGGATGAAAAAAAAAGAAAAGGAGTTTGGGCACAAAGAGAGAGCAAAGCAAGCTTTTGACGGGTTGCCATGGCAACAGAGAAGAGACGGATAAAGGGCTGCCAAAGAAAGCGGGTAGAATTACAACTCAAAACACTTTTCCCTTTGAATCTTGCAAAGTCCTCGTTTTTGCAGTCGCCCCGCCGGCCTGCGTGCGATAACCGACCAGCAATGCAGGGCGAATAACAATAACCACCGAATTTTGTGGAAAAAGAGCTGCGAGGTCGAAGCGTTGAGGAGAGCGAGGAGCTTGCGAAAGCGGGTAAAAGGGGAAATCTGAGAGGCGGGACCTTAGAGGAGGGCCTCCAGAGAGAGAGGGAGGGCTGGAAAAAAAACACATTTTAGCAGGTGCGAGAGGGCACGTCGATATGTGAGAGAATGGAAGTGCCTTAAAGGGACAGTCCGCAAACATTATTATTTTTTTTTTTTATTTCAACCCATTTCTCTATTTGCCGCTATGTCCAACTGTGACAAACAGTTCTCACCCACGTAACAATAATGGAGGTCCGCAGAGGGAAAGAATTCCGCCTCCAACACAATGGAAGCTTACAGAAGAAAACTTAACTCAACTTAATTTATATTCCCAAGGGGCGGTTCTGTTTTGCAGAGTAACACATACAAGCATGCAGCACAAGTAAAGTGACACGGTGCACAGCCGCGTCGGGAGACACAGCCTGGTGTCAGCAGCAGGGCACCAGGGACCCACACAAGGCTGTGCAGTCAAATGCAAAAAAACAACAACAAAACAAAATAACACTTCTCGTGTGTAGTCATCAGAAAGATGCTGGAGACTCCGCAGTTGAATTGATCTGAAACAACAACATTAACAGGATAGCCTCATGTTAGCTGCTGCGGCTGCGGCTAACAGTGTTAGCATGTAAAATACCATGAATGAGGCTCTTGTCGAGGTCACAAGGGATATTTTGACTGGAAACAATAATGTTATTGTTGCCGTTGGGGGTAAAACTTGACCTTTGAACCTGTTGTGTGGACACTTGCATGACACCACACTAGCAGGACGGGGTGTTGTGTGTTTTTTAGTGTTATTTGATGTACATGCCCATTGCACTTGTGCCACAATGTGTGAAATTCTTTCGCACTGCCAAACTCCGGAATGGTTAATAAATGGAAATATCACATTTGACACAACAGTGAATACTACATGGGAACCACAAGAAGAGTGTGAGTCTTTGTGGAAGGTGCACTGTACACGTATCTGTTGTGACGGCGGGCTGAGCCGATGAGGTCAAGGACGATTTTTTCTAGTTGCACTCCTCTGTGTGATAATACCTGCTGAATCTCCCCTCCGCCGCTCGTGTCATGCACATTCCCGTGGTGTGTGTGCACGTGCACGTGTCGTCTGTGAGTGCATGTGTGTTTTAGAGCATATTATCCACTCACCAGATATTTCTCCTGAGGATCCGTCAGTAATGCGTCTCCAAATATTGACCGACAGTACTCAGCCATCTTAGCCTGCTGCTTCGGCCTGGGAGACACGCACACACACACACACGCACGCACGCACGCTGTAGTTGACTCTATTTTGAACCAATCAATACACAATAAATATGACAGTGACGGCTGAAAGCCTCGAGGAGCCATTAAAATGCAAAAAAACAAAAAAACAAAACCCTAGTCCTGACAAACCCTTCGCAGGTAAATTGTACCCTTGACGACGCTGCTGATTCGAAGCAATTAGCTCATGGGACATATTGCCGCGCTAGCAATCAATCAGGCCGCGGGTAACACGGCGAGGACGGCCGATTTGCATCGACTTACGAGTCAACGTGGTTCTCGAAAGACAGGATGATGGGGAAGGGCGAGGTCTTGAAGGCACACTCCGCGATGGCCTCGATCACCTCCTGGAAACACAAGAGCGACACTCAGTGAGACAGGCCACAGACAGGCTACAGACAGACAGACAGACAGACAGACAGAGGGAGTCCAGACTAGAGCCCTCACTCTCATACACTTTTCCAAAGCGAGAAATCCAGACAAAGAAAAAGTGCTTTCAAGCTGCCGCTTGGGCCGTGGAGGCTTCTGGCCAGGATGCGGCTACCACGCTGCGATAAGGGGACCGTGACATCTTGCAGAGCAAGGCGGATTTCACTGGAATTTCACACTGTGAACGATGAGTCATCCTGTGGCTCTCTGGAACAAACGTCATGTTTTCCACAGCAGCAAAATTCAAAAAAAAAAAAAAAAAAAAAAAAAAAAGGCTGCCAGGCTTCATTATCTGGTGGTGAGTCCACAAGACACAATAACGGGCATTCAAACACTTCTGCAGGGCAGGTTTTACAAAAAATGTTTTGGTTGATTGATTGATCCCATTGTCTACTTGATACTGAAAAATGTAGATATTTGTAAGTGATACAAGTTCACGTGTTAACTAAACAAACTGTCCAAGGGCAAAGCTGTCTTTTGCCTGGCATTTACCACCAACATCATATCAATATGTTGTAAATGTGACAGTCATAAGCAATGGTGATCAGGCTACTTAGTTGCTATACTGTTGTTGTTGCTAGCATCTGTAAGAGAGCCTCGAACTCGTAATAAAAAAAGTCTGAAATTGGTGGCATGACAATTTGTAAGACGGTGCAGCCAAAGGTGGAGTCTGAGGTCAAGAAGAGTTTTGATCTGCACTTGCGTTACCATTTTAAACCTGTTTATTCATAATGCATCATCGTCCAGTGTGTAAACGGCTTTATGATAAACTGCGTCGCAAACGTCACAACCAAATCCTCCTCGACGTTTAACGGAAAAGTCGCTGGGAAAACGAAGCCTCCCACCAACCCTGAACGCAGCCAGAGTCGTATCTGTTTACAACCATATGATTCCCTGCATTTCCGTGAAAGGCCCCGGAGAACATGAGTCCAACCTCCTCGAATCAATAAGTGTGGGAGGAAGCGGGAATGATAAGCTGGAAGGGGAAGGCAGGCAAAATAAATTAAACTCCACTGTGGGCCCGCTGGTGGTGGCGGGATGGCGCTCGGAGGACGCTGAGTCTAAATGAAATAACTGGGCTGCGGGTCTGGAGTGCATGTGAAGAAGAAGCCCAACGGTATCATCTCTGGCTAATGATAAGAAGCAGAGGCTTGTGTACTGGAGCGCCCGCAAAAGCAAGAGACTTTTTTACAGGCAGAGAGCGGTTGAGGAGGCGGCGTCACCCGTCTCGGTCTGCGGGAGGGTCCAACATGCTACATATTGGATTTCCACGCCGGCCGCTGATTGTCTAAGTCAATTACGCCGTCATTAGCGGTGGTGTTGGTTCCGTTAATGCCTTCATTTCCATTTGCGCCATCTCCTCCAATAAAAAACTGTGCAACCCAACCTCCTCTCCGCCTCGCCATCCGGTCTTTCGCGGCTCTTCCTTCGTCACGTCGCAACCCCTCCCCCGCCCCTCCATGGGGAATAATTGCATTGAGCTGGTTGTATTTCTCTGGACTCTCTCATTAGATCTAAATTTCCTCATTTGTTCCTCCTCCGTTCTATCTCCTTTACTTCCCTTGACACAAACTTTACCATTAAGATTCTTACACCCGACTCCAGTAATAAAATGCACTTTTTTCAGTTCTTTAGATTGGGGCTTTTCAATAGATTCACCAGCTGGGTTCATGCATTCTGCTCTATAGCAGCAACTTCCTTGCTTTATCTTCACCGCTTAAGACCGTAACTGAAAAATCTACAATAGAAAGATTTGCTATGAATCGTCCTGTCAGCTGTTTTGCAGGTGTTTATTTTTGTATTGCAGTCTATGGGAAAAATGCTTTTTCCCATAAATGTATTTGCAGAACCTCGAGTGGCCACTGGGAAAAATCGGTGCGCCGCCATATTGCCAGTCCGGTATCCAGTTCTTATAACACATCCATGGCCGGCACCTACTATGTTTTACTAGCGCTGCACTCAACACCAAACCCAACAGAAAGTGGATTACATAACGTCTCCCCACCTTGAAGGAGATTTCAGTCGTCATGGTGAAGCCGTGAGTGATGACGGGCTCTTCTTCGGTGGTGCGGCCCTTCCAGCAGTCCAGCTCGATGCAGCGGCACCCGGACAGGAGGACCTGCTTGTACATCTCCACCGAGGAGTTGCCAGCGAGCTGGCCGGCTGCAAACGCAAAACAACGGGGACTTTAGCTCGTGCGAAAAAAGAAAATGTCTGTCCACCCCCCCGCCTCCCCTGTCCCCGCATTCCCGAAGAGCTCGTGAACCCCATTAAGCACCAGATGCACCGAGAACTCAGGCGGGCACGTCTCATTCCAACCTGTCACCATTAGCAGAGCAATTACGCCGCCACATTAGTGGCGTTCTTCCCCGCAACGCGGCGAGAGCTGCGTCAAAGTGAGAATGAAGTGTGCGCGCGTGTGTGCGCGCGTGTGTGAGTGTGTGATTGCAAGCGTGTTTTTCCCTTCACATCTGAACCTCGATCATTTAACTCCGCTTTATTAACAAAGCGCCATGTTGTAAGTGGTCTCAGTGCTTTCTACAGGGCGAGCAGGTCCACACCATGTTCTTCATAAGCCAATTCACTCTATAATCCAATTATGGGAGCACCTGGTGCGTTCCAAATTGCATTCTTCCGTCCTGAATATACAGTGCATAGGATGGGATTTCTGCTCTGTTACTCCATACGGACATGGGCAGCCAGGCTAATAGCTGGATTGGTTCCAGCTGAGCCTAAAGTGACAGTAAAGAGGATTACAGTTATCTAAGTAATTCACCCTTCTTTTTTATTATCTTCACTTTACAAGATTTCATTGCTGCCGGATGGAGTGGACCTCTTAGCAGGGCCGCGGCAGGACGGCGGCGACTGCAGGTCTGAAAAACTTTCACGCGTAATTTAATTCTGGCATTGTGAGTTGTGGCGCCTGCGCTCTGTTTATGTGGTACATTAATCTCTGCTGTCTTCACGCTCTTGCTATTTGCTATTTGCTCTCAAGAAATGGAAGAAGAAGAAGAAGAAGAAGCGACGGCTCCGAGACATGACGACACTTTTGGTAAGTTTGGACCGACACGTCAAAGTGAGCGTAAATGCAACAAGTTTCACGCGTCGAGTGCGCGTACCGAGAAGCCAAGGGACCGACTGTTCTGTTTCTCCTCATTTTGTTGTCTTTGAGCTTCACCTGTTAGCGCAATTCAATTCCATCCCCGCCCCTCCGAAAGAAATGTGATACACATGAAAGATTTGGCACCCCTCCCCCGCCCCCGCCCACGGAATAGATTTGAATTGATGAATCCTAATAACCATTCAGGAGAAAATGGCCTGTGTACCGTGCCTCCCATTCTTGCGCACTGCCAGCAGCCAGTTACTGTGACTACCAGTCGGAAGAAATATTTAACTCATGAATATCAATGACGTGAGTCTCCTGGCACGACTTTGCTTAGAAGGGGGCGCGCGTCGGGGGCAGGCGGGGGGGGGGCGAGGTGGGGGACGGGGGTCTCGCATTCAGCGGCAGCTGCGAGGTATAAAGATGAGAGTACGATATGTGCCACCGGGAGTTTATTTTTATATCGTTCATGCTTGGGAGAATTAATGAGGTGGTCAGGATAAAATGCAGTCAGTATCCAGTGGAGACAGACTGCGTTTCCCTTTATAGCCTCTTCAGCTGACGCTATTTCAACTACCTATTTGGCTAACATGTCGCCAACTCTTAATTTGAGTGCTTATAATTTTTCAGCAGAAGTAAAAAAAAAATATAACCTTGCGTAAGATTGTATTTATAAAACTTTACTGGTAAGGTTTTCCATCACCTTGTTTTAATGTGATACCCCAAAATGCTCCAACAATGGGCTTTGGGAACCTTGAAAACAGAGCTAGTTCTTCCTATTTGTTTTGACTGGCAGTCTTACGATAACACATCAAAATTGTTGGTGCTCCCTGGGTCCAAAACGGAGAAAAACACAATTTCCCGGCAAAGATGTCAGCCTACGGAGTGTATGTGTGTGTGTGTGTGTGTGTGTGTGTGTGTGTGTGTGTAACTTACCTGTGAGGTACGTGTTGTGCGAGGAGTTAATGAAATAGTGCGAGAGGG
Source organism: Thamnaconus septentrionalis (assembly GCA_009823395.1). NCBI lineage: Eukaryota > Metazoa > Chordata > Actinopteri > Tetraodontiformes > Monacanthidae > Thamnaconus > Thamnaconus septentrionalis. The sequence goes on along the minus strand of CM020519.1, from coordinate 6,093,729 downwards.
GAAAGGTCATGTCTTCGCTCTGGTCCAGCTTCTCGGGGGGGATGATGCTGTTCTCTTCGCCGTTCAGGTACCCGGCGAAGCCTTCCACCGAGATCTGACCTGCACAGACGCGGGGCGGCCGGTCAAGATCAACACAAACGTGGGTTGCTTCATCCATCGTGTGTGCACTTGGCAAAAAAATTCAACCAAGTAAGGAGATAAAGATTTTTTTTCATCCATCTGCAATGTGCGCAAAGACCAATTCCGCATCAATCTTGCATCTGCGTCGTCTTTTGCGTCGTAAAATCGTTGCTTTGTGACGGTGAAAATTCATTTCAGCATGAAAGCTATTAAAAGCACATCAGTAAGACGCACTTCTCCTCTGCTGGCCGTTCGTTACACAGCACATGTGCACAGCGGTTTGCATTATTGAATTGATCCAACTCGTGTCCCGAGGCCACAGATGCATTTGAGCGGCGCTCGATAAACGTGTTGTAATCCGCGGCTGGGAGTCGTCGCAGCAGGAGGCTGAGTCAGTGCCATTCCGCAGCCTGACACCCTGCTGGAACCATCTCGCTTTACATCTTCAGCATGACTAACGGGGGCCTCTCGGGCGCAGTGCCACGGGCAAAGGGGGTTGGGGGAGCCACTGGAGCGGAGAGTGGCGGAACCGACACATGGCGGTTTTTGATCCTTTTCGCCTGCTTGTTGACGACAACATCGAGTCAAGTTGGGCCAGGCTCGTCTCTGAGACGGCACCAATCAAAACAGTCTGCGATTGCAAAGTGTGTGAAAGATGAAAAGTGTGTATTTCCTGGCTCGCCACCCAGCTGCTGCAAGCTGTTGAGAGTGGCAGTCCATCATCATCATCGTCATCATTGTGAATGTGGGCTTGCGAGAGTCAAGTGTCAAATGCTGTAGCTCACACGCATGTTAAATGATGTAAAGCATGTGCAGTGCAGCTTAGTCTGGTATTGGTTGAGTAAATACAGCACAGATAATCCTAAGACTGGTTGCTACGACTGAATGCTTGAACCAAATTCCAGTATTGATTCAACGCTAATGTTGATGTTGACACTGACGACGCCTCGATCGGCGCTCCTGAGATGTGACGCAGGGCCGATAGACGCGTGAGCTCAAACTCCTTGGAAACCACCTCCCGACCGCCTGTAAGGCCAGGAAAATGTCAACACCGGCCGCAGAGAGACTGGCGGTGATCACCAGCCCACGTCTATTAACGCACACACAGGCAAAGTGAATGTACAGAATGTTCCATGACCTCACTGCTACCGGTGCAGCATGCTGGCCGAGCGTGCAGTCTGCCGTGAAGCTTCAGAGTTGAAAACTTTAAAAACTAAATCAGTTGTTCAGAATTATTATTTTTTACAGCAATTTTTCTTTTAATTGTAATTGATTTATTCTTGCACAAGCTGCTGGAGTTGACGATCATCAACTTGGAAAGAAACAATTGTGGTTGATATTGTTCAAGAAAAAACCTTGTGTCCGCGTATCTTTTTCAGTATTCAATATTTTCACCTAGTTTCAGTTAACTAATTATACTTTAAACGCAGAGAATTATTCAAAAAAACAAGATAAACATTTCACATTACAATTTTTTCACAAGCCTTCCGATTGTTCTACATGAATCCTCCTCTCAGATGTTCCATACCTGCGCTGGTGTCATGGTGGTACGCGACAAAACCTGTCTCGTCGTGAACCGAACGCATCATAAAGAATAAATAACGAGTGGCGTGGGGGAAAAAAACGACAAAAAAAACGCTCATGTCTCCAGTCATTCGGGCGCGAGATCGCAATTTACATACAAATTAGCACACATATCAGACGCCGCACCTGCACCGATTCAATATTGCGCAAATGTACAACAAGCACCGAAGGCGAGAAACACATTTGCTGCCTCCTTTCGACCTTCACACACAAACACACACACACACACACACATACAGGAATACACACACACACACACACACACATACAGGAATATACGCACAAAAACATACAGAAACACACACACACACACACACAGACACATGCTGCTTGAAGTAATGCGAAATATGCTAAGTGATGTAACCTCGACGGATGCTGCAAGTCCCTCCGGCCGCTTTATGCTAATTAATGCGGTGGCAGCCCCGCCCCTCCCCCCTCCCCACTGCAGGGCGAGCTGACTAATTAGGGCTGGCTGCTGTCGGCAACAGTCGAGGTGGAGAGCGCCGCGCATCTCGCCCCCACTTATCACCGGGACCTCGCTGTGCAAGCGCGGCAGCCTACAAGACGTCTGTAGGTCAAACCATGAAAAATGCTCGGGCTACAGGTGTGGGAATCTACAGGCGTTGTTTTAAAGGTGCTACAATAACATGATAACAATATGTGCATCTATAGCCTTTCAAAGACCCTGTACCCGCTTAGCTAGCCCCACTTTCAAGGAAACGTGAGCCAAAACATGCACGTTTCCCCTAGTGCTGTAGTACTCAAGGTTGGTCTTGGTCTCAAGAGCACTTTTAAGGGTCTTGGTCTCGTCTTGGACTCTGAGGCATTTTTACTCAGTCTTGTCTCAGACTGAACGGACTCTGGATTTTAGATCAAGACCGGTCAAGACTCAGCCAACACTTTCATGAAACGATAATAAAGGAAAAACTACTGTTCATTTTTTTTTCTATGATATTGTTATTTTTATTTGATATATAATGTCTTGGTCTTGGTCTCGGTCTCAATCTCAATCCTCTCTAGTCTTGATAATGTCTCGGCCTCGGTTGGTGCGGTCTTGATCACAACACTAACGCTTCCTCTGACAGTCCTTACAGGTTTGTGGAAACCTCAGGTGGGTGATCGTCGCCAGCCCACAAAGACGAGCCTGGCCGGTAGCTGTTAACCAACACGTAATGTACTGTAGTCTGTAGACTCCCTGTAGTCAACACACTCAGGGAGTCAGTGTCGGAGTCACCGTCACGGATTTAAAAAGATTGGCAAGCCAGAGCTAAAGACATTTACTGCTATGAGAAATCCTCAACCTTGTGCTAGTAAAGCCTGGGTTATTATATAGGTCTTCACTGGGTGATGGGAAATTTGTTTTGGGACTCAGGGTTTTTTTATTGTCACTATATTGCAAGCATCCGCGGAGGAGAAGAGCAGAGAAGATTCATTCACACCTCATTCTGAGCTCTTTTATTCCAGAGATCCTCACAGCTTGGAGCTGTTAAAGGAAGCTGATTGGTGGTGACTAGAATCCTGTGCAATACTGAAAAGGCCGACCTTCAGCAAGAAGGTGAAACTGTTGACCACACAACCGTAATGCATTGACATGATGCATTTAAAAAAAAAAAAAAAATGCAATTTATTGCCTCACATTTTCTTTAGAAGAAGCACTACCTTTCTAAATGCACTTACAGTATGTGTGGCCTTGAAAGTGGATAAGTGTGTAGGTATGCATATCTCGTGTGTGTGTGTGTGCGTGTGTGTGTGTGTGTGTGTGTGAGGGTAGCATGCAAAGACCCTGGACCCTTCTGCAGAGCAGATGGCCGCACTTCCTCCGGCTAGATAAATACTTCACATGGGCAAATCTGTCAGGCGAACGGGGCAGGGCACACTTCCAGCGAGCCTGGAAAAGACTCAGCGTCCCTGTGATGGAAGCTGAACGCACGGTGATGGAATGGGATTTCTTTTTTTTTTTTTGCCTCAGAAAATATGCTTTTATAATTTCATCCAATTAACTGTTTTGTGAGACTTTTAGATGTGAAAGCGGGATTTTAGGATGATGCTGCTGCTGCTTGTGCCAGATTATAGTAAATAATAGTTCCAGTGCTAGTGGTTCATTAACGCGTGATTTCCATGGTCCCATGGTAATAATGAACTGAAGATAGGATTTATAATTGCACGCTCCCTCAATACTTGCGGAATCTGTGGCATTAATGCATAACTCATTACCGATGTTGCAAACAAACTCGTGTTTTTTCATTGATCTGACAGCTGCAAACACATGCTGAAGCACTCAGGCCATAACAATTGTGTAATTGTTTGGATGAGCGCTCGCATTATAAAACCTTATCACAACTGTTGCAGATTTTTGAGTCAAAACGGATGAAAGGAAAACTGCGGAGAAAATGAAAGTGCAGCTACTGAGGGAAAATTTGATTGGCCGGGAAAATTATTTGGCAGGAAAAGTCGTCAAAAACAAGACAAATCGGCAGAGTGTGCTTTGAATTGGCACGCGGGCGGAGGAGACGCGCGGCGCCTCGAGTGGGGAACGGCTCTCCAAGGCTGGCAGCTCGGCGTCCGCTGACACTTCACACGCGGCGAGCGCGAGCGCCGGATGCGCTGGCTGTCATCCGCCTCAGCTGTTTGTGAATAATTCCGTTTCGCTCCTCACGTCGGAGAGGGCTGCCGCTTGTTTATTGTCTGCGGGGCGCGTGCGGCTCTGTGATGTTGATGACATCCATTGTTTTCCTCCCCGTCGTTTGGAGACAAGAAAATGAATAAGTCATGCTAAGAGTGCGAAAAAAGAAAAAAAGGAAAAAAGAAAAAACTCAAATCAAGCGCAATAATTTACTCCCACACTTTGCCGCGGTTAACTTTGCTGATGGACAGGATGCAGGCAGTGGCTGATAGGGACCAGACAAACACCACCAATAGCATCCTATGGAGCGCAGAGGGCAGCAGAGAGGACTTTTTCCCGTTTTTTTTCCACCATCCAACCAACCAGAGGTCACCCGGAAACAGCGACCGACTGCACGCAGAAAGGTCATCCTTTGCATTTAACCTTCCTGGGGTGCTCGCCACCGCACCGGCACGCGGCCGCGATCTGACCCAGTGGGGAAAAATATCATCTCAATCTCCTGCTGCCGTGACGCTGAATGATGGTGTTTAATAAGAGATGGAAATGCCATCGAGAAGCAGAACCTCTGGATTCACTTTCCTACGTCAAAGGTCATCGAGCCGCGCAAAACGTTATTTGCGCCCTATGGCGCTTAATTCTTTATGGCTACTGGTGGATTTAGTGAGGTCGCGTCAACCTTTTAAAAGACTACATTCAATATAGTCCAACCTGCACAGTTTGACCTTGGTATTTATATATATGAAGTAACCGGTGCTCAGGTCACTTCCAAGATTGGACTGAATGAACAATCTGAGGCATAAATGCTATTTGTGTGGAAGCAAAATTCAAGTTAAAGTTCCAGCAGTACCAAAAAGTGAAGCACTGCTTTCAGAATAGATAAATGACTGCACTGTGCTGAATTAATGAAGTGAAATGCAGATGATGGAGTTTAATAGCTTCCTATACTTTAGGGAAATTTAATCGTTACTACAGAGTCATAAATTAGAGCAAAGAAACAAGTCAGATTGATCCACTTGATTGATCACCTTCCAGGTTTTTTGACTTTGCAAACACTTTGCATGGGCTCTTTAACCGATGGATGCGAGAGATAAATCCAAAGAATATTGTAAAGGTCAGAAATATGCAAGAATCAAGCTGAAACTAAAACTTTCTTTTTTTCAGAAGCATATTATCTTCTCCTCTGCCTGCCTGCCTGCTCCATATTCACAACACTTACCACAGTGACATAAAAGCTGCTTAGGATTTAGTCTGTTTAGTCACACGGCATCACAAAACCTGCGTACCAACCACGTCATAACGCTTGAAAGGAAGCTCTGACAGTGTTTCTGTTTTTTTGTGGGGTTTTTTGTGTGTGTTTTTGTGAAAACAGTAAACGTTATGTGCCTGCATCTTCTCTGCAAGACTTTGCCGCCACTGACCTTTCTGTGCCAGCGACGCGTTGGGTTCATACTTGTCCACCAGCAGCTGGACCTGTTCTGGTTTGAGGGGCGGGTAGAGAATCTCGTTCAGCCGCGGGTCCCGCTGCTTGCTGTTGATGAACTCCGTCATCTGCTCCACCGTCAGGTACGGCCGGCTTTTTGCCCCCCTGAGGGGAGAGACGGAGACACGTTTTTTTAAAACATTGTGGAAAAATGAGAAGGTGGCGGCGGCAGCGTGGGGAGATTAGCTGTAATTACGGCAGCGGCGCGAGGAGAGAGGGCCGAGCACAAAACGGAGCCGAGGATTAAATGTAGCGCTGACGAGATTATGAGATTGGATTAAAAGACATTTCATATGCGAGTGTATTTGACTGAATCGTTCAGCCAAACCCTCCAGGCTTCGTGCACCCAACTCTTGTGAGGAGCTACGACTTTCAATTGGTCACACAGGCCCCTGATGCGTCAGCTGAACTTTCATCCCAGACATTTATCTTTTCCACCAAGGAAGAACAAACGCCGCTAATGACGATAATTGTGCCTGTGTCTTACACTTCAGAAAAGATGTGGTCCAGCTCTGACCGAGGGCAGATGTTGCTCAGGAACATGTTGTAGACCTCCGGGGTGAAATCCTCCTGGGGGATGGAGTCGCTCTGCGGAGGAGGACGAGAACAGCTGTCAAACTCATCATCAACTCATCATCTGGACATGGTTTCCTTCGAAGGCCTGCTTGTGACTCTCGCTGCGTTTCCATGACAGTTTTTCGCAAAATAAAAGGTCACAAAAATCCAAATGCACTGAGGGAGGTAAGAGTTTATGATCCATGTATGGCTTAGAGCCAGAAGTAACTTTAACATTGAGACAATTAAACGTCTTCAAGCTCTCATGGGCCACACAAAACGACACGGCGGACCAGCCACGAGCCAAGAGATCGACACAATAACGTACAAACAGGTTTAGTGCAAGTGGGTGGAATGATGAGTAAGGACACTAAATGCAAAACAACAACAACAACAAAAAGATTTTATAGAGCTATCAGGGCCAAACAGGTGCGATAAAGTCCTAGCAAGCGGAGGGCAGAGTGCGATCGCACCGTGTCAGCGAGACGCAGGGCAGCAGCGAGCGAGCGCTCGCTCTCGGAGAGGTGGGAGGAGATGAGAAGAGGAGGCAGGAGGCGCAGCAGAGGGTGAGACACGCAGGTCAAGCCCATCTGCCAGTGACTCACTCCAAGAAACCTTGGAGGGAGCTGCTGCTGCTGCTGCTGCTGCTGCTGCTGCTGCTGCTGCTCCCTCCGCGCGTCGGAGGGATTAGCAGTGCCGTCGTTTAGCTGTAATTACCAGCGCGCCGGAGCAGCGGCGGCGGGTCCCAGCGGAGGTGCGGACGGCACCACGTTGCTCCGCCGCCCGCCGCTAATCAGCCGTAGATTGCTCCGAGGTCTGTTTACCTGCAGCCTCCGACAGTGTGTCTGCGCGGAAAAAAAACCCTAACTGTGTGTGCGTACATCGCAGCATATGCTTGCGACTTTTTTTTTCCCCTTTCTTTTTTTCCTGCCTCCAAACATGCAAATATTTGCTCCAGCCATTATGCATGGAGCTTGTTTGCCGTGCTGGGGGACTGTTTATGCCTCGGTGCACGAGGGCGCAGCGCCCCTGCAGTCGTGGCTCAACGGGGCCAAAATATACAGCTAGCGCGCTACCAGCCTCCTCATACTAGATCGCCCCCGCTTGGTCCATTCATGCCGCCAGCGAACAGATAAATCAGGTTTAACTGGCGAGTCGTGGCAGGCATCCGGAAAATAGAGAATCCAACCAGAAGCGACAGACAGACTCTGACTTCAGGATTGAGAAGATGATCTGAATGATGATGGGTGAAATGATGGAGTGTGAGCTTGAGGAAGAATAAAACGAGGGGCGGAATAAAGTGTATAGCGCAGGGAGTGAAAACGAGGAGGCGATAACAGTCGGGAAGCTCGAGTGTTTTGTGGCGTCCTACTCTGCCAGAAGGAAGGTTGCAGCTCTCCAGCGCCGTCTCCACTCGCTTCCTGTCTGCGGAGAAAATCCTGAAGATGCTGCGGGAGGGGAAGCAAGACAAACATTGCACCTTAATGACAGCAAACCAAACAAAACACCCATTTGAAAGGAGGTTTAACTGCAATTTCAAGGATAAAGTCATGATTTTATAGTGTTCTGAGGATCCTAAGTGAAGATGTTTTCATGAACTTCACAGTGACATCACAAAGGGCCAATTCCCAGCCTGTTTTTTAGCATGCACACACGGCTGTCGTCATTTATTTTCTTTGCTGCACCAGCTCTGCTTTGCTCATCTCACTTTTCCGCGACCCTGCTTGGCTAGCCTGCTGTAAATATCCATAAATACATCCATGTATTGGGTACACAGAGCTGTTCAGATAAAAAAAAAGAAAAGAATCATAGACCTTCAAAGCCTTCAAGGCAGAAATCCTGTTTCCAGCCTCTGCAACGGCACATTTTTCAGACGCCGCTCTGCCTCTGATTTGTTTTGTGTCTCTGGAATCTCCAGAGACGCGCTGCTTTTCTTTGACCACGCGCCTCATCACTCACGCTGAGTGCAGAGAGAGACAGCGAGCGACGCAGCGGCAGCGCACCGCCGGGCTGCTTGTCTCCTCCGATAATCCCGGCGTATACACATAAAACAAGATTTACCGCCGTCGTGTCGCTGCAGCCGCGGCCGCCGCCGATTGTTTAGCCCCGCCGCTCTCGGCCGTACGTTGTTTTAATTACATGCGGAGGTATGGCCGAGCACGTCCGCGGCACCGTGCCGCACGCTCGGGCGGGGCAGAGCAGAGTCAAGCTGACATTAGTCAGGATGACAGGTTGTCTCAGCCGCGGGGTTGATTCCCTAAACACCGAGGAGTTGCCTCCGCACTGACACCCGCTGCTTTTCCTCCGCGGCTCTGACGGAGGTTATCGCTCGAGCTCACTGATGGCGGCTTTTAAAGTCCTGGCAAATGGCAAAACACAGTGAAGCGCATTTTTGAAACCAGCGGGTACTACTGGCCGACTTCAGCTTGTCTCGTGCACATCAGCACTGGGAAATTGTGCACTTTTATTTATATATTTGTGGTAGTTTTATCATAGTGTGCCCTGGTTGGAGGGTATGGTAGTTTTTCTATTCATGTATTTGTAATTTTGCATAGACCGATGTGACAGCATCCTGAATATTAAAAGGCCTTTACATAACAGATGTGTTTATACTGTGTGATCAGTCTGCACGGTAATATTATTTTTTGAACTGGCAGGCAGGATTAAATGGAAAAAAAAAAGAGACATTTATTGGAATCAAGGTTAACTTAGAAAAACTGGGCAGCATGCATGGTTGTGTTGGAGTAAGAATAGATGTCTTCCAGCAAAAGGCCAAAAGAGCAGCAAACATTGGGCAATCCCAGCACAGCATGATGGGAGATGTGGTCTGTGACAGTCTGATATCCATCCATATTAATCAGGCTCCAGAAAATGATGAGTGACGTGGTGACAACGTTACATGAGTGAAAGAAGAAAGACGAGACAGACTGAGAATGTGCACACTGCAGGGCTGCACATGACTGAAGTGGGGGAGGGGGGATAGGGGGGGGGGGGGATGAGCAGGACTTACTTCTTGACGGGGATTCGTCCTTCGGGGTTAAGCTGCAGCTTCAGCCGAGTGTATCTGTATGGAGCAGAGTGCACACACACACACGCAGAATCAGCAACTTGTCCGTGTGAGCAATAGACATACTGCGATTTTAATATTCCATTCTATTTATGAGTGTGAAATCCGATAAAAACTTATAAGAAATATGAACATGTGTCTCGGTTTGGACCCCCGGCAAAGCGGCCGCGCGTGCGAGAACCTTTTTAATATTGGCCAGTGGCTTGTTGCGGCTAATTTCTGGAAGTCTTGTGCTGGAGGCTAACCATGCAGCAGCAGCAGCAGCAGCAGCAGCAGCAGCAGCAGCAGCAGCAGCAGCAGCAGCAGCAGCAGCAGCAGCAGCAGCCTGGGTTATAAATAGCTTCACTGCAACAGGAGCCATTATTACAGGCTGGGTTTAAAGTGGCTTCTGGCTAATAATTAATATCCATTACGGTGTCCACTTCATAGGGCAGACCGGCCGCTATGGGCAAAGTCACAGATGACTGTAATGGTTAAAAGGGCTGTGGTGCACTTTTTTTTTTTTTCCTTTGTTAACCCTTCATGTGAAAAGCAGTGCGTGTTGGGAGAACGACTGAGCCGTCATCATTAAGTAATGCTGGCTTCATTTCTTCACAGAGAGAGACCAGAGGGGAGAGTTAACGGCAGGAGAAAGGAGAGAAGGCAGCCCTCGCCTGTTTTACAACCGCCTGTATTATTTAGCAGGACGGCTGGAGGAAAACAGTCGACTCACACCTGTCTCCTTTTCAATTTAGCTTTCTCTTTCTATGCCTGCCTCCGCACTCCCCTGCTGAAGAACAGGCACTTTAGGCAGATCTACTCTCATGTCTCTGGCGTGGCATGATGACAGAGGAGCCACTGGTAAATCACTGCTCTTTATAAGACACACGTCATTCCAGCATAAGTTAAAAATATAACTCTGTGGTTGTTTGTCGCAGCGCAGCAGACAGACTGCAGCTCACGCACAGTAGTAGCAGTTCCTGGCTAAATGGAAATTAGCATTATGTTATAAAGATTTTAGGACATAATGGCAAAGGGCTGCGATTTGAAATGAGCGACCACGAGTAGTGTATGATTTAGTTTTTCAGTACATAAGTGCGTGACACTGCGTCCACACAAATGCAGCGTGTTATTTGAGCAAGCAACAACTGGACATGCTGTAGCTAACAGAAAAAATTCATTAAAAAAAATTTGCTAACAGAAAAATTCACAATTTTTTTTTAAATTGTTTTGTTTTTTAGCAACCTAATTCAGCAAAGGTTGGCTCTTACTACTTGTTGTTACCTCACTCAAAGCATAACCCTAATCCCAACTCATCAGAAGCAAGTATTGGCGGAAGTCCGCATTATGCCAGCTTACTAGCTAGCAAACCAGGTCACATAGCACTAGCTTCGGCACATCAAGTTATTCAGTCACTGATATAGTCGTGTTACATTTTTCTGTCTGTCCAGACTGAAGACATTACATCACCACACAAGTAACTGCATTGCGCAATGTCCTGATCCATGTTGGAGTTGCGGCAGCTGTGGGCATTGCCATTACTTTCCCCAACATTAGAAAAAAACAAATGAGCCGCAGCTTGTCTGAGCTGGCGCGGAGAATTAACCTTGTGTCGCGGAGGAGACCATTACCTGGATGAGCCCCATTCACACCACATTAGGTGTTGCGTGACTGACAACGGATTGCCTTATTTGTAGGTAAGCGGCGCACAACAACAACAACAACAACAACAACCACACTCGGTTCAATTTAGGCCGAATCACGCAGCACTATGTGTGGTTGATGGCCACTATTATTGTCTCATAAGTCAATGAGGTTTCTCCGAGGCCGCGCAGATAACGGCTTGTTTTTTTTCTCTCCCTCTTCTAACAGATAAACACAAGATGGTCTGGGAGTTGTCAGCGAGTGGGTGAGCGGGGGAGGGTTCGGCTTAATCTCTTAATTCAGATCTAGATTATTTTTTTCTTCTCTCTCTCTCACGCGCTCGGTGGGAGTTTCGCAGTCACACGGCGCGAGCATAAATTTGGCCGCGAGCCGCGCGGATCAGTGTTGCGGGGCTCCGCTCGGATCGATAGGCAAGCGCGGCTGCTGCGAGCCGTTATGCACGGTTATTACACGGGGTCAGGAGTGCTGCGGGGCTGATTGATGATGATAATAGCCGTCTCTCCGCACAAAGGGCTGTTGCGCATCGGCGACTGGCTGCTGCTCGTGTGTGATTTACGTAACGGGCATAAACAGGACGGTGGCGAGTCCTCTTGCCATATTTATATATATGTCACCGGCTCTTGTCATTGAACCGTCCGCGCAGCGAACACGACTGGCTGAAACTACACATAAATGCACGGGAGCGCAAGCAGCTAAGCCTGTCGAAATGTGAAGATCAGGAACCTTGCACGCTTGCAGCTGTGTGTATGCATGTGTGTGTGTTTAATCATTTGGAGGCGCAAGGTGCAGTGGCCTCAGTATAGGCTCAACCCCCACAGGCAGCCTCATGTGGTTGTGAAAGACACTCCTCCAATGTGAATGTAGGCGTTTGTATGAGAAGCACACTGTCCATGTCCATCTTTGTGTTTCCTATCACAAAAAAAGGTATTATTTGCCGTTTTGCTGCCATGCAGAATATAGGAGACAGGTGCCTATATCGTGTCTAGCAGACCTGATTGTCTCATTTACGGTGAGCTTTGTTGGCATTACAATGTGCGAGTGTGTGTGTGTGTGTGTGTGTGTGTGTGTGTGAAGGGATTGACGTACGCTTTCTCCAGGCAGTCCTCCCTGGACATGTTCTGCACCAGGAGGTTGGATGCAAGGTTAAACAGCTCCTCAGCCCATTCCTGCGGGAAGTGACAAGACAAACGCACAGGTTGAACTGCCGCCTCGGTGCTGCTACGTCTTCTGAATAAATTGGCCTTATATATATATATGCGGTACGCATGCAGCGGTATCCCTCCACATTTCCTCAATATAATGAGCAGAGAAAGGGAAACAAAATGTATCATAACTCCCATAAAGTGGAGGTTTGCGCTGATCTGCACACTGTCCGAAAAACGGTATCGCTGCTCTGGCAGTGCTCTTGCGCGGAGTATTTACCTTAGCTGTCTCCTCCTGGAAGGCCATGAAGTTCAGATAGGTGATGTTCACCATGTCGGGGCCGCTCACCACCGTCAGCATCCTGTTCTCCATCTTGCCTGCCAGCGTGCTGACGTCCAGGAGCTCACGCAGCTTGGCCTCCTGGGAGAGGGAGACGAAAACAAGACCGGGATGGAAAATGAGAGAAAACCTCAAACACGGGGCACCAAAAATGGTTATGTTTCCCATTTCCAGCATCTTTCTGTAGCCACAGAATGCGTTTTATCTACCTTAAAACCATTTATATGGTTCATGACCCATAATGGCAACCCTGGCACTGATACACAGAGTAACTAGTTGTTGTTCAATGCCTCAGACTCCATGGTGATCATTTTTCTACAGCTGCTAATTGGTGTTTTCTAAGTTTTTGCTGGAAAATACTTGATTAGTCAGACAACTGCTTCTGAAAATACTCTTGAGTGAATGACTGTAATTACTTTCAAGTGAAGGTGTAAGGAGCACTTTCTACATGCCAGCACCTGAAGTGCCCATTGTAAACCTAGACACCTGTTTGCAACAACGAGCCACAATTAAATGCAACATGAGCTCGAACAAAATGTCCGGCCGCGGGTTAAACTGAGTAAATAAAACAACCAAACGCTGCACGGTGCAGGAATGAGTCTGCACCAGACCGTTCCCCGAAATACTGCCGCCTGAATGCGCAAACCTGAACCGATGGAGGCTGACAACATTTGGTTGCTAGCACCTGGTTTGTCTTTGTGTGATGAACGAGAGGTCAGTGGTCTGCAACAGAGTGTGAGGACCAAGGCCACGTGCCAAAGAAGCGGCAGATCCCGCAGCAACCCCATCACTGATGATGGTTTCAAACGTTTACACGGGAATGCACACACAAAATTGGGAGCTTTTGTAAGTAAATTTGATTAAAAACAAAAAGAGACGTTAATTAAATAACCTCAGCGGTTCGTTAAGCTGAAAAGATCCCAAGAGGATAAATCAAGGTTTATTATTGCTGAACAAAAACAGGATCACGGCAGAGCGTGATCTGCAGAAAAAGCCGTTTGGAAATCTAAATCTGGATTTACATTCAGCGCGATTTTAACAGTGAAAAAAATAACAGGATTAAATTAAAAGCATATAAGCCACATTTTACCAATTTAAGGATTTTTTTTCAGGGCAACAAAAAATAAAGCAAAAAATAAATAAAGGAAAACCTCTGTGGATCTCTAGAAAACTGAGCCCTCTTGAACACCTGACTGGGGGTGTTGGGACCTGCATCAGTGTCCTCTGTATTTTTACATTCTACAAGTCCACTGAGGAGCGCAGTATTAAAAAGTAGCACCCTGCCGGCACTTTTAGAATTTTAGAGGCGGCAACAGTGGATAAAATCTAAATGAAAGCACTGATTTAAAAGAGGGTTGGTGGGGGGGTTGAACAAAGTCAAGCAAATATACATTTTAGCGTCTTGTTGGTGGTGCAAATCATATAAAATTACAAACTACAATGGCTCTGAGGCGCGACGCGAGAATAACAATGATCTTGTTCTCTCTCTTCTGCGGCTCGGTACTCCAGCAGCATACAAAATGATTGCTCCGGCTTAATTAGCACAACAATAACAAAAAAGAAGGGCTGTGTAAAGGATTTTTTTTTTTTTTTTTTTGCTGCGAAAGCAAATAAAGGCTGACGAATTTAACCAATCAAACAAAGGGCTTTGTGTTCTGTGTCACAATGGTAAATGTCCTCTACATGTCCCTGGTACCCCACAATTAGACTGCGCAGCTTAAAAGCGGCCCCTGTTATTAGTCCGAGGCGGAGCTTCTCCATGAGGAAATTTAAGGAAAGGGAATTTAAGCCTTTCAGATCTCCAGTAAAGAGAGTAGATTATTTTGGGTGCAGACCAGCAGGCAGATGGTTGTGCAGGCATGTTGCACACTGAAATAAAAAGAAGTCGACACCTGTGACAAAACGTCATTTTAATCATTTTGCTGTTATGCACCCGAATGACGGCAACGTCATTTACGCGAAAATTGCCCCCCGTTTTTTTTTCCATCCCTCATTGCTCCTCGCACACCTGCTGCTAGCTTTTCATCACTTCACAAGAACGATGGCAAACGCCCCTGGCACTACCACCCGCGGGGTTGGATGAATAAACGCATGCCACACTTTGCCACAAGATTTATTTGCCACGCCCATTTCCAATGCATGAACCGCATGGGGACCAAAGCAATAACTTTGCCTTTAAACACGTCTTGCAACGTTCTGCTACCGCAGCGTGAGTGCAGGGGAAGCGGCGATGGAAAACGGATGGATGGATAATTCAGAATACACATCAAAACACTCACGGGCCCTTACCTGGTTCGTAACTACACAGCTGGCTGCACCGACGCTGAGGATCAGCGGTCGGCTAACGTTCCGTGGTAATTCTCTCCTGGCAGCAGGTTGGGATTACACAATTCCTGGCTCGACTGCCAATCAATGGAAGTGCAAAGTGCTGATTTGAATAGGAATCAATCACTGTCTATTTAAGCGCCGGGAGGGCCACCGGCCACATCAATCAAAGCGCGGAGAGCCACTTCCAATTTGCTAAAACATACTGTGTCAGAGTAGCCTTTGAGAGGACTATTTTTTTTTTTTTTCCCAATCTGGCAGACCGCAGAAGACGAAAAGCCTCCGGGAGACGACAGCGAGATAGATATTTCATATCATAAAGCGCTCCCGCGTCAATGCGCTCTGATAGCACTCTGGCCAAAACACACAGCTCATCTGCTGGCAAGGTAGTTTTGGCGCCGACCTCTGAAGGGAACTCTGGCCACTTAGAACGCAGCCGCTGGAGGAGTGTCAGACATCACAGTGGAGCCGAAGTGAGGTAGATAGATAGATAGATAGATAGATAGATAGATAGATAGATATCAATACAATTAAGCACACATTAGCAAGATCCGTTGTGCGGTCTTATTGCTGGCGGAATGAAAGACCTCCTGAACCTCACAGTCCACCGCCCTCCCCATCACTGACACACACTTCCTGAACAGTTTGTCAAGCCGGTTCCCCTCGGCAGTGTCGGTCAGAGAAGAAGGGAGGCGGTCCGTCAAAAGAACCAGCGATGTGGCTCGACTGTGTGTTTGCAGCCTGGTTTCCTTCTCCAATTTAATGCCAGTGTTTTCAGCTGTCGGAGCAGATAAACTATGCGAGGCCTGGCAGTAGATTGCGACTTGGCGAGATGATATTTGGGGGGTGGAAGCATGAATAAAATATTTTTTCATGAATGAAAATGAGGAGCATATTGTTTTCATTACACAGTTTCGGGAGACAAAAAAAAATGTGCGACAAAATCGGAAGGATCTCATCAGCGCAAACAGTCGCCACCTGAATGAACGTGAACAAATTATTCAGCGCATTATTTTCCTTCCTCCGACTGCATTTAAAACCTTTCATCACGACACGACAGGACTTCATTTGAATTTCGCGAGTTCCGTCGCTTCTCTGACGCAATGCTCCAAACAAAAAACAACCCAGCTTGTGACTGCGTCTATTCAGGCGTGCGTCACCACGCGCGAGCAGCTGGAGCGCGTCAACCAGGCGCGCTCGACAGGATTCAGGTGCAGCCGCCGTCAGAGGAAATAAGACTTCCTGTTCCCGCCTCACCATGTCACAGAAGCCCTGGTACCGGTCGTGCACTTAAAGCTGCGTCACACTGGGCCGGGCCGGGCCGGGCAGAAGGGGAAGGATTCATATCGAGGGGTGAGGGCGAAGTCAGTGCAACACCTCAGCTCGTTAAACCTGCAGCGCGGCGCCTGCACACAAACATTAGACACACACACACACCTCCGCGACGCGGGAGCACAAGCGCAGCCGACTACGCTGTGAAAAAAGGAGGTTGGACCACGGCGCACGCACACCAACCAGCACGCAGGCAGACCCCCCTCCCCCCGGATCAAAGCAAATGCCAATATGAATGATTGATGGCGAGTTGACTGCCGAGCGCTCGCCCGCCTTTAATCACGGCCTCGCGTGCGCACGGCGGCAGATGTTAGCGCGACTTCACCTGCGAAAAGTAAGAAAAGCAAATGAGGTTTGGCCACGCTGGAGTGTGGGAACCTGTCATGTTGTTTAAAAGAAGTGAAAAAAAACAAACTAGCTGGGGAGGCTGTAACAACGGATCTGGCGTCAGAGCTGTGCTAAGTGAGCGCTGGCCACTTTGAGCGAAAGCGTCGCTAGCGCCGCAGCTGGCGTGACAGTTTTGTCCCCTTTTATCTCGCCTCGACAAGCCAAATCTCAGAAGACACACAGTGTGAAGATGGTGCGCTGAGGGGCAAAAAAAGAAAGAGAGAAATATTCGTATGTGGGGTGTTTTTAATTGAGCGGCGCGACGGCTGCACTCTAGACGACCCCGCCAGGCTGCGCAGCCTTTCGCTACTCACAGCTACATTTTCTGGCAAAGCAGCTTCAGAGGAGGTTGCAGGCGGATGTGATGGCATGTTTGCTGTTCATTTTGCTAAATTTTGTTAATTTTGCCTGAATAATACATTTCATGTTTTTAGTTGGTGACAGCTGAATCCATTATTTGACAGAGGAGTAGAAGAAGCTTACGATCTCCTTTTCACGTCTCTGGTCGCAAACCGTGATGAAAAATTCTTGCTGGAGAGGAGAAACATCTTCTCCACCAGTTCTAGTCCTTCAATGCGGAAGCGCCTTCCAGTTGTGGTGAAAGCCGCCTCTCCTGTAGCATCCACGCTAATCCTTTTAGCTGCAGTCCCGCGTGTAGCTGCAAACGACCTCCCGGCGACCCCTTTCCCTTTTTATTGCTCATCTTCCTCTCGCACCACAAACCTTCCTGCTTCTAGTTTGGAGATAAGAGCTTTTCAGTATCAGTTTTCCTGACTCCAGAATTGGAATCCCATCCTCCCAGCCCCCGCCAACCACAACCACCCAGCCGCACCAGTGCAAGGTTCGGGATTAATTCCCCCGGATTGTTTAATTGAACCTCGCGCTTCTCCACAGTACCTTGTCAACTTACATAACACCCAATTAGAGACCTCGGAAGCTCGGGGAAAGCCCACAGGTGCGACGTAAAAGTCACAAGCGTGAGAAATTTTCAAAATCCTCACCACCGACTCTCCCCATCAGCATTCAGAGGAGGACCAACAGGACGCGAGGCTTGGCCGCGGGGGCTGCGGACAGGGCGCCGATCCTCCCGCTTCGCGGATAGCCTTCCGCAGCTAACAGAGCGATAAGACGGAGCAGCCGGCGGGTGAACTAATAACGCCCCGGGCATTGAGAGGGTAATTACAGGACATCCACCGGGAGGAGGCTGATGCTCTTATTCTGCTGCATAAATGGCAGGCAGAGGAGCGTTTTGGCCATTTGCATTCAGCCAAGTGTGTAAACAGACTCTAGCTAACATTTTTCCAGTGATGCGTGTGTGTGTGTGTGTGTGTGTGACAGGCTCAGTGGTTCGTGGACATGAGTAAGAATTTCAAGTCAACAGAGTGTTTCGCCCAGAGCTAATTCTAAGCTGCGCCGACTCTGCGGGCGATGCAGTCATTTATTTAAGAAGGTCAGGCTGCATCTGCAGAGCATGTTTTAAACATTAGCCGTATCGCAATGTACACACAAGCACGTGCGCGTGCGCTCACACACACGCACACACAAAGGCTGAGGAAAAAAAAGCCAACAAACACGGAAACATTGATCTAGCAGGAAAAGGAAAAAAAACGCATCGTCTTCTCGGCAAAGCGCTTTCCAACAAATGACCTTGCTTATCTTCCAGATGACTGCACACAAGAGACACATACACACACACACACAAGCAGCAGAAAAAAAAAACCAATGTAGACAATGAATAAACCCTGCAATTTTAAGGATGCCTCCAGTTGCTCCTGGATTTAAAGGCTGCTCTCTCATCTATTTCCGTAATCAAATTATCCCGCAGTCGATGTTTTCTCTGCGCTGCCTCTGGAGCCTTTAAAGCACGTTTTCGGGAGCTGGTTCCACGTGGCGATGGATCGATGAAGAGGCTTAAAAAGACACAAAAAGAAGCAAGGAAGACCACAACATCTATTACGTTAGACACACACACACACACACACACACACACACACACACACACACACACATACATATATGTCACAGTGGGGACTAATGGAGGGAGCATCTCTGCCACGGGGCGGCACTGTGAAGTTTGGCCATAAAGCTTCTGCGCTGATCAAAGAGCCTTTTTGATTCTGCTGCCTTTCATACGGTGGCCTTGTCCGGCTCTGCTGTTTCATATTCCCCAAAGCCGCCGACTGGATGCCACCCTGCTGATTTGGGTGAGACTCGTGTGTGTGTGTGTGTGTGTGTGTGTGTGTGTGTGTGTGTGTGTGTGTGCAGGAGGATGAACCCTGGAGGGCCCCCTTTGGCACAAACACGCAGACGCACAAAACAGCCGCATTGTGAAGACGATCAAAGGACTTGGAGCGAGCGCGGTGGGAGAGTGCGAGGCGGTGAGGAGATCAGGAGGCGGAGCTTTGATATCCAGGTGGAGGGCATCCGTCTTTCTCTCTCTCTCTCTCTCTCTCTCTCTCTCTCTCCTTCGTCCAGCTGCCTCCCGCTTCTGTCCATTTCTTTTTCCTTTCTTTCTTTTTTTTTATCACGGTTCTCCCGCAGGGTCAAAATTTAGCAAAGCGCTCGAGTGTCAGAGGGCGTCGGCCGCTGCCGTGCTTTCACCAGGCTGAGGATCGGCCCACAAGACTGTGGAGCAGAAAGGTCAGAGAGTCATCACTCGGCTGTGGGCAGACTGAGCACAAGATGAGACTCAACGTGTGTGCTGGTGTGGAACTGCACTGGCGAGCCACTAGAAAGCAGCTCCAAGGGAGGCTTTGCCCCTCAAAAATGTGAGATTTCAGCACTTCTGTTGATGGATTCTTCCAGACAGATGTCAAGTCTTCTGGTACCAGATGGAATTCTCTCACAATGGGTTCGGTGAATAACAAAATCCCACCAGAGCCTCCATCACGTGGATGAACCCTTTAAAAAAAAAAAATACGGAGGCAGCGTGATTGCCGACACACTAAGATCAACCTTCCTCCTCCTCTGATCCCTCCGATTGTCCACGGGTGGAGCGGACGATGGGCTCAGTTCGACAGTTCAAGGATGCAGAGGCTGCACGAGAAAGCCGAGGCAGAGTGGGAAAAGATTAGACCAGAGCAGAAGATTAGACCAGCTGATTAAGAGCTGAGCTCCGGATCGTCATTAGCTCTCCACCTCCGTATGTTCCTCGACTGCGATGCACCATCGGGGGCTGGTCGCGCATCAAGGCTACAGCTGGGTGGGTGAGTGGGGAGAGGGGCGCGTGGGAGGAAACCGGCGGCCGGCGTGAACCTGGAAATTCCTCGTCGCGGCTCTTCAGCGAGGGGCCGTTTCATTAACCCCTGGAGCGGCTGACGGAGCGGCGCTCGTAACGCTAGGAAATACCAGCGATAACTTAGACTGACAGGGACCTATTTCCATGTGTATGGTAAGCGGGAGGTCAAAGGCAGCGCTGATGGTCTCATGACAGGAAGTGGAAGTGTGTGTCGGAGACTCAAATTTGAATTGAGTATATTTCAATTTATCTTGAACCTCCTTGATTGTCAGACATTCAAGCCATCATCTACAATTTTCCACGCCTTGGTAATCCACCATCGGCAAAACAAACACCAAAATAGGTCTGCTTTTTCAGATTTTTTTCTTGCCTTTTTACCCATTATTTTAGTCATTTATACAATGTAAATAAGAATAATGTAATTAGAAATGTAGCCATTTGTACAAGTTAAAAACAGGTAAAAATGCGCACATTGGAATTCTTGTGCGTTTCTAGAGTCAGTGTAAAAATACAGTGAGTATAACATAAGTGCCTGTATGGCAAAGGTGCAGACGGAGTATAATGGCAATACATCTCTAATCTAATCTAACCTAATCTAGAAGGATCTAGAATGACCAAATTGATGAGGAGCAGGTTTAAAGTGGAAGAACAAAACAAAAAGTAAAAAAAAAAAAAAAAAAAAGAAAGATCCACTCTCAGTGTGTGATTGAGGGTTAACAGAATGAGGAAACAGTGGTGGACCCTCTCATCAAGACATTTCCTTAACAACAGCTCATCACAAAAGGCGCTGCGTGGCAAAGATATCCATCAATTGACCTTAAGCGGTTTGGAAAAAGATATGACTCATTGAATTGGATTGGAACGGAACGATTTTGAAATTTAATACATTCATTGCGGCTGCTCGCTGCTTCCCCTAAGTGGATGAATGGCACTCGAAGTGCACGTCGTGTCCACGCAGGCTTGTTTTTCTTTTTTTTTTGCTTGAAAAATGAGGGGGGCTGCAGACCATTCCGGTGGTATTTCTCAGGAAGGCGGGAGATAAGACACCCAGAGGAAATCAGACTGCCGGCGTAGATTAAGAGGGAATGTAAAAGCCCTGAGGGCAGGACATTACCATAATTATACAGAAAAATGTCTCTGTCCTCTCCTGACGCACCTTTTTGGGAATATAAAATCTAAAAGGGCATGAGTTTTTTTTTCGTAGGCCAAAACCCGGTGGTAAATTAAACATGTGTTCGTACGTCTGTGAGTGCTCACGTGGGCGCTGGTCAGCAGGTAGATCTGTGCGTCCCCCGAGACTCACGGTCAAGAGGATGAGCAGAAGAAGGGAGGGAGGGAGGGAGGGGAAAAAAAAAAAAAACGAGTGGAGAGGACGACTCACGCTGTGTGTGAATCATTGTGAAGGAGGGACGGAGGGGCAGACGGGGGCAAAAGGGGTGAGGTTGATGAGGTGGAAGCGGCCGAACTGGCACGCACTCTTCCTCCGGCTGGCTGAGCTGAGCCCGCACTGGGGGCCGACAGGAAGGCAGAGTCACTGACAGGAAGTGGCTGACCTCAGATACACCATGGCAGAGGAGGGAGAAAAAAAACCTCTTCTGACTCACCAGCTCGGCACTTGAAGCCCTGGAAAACAGCGAAGTCGCTAATTAAACCAAACACTGCGCTGCAGATCCCACTGGCTGCATTATGAGATGCACCTGTTCGGCTGGTCGCAGAGCAAAAATCTGCGTCAAAACAATCGAATCCCAGCGAGGCGCTGCGTAGGAGTGGGCCAAGATGTGACTGTGAGATTGAAAACAAGCCGCCCGGTCAGAAGTGTGATGATTTCTGCTGCAACATCTGCTGCAGTTTTCGGAGTACAGGACCAGAATTAACATCCACAACAATCAAAATGCACTTGGAAAGGCTCAAAAGAAAAACCTCTGATTGGAAACTAAAGAAACAATCTGAAAACCTGTTACTGCACGAGCTAAAAATACAGCGTCGCTTAGCAGCACTTCCTCCGTCTCAGCGTGTCACAGGTATTCTGGTCATAGCTCCGACCCACCGTCTGTGAGTCACGCTCATCAATTGGATGGGCCCCATTCTGTTAAAGCTGCCCATCAAGTGGCAATCTCTGGGCATCGGCACTAAAAGCTGCGAGCCAGTCACCAGGAATAAAAAAAAAAGAAAAAAGTACATAACCACAGTAATTATGCTGCAGACGTTACGGAGCTCTTATTCGCGCCGCCTGAGACCTGAGCAGACTGCGAATGTGTCGGGGGAAAAGCTCAGAGGTTCTCTACACGTGCATGTTTTGCTGACATCTAGAAAGGCACAGATGCATCTCTGCCCACTGAAACGTTGCTAAACTAGGCTGGTGTAAGGGGGACGGGACGGGACGGTGTGTGTGTGTGTGGGGGGGGGGCCCAAGGAGACAGGGAGGAAATAGACACGTTTCCGTGCAACATCCGGTTTCCACCTGCAGTCAGTGACCCTGAACTCACCAGGAAGGTAAACAACCACTGATGAGGCAATTAACGGCTACAGACGCCATGTTGTTCCCATTTTCACCTCAATTTTTTTTTTCATTGCATGACATGGCTGCTGTTTCGCGTATAAACATATCAACAATAGAGAGACAACCTGTGCTCTCTGTGACATCACAAAGGGGCCTTTTTTTCCCCCCTGAAAAGCACCATTTTGCACTTTCTAAACTAAACTTTTGCACTTTCTAAAAAGTTGAGCAGGAAACATAAGCAGACTTTTCTCATTATAGGTCCCTTGCAATGCAGCTAGAGACACTTTTTTTTTTTTTTAATACATTAGTAAAGTAAATCTCCCATAATATTGGACCTTTAAATCTCTTTCATCGTCAATGTGGGAAACGTATAAAAGCAGAGTCCTGAAAAATAAAATCACCTCAGCATGCACCACATCAGTGCACTCTGCACGTCCGGGCCACTTTCACCCCAGAGTCCTCCCTTCGGCACCCTGCGAGGGCCCTGCTAGAACCAGGGGGGCCCTGGGGGAAGGAGGCCCCGCAGGCCATAAACGCCCACAACAGGGTTCAAGAGTAAATAATTCATACGAGTCCCTGTTGGCACGGCGCAGCCTTCCGGGCAGCCGAGGCTCTGCCAGCCCAGCGCTACTGCCGCTACTGTGAGGAGGAGGAGGAGGAGGAGGAGGCGGCGGCGTATGTCCTCTCCCTCCGGCACTTTCCATTCATGCCGTGTACTTTCCAAAAGTTCTCACAGCCCTTCCATCCATCCTGACAAAAACATTCCCACCCGCCTGGCTTCATATATACTGAGCGGGACAGTGAGCAGATTCCAGGCCTTGGCCACGTCTTAAATAATTCTGAGCAGAAGTGATGGTGTTTAAAGGAGGACATTCCTGCAGGGGATGGAGGAGGAGGAGAAGAGGCTGGCACTGGGTGTAGAGAGGGAGAGAGAGAGAGAGAGAGAGAGAGAGAGAGAGAGAGAGAGAGAGAGGCTGCACAGTGTCAGGCGGCCATTAATTAATAGTGAGGCTGAAGAGCCTGGGTTGCTCCGTCTCATCCTGCTGATGTAGACAGAGACAGGAAGTGAGCAGGCGGCAGTGACAATAAAGTGAAGGTTTTCATAAGGGTCAAAAGGTGGCAGTAATAAAATGGAAAGGAAGATGAAGAGGAAGAAGAAGAAGAAGAAGATGCGTGAGATGCTGTTGTGTGTTTTTCCGTCTTTGCTGCGTCACTATTTAATGCTTGAATTTTTGTTTCACCTCCATTAGCTGTCTCGCCAAGTGACTCAGTGGCTTCAAACCAATATCACGCATAATTTAAGGCACATCAGGTTTTTTTATTCATTTATTTATTCAAAAAAATATTTTCACCTCCGCCTTTTAATTAAAGTTCTTTCAGCCTTGGGATGAGCGTGACTCCCTCACAGCTTCTCCACCTCAAGCATCCTTGACTGTGGTTCATTCAGGCAAAAAAAACAAAACAAAACACAAATAAAAGGAAACTGTCGGCAAAACCAGGTGACACACACACACAGAGCAAAACAGTTTTAGTCCACGGAGATCGCTAACTCAAAATCTCGCTACAATTGAAGCAAATTTAAATTTCTTTCTTCCTGAAAGTGCCACAAACTAATAATGATTAGAATTCATTCTCAGTTGACAATTGAGCCACTTTGCCGCCAGCGTCCGCTGCGACGTCACACGGAGAGCCTGCTGTCCCGACATCCTCCCACCATCTGCCAGGCCCAACAGTCACCACACAGATCGGCCCGCCTGGACCTGGACCGCGTGTGGATCCACCCATCGCTGATCTGCCAACAAGGGATTACCGAATGCTTCAACAAGGCCTCCGGACGCTTAGCAATATTCAACTGGCCATTTGATCCGACCGTCTCTCTCCAAGCCAACTGTCCGAGCGTGCAGCCCCGTTACTGACGCCGCACGATGACAGGAGTCGGCCCGGCGCTCCGTGTCTCATTACCTTTGATTTGGTTGCGGCGCGATCTCCGATAAAAAGATGATTATCAGTCCGCTGACAAGCGGCAGACAAGCGAGAACCCTGTGGCACCCCGAAGTTTAATTAGCCTGTCTAGGACTCTAATGGAAGACCAGGGGGATGTGTCTAGACGGAGGGCATGCCGCTTGGCATCCGAGAATTCATTACCAAAAAAAGAGAGAAGGGCGGAGAAAAAAACTAATCAAAAAGAAGAAAGTGTTGACTTGTTACCTGCTTTGAAAAGTTGTGAGGGCAAAAAAAAAAACAATGACCTATCAGCCAAATCCAAGGACTTTGTGATGAAAAAATTGAGATTATGTCAAAACAAGAAATTTATCACAAAAAAAATGCAAAACATGTTGCCATTGGTCACGTTTTGCCTGTTTCGGGCTGTTTTATCCACTCCAGTCAGAGTCACTGGAGCTCAAAGACACACATAAACTGTTTGCATCACCACAGACGCTTTGCACAACAGGCGGCCCAGACATAATCTTGTTGATTTTTAATCTCCGACACTGTAAAGCGATAAATCTGGATTTGGATTAGTCAAAACAGAAATCCACCCCGGCCATCCACACCCTTTTATATCTTTATTTCATTATTATTATTATTATTTTGACCCCAGGCCCCAGACAACCACGATGAAGGTAATTACAAACTGCTTCGCATGACAGTGAGAGTATGTGGATGAACCCTGAAGACAATTAGAATCAATACAGAGCGAACACAAAGGCAGAGTCTTTACCGGCAGTGGTCATGATATCATTATATCCGGTTAAACGCCCGCCAGTTGCGATAGCCAGTAACTGCTTTACATTACATCACAAGGCAGATTAAATCATTCCACGAAGGAAGGAATGAAGGAAGGACGGAAGGAAGGAAGGAAAGAAGGAAGGAAGGAAAGAAGGAATCCTCAGACGTCTTTGAGAATAGTGAGAGGAAACAAATTTGGCCGGGTTTCCACTTTGCATGAATCTGGAAGGAAACTCAGCAGACTGCGACAGTCGCAAAGTGAACATGTTGCCCGTCGTCAGCGTGTCTGGCTCAGCTGTGTGTCGGACCCCGAGCAAACGGAACGTTCAGTCTGTTGGCGACTAAACCTCTCGTGGGAGAATCAGTTGAGGGCAGCAGTCGTTCGAAGACAAAATGTTATACAGCTTCTGGCGGAAAGCGCGGACTGTGAAAGCACCGGCGAAACGTAGCAACAACACCAGTTGGTTCAAGACTTTTTTCTTTCCAGCGAAAAGCAAAAGGAAGAGTAGAAAAAGCGTTTTCCGGCAGGAAATACTTGGAGGGAGCTCCCTGGTCTCTGGAGCAGCAGCACTGTGGACTTGACATTTTCTTTTTTTTTCTTTGTCGACACTCCTGAGATTTACCGTCGAAAAACCAATTAAATGTTTGGCATGCCGGCGTGTTTGGAAGGGATCTTTGGACGGGGGCGGGAAAAGGTCAGCTGTCCTTCTACCTGTGGACGCTGGAAGCTTTGGATGCATTCAACACACACACACACACACACACACACACATGAAAGTGATCGCAAAAGCAGATCCATGTGTGTTGCCTCTACCAATCTTGCACAGGTCATTAATCGAGTTAGGTACTCAATTGTGTGACCAAGGTGATAATCCCACCTCAATCCACAAAAGAAAGACCCCAACCCACAAAACCCGTTCTCTCCTTCTCGCTCTCTCTCTCACACACACTTTCTCTCATCCATTCCTCCCTTCACAGCATCTTCTCTACGTATCTGATGGATGAGAACAGCTTGATGAGAAACTTGAGATATCGATCAGTCCACTAAAAAATCCCAACAATTTACAGAGCAAAGTGGGGAAAAGATGTCTCCAGCCGCTGGCTCGTTCCAAAAGGGATTATGTAACCGTGGGAGGAGCCGGTTTTTACAGTGACATCCACAGTTGGAAAAGATCAATGATCGTTAGCATAGCTCCGCCGGTCCTGCTCCATTAGAACTTAGGGTCATTATCAAGGCAAAACCGATTTCAGTTTCTTTCTTTTTTAATTAAAGCGGGACGATTCATGTCTCCCACTCAGCTAATGGCGAGCTGAGCAGTGGCTGAGCTTGATGAACGAGACTTAAAGTGTGTCGGGGCAAGAGAAAGGTTTCCAATTATTATTCCGCTTGTCGACAAAAGATTTTACTTTACAAATACGGGTGGAATCTTTCCCAAAAAGTGCTGGGTTGATTTCCAAGTTCCATCAGGTAGAATGTAAAGGGCAGTATTATTGGGTGAAAGCTGTCTACGTCAGATGCAAAGTGGACAAATTACCTCAGTGCAGAGAAAACTTCTCTTGCTGCCCTTGTTCTAATGTGAAAATCCGGCTCTGATGAAACTCAAACACCTCACATGTGGCCGCTGCTGCTACCACTAAATCCCGGCTCCAAATTTGGCTCTGCAGGAATCCACACATAGAATTGGGCACAAAGTGACGCCAAAGGACTCAACAAATGAAAACGTCTGAAGAAATCTGAGAAATGTGAGCTTGAGGTCGCTGATTACCAAGCGGCATAATTGGTCGGCCACGGGCAGATAATTGAAGGGATGTGGTAGGAATGTTCCTGGATGGAAGCGGATCTAATTAGCAGCTGATATGATCGTTTCTATGCTCTGCTGTCAAACGGGAAGTTGCTGTGTGCCGGGAAGCCTTTTTACTGCACTTGTTAGTGCTACATTCATGGTTTCCTCCATAGGGTTTCCATAGTGACAGAGCCATCAGAGTGCTCAAAAGTGCCCCAAGCTTCAAACTGAACTGCCGGGTGAGCAGCGGACAGGTGAGTGGTGTGTGGCACAAAAGAAAACCCTGAGAACAAACAAAAATCCTTTTGAAAATCGTGATCATTTAAACAATTAGAGCAGTAAAATATATTTTCTTTGCTAGCAGTTAAAAATACTCTGTTGTCAGCCAGTCGGCAAAGCCAGCAAGAATGGGACGAGCCCTTTGCTGCTTTGGCTTACAGTAGCTGCTGAAGAATGTGCTCTTTGTGATGTCACAAAGGGCTGCACAGACCAGCCATGTACTTATTCTTCCTTTTGGAGGCCACCTTGATGATCATCGCATTTCTCTACCCTGTATGTTAAAGCTTGAGATGTGGCTGGTGGGACTTAGCATCGTTTTTGTATGCAGCTTAGCAAACTGAGTATGCACGTAGCCAATGTAGGCAAACATATGCTCACAAAGGAACAGTGTTGGTCCCAAATCCATAGCTGAAAAAGAGCCACTGACTCGATATATTGATGCGGCCGCACTGCTTTTCCCAGGTGGAGGAGCGGCTAAATGGAGCCCTGGGCGCTCAATAGTCGGAGCCGCTGATTGATGCTTACTCACCTGTCAGCAAAAAGCTTAGTGACGATTAGCTCTGTAGAGTCCTGGCCGTACTCATTTAATTCTATGTTGTTGTAGTTCTTTTGTTGTTGTTTTTTCAAATGAAGTCAACAAGTAGATGTAATAGGAAAAGAGGGACGAACAGCAACAGAAAAGGTCTCTCAGTAACTCAGTAACCATTGGATGTTGGATAGATGTGCAGATCACTGAAATTGGATGTGCAAAGATTACGTACAAAAGACGTCCTTTGGACATCACGTTGCATCAGGAGAGCCAACATGAAGGACGTTCTCTGTCCTCTCTCCAGAAGAAACGGCTTGCTGCACTCAGCCAATTCAGTTAAGGCTTGCAAAAATAAGAAAGAAATGAAAACAAAGCGGTTGAAGCAGATAAAATGCTCAGGTTGTCAGTGGATGGTGTTATAAATACCCATGCCATTACATTTCTGCAATAAAATGCAGAAGTTATCCTAAGAACATTGAGCAAATATTTTCTTTCTTAATTTTGGTATTTCCGCCACCCTTTTCCAACGCAGTAACATGCGCATAACAACATGGAGCCGGAAGCTGACGCTCTGACTCATCGTAGTCTTTGTTCTTTGGGTGGAGAATAAATTACACAGTTTGGGCTGGTGGTGGCCCTGAAACAAAATTTATTCTCAGCTGGTTTTATTAGCCCGCCTTCCTCCAAGGCATCCTCGGGAAATGATCAAATCTGGTTAAGTCATTTTTGACGGAATGAACTAGAGAAGAAAATAGTCAAAAATGCAGTTGCGATAAGTCTTTATTGCTAACCGTCATCCTTGTTATCCTTGTACGCTGGAACGTAAAAGCTTAGCAAGGGAACGATGCGCAAGGTGGATCCTTTCTTCAGGTCTGTTCTTGGCGCCATCGAGCTAAAACAACCACTAGAGCAAATTCCCCCCAATTTCCTGTGGCATTTGAGTCCCTCCGTCAGATGATAATGTACCTGCAGCGGTGCCACTGTGTCCCTTCGGGCCATTTCAGCCTCTCCTCCCCCAGATCTCTGTTTGTCCTTACAAAGGCAGCTCTGTTCATCTCGGCGGTATTAATTCCCTCCATTCATTCACTCCGTCCTGCTCTGCTTCACGACGGCGGGGAAGCAGAGTTGAGTGACTCATCACCTTCCATTTCTCCACTGAGGGAGGTAATGAGATGGCCCGTTCCACGCCGAGGGAATTCAGGCGTACGCCGAGATCACTTTAGTAATTGGCCGAGGAATCAAACTCCAACGCATCGATGTCAGTTCCTCCCTTTAAGTCTTTTCTTTTCCCGCTCCACATCGCCTACCGATCCATTTGCTGGGTTTAAATGGTGGATTTATTTCAGGAAAATCTTGGTGGAGATATAAAAAAAAAAAATCCTCTCTGCAAGCTGCCATCAGCCCCACGGTGAGGTGGTGATTAAAACTGGCAGTGGCATAAAGCACCAACTGGCCGTCTGATTAAAAATAACAGCCGTTATTATGCAAACATTTACTTCGCCAAATATGATCCTAAAATTGGAGAAAAAATCTGTTGAATGCCCTCTGATAGTATCGTAAATCCAGCCTCTAAACAGGCAGACTGTAGACAGACTGGGATTTTGAGGACATGTTGACTCATTGTCTCAGGGATATTTTCTCTCCAGCCATACACCATCAACTGACGCACAGTTTCACGCCTTTTTGCCGTGAAGTGTCACCAAAAGACGTCGGAGGTTGGACAAGCAACACTTACAGTCACTCACACGTAGCTTCCGCACGGATCCTTTTCATTCAATTAACCGTTGACGTCTGACTGGGTTTTACTTTCAAGTGACGGAGCTCTCTGCACCGGCGTGGGAAATAGCTTCAAACAACGTCAAACTCACTTGCGGCGCAGTCGGGAAAGCCTTCAGATAGGCAGAGAGCGATACGGTTCCGAAGATTAATCTCTGGCATAGTGTCAGCAGCTGTTTCGTACCTTTATCCATGAATGTTGATTGGATGGGGTCTTTTACAGTGAGAAGCAGCAATGTTCCGGACCATATTTTGGTTTTAATTTCATCGTCTTTTGTGACAGTGACACTAAATAATATTGTATTCTAGGGCTGCAACTAACGATTATTTTTGATGTCGATTAATCTATCGATTATTTTTTATTTTTTTATTATTAGTCTTCCTCCCACTGTCCAAAAACATGCATGTGAGGTCAATTGAACACTCTAAATTGTCCGTAGGGGTGAATGGTTGTTTGTTTTTACATGGCCCTGCGATGAACTGGCGACTTGTCCAGGGTGTTGCCCTGCCTTCGCCCTAAGACAGCTGGGATAGGCTCCAGCAGACCCCCGTGACCCTGAATAGGAATAAGCGGGTATAGAAGATGAATGAATGAATGATTAGTCACAATTATCTTCTTTATTTTCACCACCTATTTTGGACTTCAGGATTTTATTATTCAGCAATTTACAATAACAACGCGTCGATGCTTACATTTTCGCGTCGACAAATTTACCTTGTCGGCATAATCACTTACCTCGACTAGCCGTTGCAGCCCTAATGTATTCTAATAGAGTCAGTGAATTACTTTTCACTGAGACAAATAATAGACTGTCCATGGTCTCGTAATGGATTGGAGGTAGAGAATTTGTTGCATTTTTAGTAGAATTCGTGTCTTTTGTTCGACTAAAACTTGAATGCACCTGATTCACACACTTATCAGCATCATTTAAATGGCTCTAAACCTCCAAGATTGGATTGAATATTGCTGCAAGACACAACAATGTGTTGCACAAAACAAACAAGGGGACTTGAGTTTTCTAACAATGACGCTGAGAGAAAAAACGTAACCTCAGTACGAACAAGAGCCACCAGTTAATTCACTTCCCGATTTAGTCCATTCAGTCCATTCTTCCAAGAAGCCCGTGTTTTTGACAGCATGTCAATTTCCTCCTTCTGCCGTCGCACGAAGCCGGTGACGCTTCACTCGCCGCACTTCTAAATGTGTCCGTTGCCTCTCGGTCGGCACTCGCACAGACTCATTACACTGATTGCCTTCCCAACGTTCCCTTCATATTCGCCTCCTCATCTCTCAAAGCCATCAGCGCTCATTTGCACAACTGTCCTTCTTCTTTTTTTTTTCCTTTTTTAAAGCACTAATATGCAGCAAATCACTGATGGGTTTCAAGTCCGCTGTTTTGACACGCTGTAATCCAGCACATATATCAAACACCACTTCGCTTGATTGAAGTGGGCTGGACTGATGAGCACGGTTGACACCCTGTTCCTGTCTTGAATTTCTTTATTTGTATGTTTTTTTTTTATTATTTTGGTCCTAGGCTGAATGTCCCCTGCAGCTGGAGACCAGAGTCCAGCCTTCTGTCGGCCGTTGGCTCGGCCTCTGGTGCCTCTGGGGCCTCGCTTCAACAACAGCAGACATGCACACACATCATGATTTTTACTAAAAGCCTCACTGCACCGCAAAGTCATTCTGGCGAGACGGACGCTGGCACAAGAAATATGTTGTTTATGCAACAACAGCCGGGAATAAAATGATAAACTCTGTGAGCACAGTTGATTTGAGGTTGCGCCGCT